>CM065592.1:372541864-372728083 GCA_033119425.1 Bufotes viridis
TGAACTTTTGTTCCACACCCCTCTGCTGGACATTGTGGATACACAGCACATAGATACTCTGACTGACTTTTAGACTAGGGCTACACGCCGACATGTGTTGCGCGACTTCTTGTTGCAGGAAAGTCGTGCAACATTTTTTAAAATCATAGTCAATAGTGTCGCAGACGACAACATTGACTTTCATTACAAAAAATGTTGCGCGACTTATTGTTGTGCAACACATGTAGCCATAGCCTTAATGCCAAGTGCTGCCTCTGTGGGTGATAGATCTATTTACCAGAATGTATTTGTTCTGTCTCTCAACAGCTGGGAAGGTTACTAAATTAAAATGGGTGGTCACCTGGCCATTGAGTTTCCTTATGTACTTCACCGTACCCAACTGTGCTAAACCTCGATGGGAGAAATGGTTTATGGTTACTTTCATCGCATCTTCTATCTGGATTGCAGCTTTCTCTTATGTGATGGTCTGGATGGTAAGTAAATGAAGAAGCTTAGATAATCACAATCAATACTGAGTGCAACACTTATTAGATATAAACAAACTGCAGTCCCGGGGCAGATATTTTTGTACAGATTGTCCAGGGAATTAAAATCCCCCAGGACTGTCCAGTCAGAATACCTGTTAGGGCATATAGTACCTTAAAGTGGTTGCACAGTCCTTTTATATTGATGGCTTATCCTCAGGATAGGCCATCAATATCTGTTAAGCAGAGGTTCAACACCCGGCACCCATTCTGATCGCCTGTTTGGGAGTAGCTCTGCTACTGGAAATACATAGCCCCGTCTATTGTTTAGGGGACGTATCTGGTTACTGCGGCATTGCTCCCATTGAGGTGAATGTGAGCAGCACTACAGTAACCAGCTGCGTCCCCTACACAATGGATAGATCTTTGTAGTTCCAGTGTCTACTTCTGATGGTAGAGCTACTCCAGAACAGCTGATCGGTAGGGTTCTGTGTTGTCAGATCCACCTGTCCACCTCGACCAAGTATGTGTATGGGAAAGTCGGAAGTGAAAGCTGTTGGCCAACATGTTTAGGCAATAGCTATCTACATTAACATGCCTAGCCAGCCATAGGCATTCACTAACAAACAATAATGTATTGGAATATAAAGGTATTTCAAATAGTTAAAAACTCCTTAGTGGGAAAAATTGTTTGTTAATAATGTAAAGAAATAATGTAAAAAAAATAGAAAATTTGCAAAAGTAAAAATGTAAATGTAATTCCAATAAAGTGAAAACATTCTCTTCAGCCTATACTTGCAAACTCTCCTGAATCGTGTGAGAACCTCCCAGAAAAAGAGGAGACCTCCTGGACTCCTGGAGGTGTTTGGAAATCTCTGACACAGCACATGGAGACCATTCACGCATCCGCAACTGTTTTGCGGTCTGCAAAACATGGACACCAGCCATGTGCGTTCCGCATGGCTGGCACCATGGCTGCGAACAAGAATAAGACATGTTCTATTTTTTTGCAGGAATGGAAGTGCGGATGCGGACGGCACACCGTGTGCTGTCCGCATATTTTGTAGCCCCAATGAAAATGAATGGGTCTGCACCCGTTCCGCAAAATTGCAGAACGGATGCAGACCCACTTTGAGGACAACTGAATGGACCCTAACTCCTACTTCACATTTCAGTGAATTGGTCAGTGATTTCCATCAGGGATTGTGAGCCAAAACCAGAAGTAGAGCCTACACAGAGATAAGGAAAGATTTGCACCTGTTCTGTGTTTTTGACCCGCACCTGATTTTGGCTCACAATCGCTGATGGAAATCACTGACTAAATCACTGAAGTGTAAACTACGCCTAAGGCCCCATGCACACGACCGTTGTTTGTTTCCGCTTCCGTTCCGTTTTTTTTCACGGATAGGATGCTTCCCCATTCATTTCAATGGGTCCGTCAAAAAATGCGGATGGTCAACCGTTTTTGTTCCGCATCCGTGATCCGTGTTTTCATTCCGTCAAAAAAATAGTGCATGTCCTATTTTTTTCACGTTTGCGGACAAGGATAGGCATTTTTACAATGGATCTGCCATAAAAAACGGATCCGTCAAAAAAAACGGTCCGTCATCCGTTTTTTTTGACGGACGCAAAATTTCAAGGAGGAGCGGACGCGGAGGCAGGCAACGGTCGTGTGCATGTAGCCTAAGTGTGGAGCCAGTATGTTGCATCATCCCTGGCACCCATAGGTGCTCTTAACCTCTCCCGGACCGCCGCACGCAGGATCGCGTTCTCGCGGCGGCCGGGCTCTTCTGATCGGACGCATCTACGCGTGATCTCGCGAGACGCGAGATTTCGCATAGATGCGCCCGCGCATGCGCACATCGCGCATGGCAAAGGCGCAGGAGGAGTTAGTCATCAGCCTGCCAGCCAATCGGAGCGCTGGCGGGCTGATGACTTTTAAAAAACGAATGAGAAGCCATTTAACCCATCATATTTGTAAATATGATGGATTAAATAGCTTCTGTGCTCTCTCCTGGGTCCTTTTCGTCGGTTGGAGCCAGGAGAGAGCACACCTTACTGTGAGTACACCCAAGCACCACACACTAGCCCCTGATCAGCCCCCCATCACCCAAATTAACCCCTTGATCACCCCTTTCAGCACCTGTCAATCATCTAGTGAAAGGGAAAAAAGTGATCAGTGTAAACTGTCACTTTTTTTTTTTCACTAGGATTGACTGTTAGGTTTAGCCTAGTTTAGGCCCCTTTGGTAGGTAGTTAGCGTTAGCGCCCAGCCCACCGCACCGCAGTCACTGGTTCGCTGATTAGCGTAGAGCTAATCAGCGTTTGTACTTTATAGTATCTGTAAGTGATCAGAACTGATCACGGTCAGATCTATAATAGTACTAGTGTCACTTTAGTTCGCCCTCCACCCCAAGCGCAGTGTTTGCCCGATCAGATCTGATCGGTCGCCCCATCTGCGTTCACCCACGCCCGCCCCGCCGCAGTGACAAAAATTTTTTTTTGTAATCACTGCACAATCCCTTCATAGCGCTGCGGCAATAAAAAAATCAGTTTTGATCTTTTTATCAATCGCAGCGACTTCTGCTCTCGCTACACTCTCAATTGTAAGACAGGCTTGCTTTTTTTCTTGGGTAGTCTCAGGGAATACCCCTAAATTTAGACGGCCAAATGTCAAACAAGGGGTATTCCTCTGAAGAGGCCTACAGGATTCTGACCCAGTCGGATGAGGAATGGGAACCCTCATCTGACGAATCTAGCGGGTCAGAATACGAACCTGTAGAGAACAGTGGCTCTCTGACTCAAAGTTCTGACGAGGAGGTGGAGGTCCCTGATAGAAGCAGGCGTACCCGGCCCGTGTTGCTAGACCGCAGGTTGCGCAGGATCCGCTTCAAGGGCAGCAGAGTGGGGCTGGCGCTGCCGGATTACGTGGTGAGGCATACACCAGCAGCGCAGCCCGTCCTGGACCTTCTACCAGCACTGCCGTACAACATGGTGAAGTGGCGAGCACCAGAAGGGCAGTAGAAGCTGAGTGCGGTGGCACGTGCAGTAGTTTCCCCGTCGCAGCCACCGCGCAGACAGGCCCGTAGAGCCCCTAGAGTCCCTGAGGTGCTGGCAAATCCTGATTGGCAGCCCCCAACTTCAGCCGCACCATTAGTTCCCCCTTTCACCGCCCAGTCAGGAGTTCGGGTGGAAACAGCTCAGATAGGATCGGCGCTGGGGTTTTTGAGCTGTTTTTCACTGCGGAGCTCTATGACCTAGTCGTGGCAGAAACAAACAGATATGCCACTCAATTTATCGCCCGACAACCCGGGAAGCTCTTATGCCCAGCCTTTCCGGTGGAAACCAGTCCAAGTTTCCGAACTTAGAACTTTTCTGGGCCTTCTCCTCAGCATGGGCATAACCAAAAAACATGAATTGCGGTCATATTGGTCCACGAACCCAATTCATCACATGCCCATGTACTCTGCTGCCATGTCAGGACACGTTTTGAGACCATCCTGCGTTTCCTGCACTTTAGTGACAACACCACCTCCCGTCCCAGAGGCCACCCTGCTTTTGACCGGCTCCATAAAATTCGGCCCCTCATAGACCATTTCAACCAGAAATTTGCAGATTTGTATACCCCTGCACAAAACATCTGCGTAGACGAGTCCCTAATACATTTTACCGGGCGCCTTGGCTTCAAGCAGTACATCCCAAGCAAGCGCGCCCGGTATGGGGTCAAATTGTATAAGCTCTGTGAAAGGGCCACAGGCTATACGCACAAATTTCGGATCTATGAGGGAAAAGATCAGACCCTGGAGCCGGTCGGTTGCCCTGACTACCTGGGGAGCAGTGGGAAGATAGTCTGGGACTTGGTGTCACCCTTATTCGGCAAGGGGTACCATCTTTACGTGGACAACTTTTACACAAGTGTGGCCCTCTTCAGGCATTTGTTCCTAGAACAGATTGGCTGCTGCGGCACCGTGCGACCTAGTCGCGGGGCTTCCCCAACGGCTCATTACCACCAGACTTACAAGGGGGCAGAGGGCTGCACTGTGTAACGAAGAACTGCTCGCGGTGAAATGGAGAGACAAGCGTGGCGTTTACATGCTCTCCTCCATTCACGCAGAACACGACAGTCCAAATTGAGCGGGCAGCCAGTGTCGTTGAAAAGCCCCTCTCGGTCCACGACTATAACCTCCACATGGGAGGGTGGACTTCAACGACCAGATGTTGGCCCCTTATTTGGTTTCCCGAAAGACCAGACGCTGGTATAAGAAGGTGTCTGTATATTTGATTCAATTGGCTCTATATAACAGTTACGTTCTCTACAGTAAGGCTGGGAGAACGGGATCCTTCCTCAAATTTCAGGAAGAGATCATCGAGAACCTCCTGTACCCAGGAGGTTCCGTGGCCCCATCCACCAGTGTAGTTAGCCGTCTACACGGCGGCACTTCCTAGCGTTGTGCCGGGTACCTCAACCCAACCGCCACCCCGAAAAAGATGTCGTGTCTGTAGCAGGAGTGGAATAAGGCGTGACACCCGCTATTTCTGTCCTGACTGTCCTGACCACCCTGCCCTATGCCTTGGAGAGTGTTTCCGGAAGTACCACACTCCAGGTACACTTAGGGACCTAGGGACAGCACTACACAGGTAGTTTTTTTCCACTCAGGCTCTAGGGTCTCTCAGGACACTAGGTTTTGAAGACCCTAACACATAGGGATGGTGCTGGTGTGCTACAGCAGAAGTGTGAAATGGTAGAAACGTCTCCTTTCACTTGGGATAACTTGCGTATAATGTACTTCGCACCATCTCTGTGTGATTTACACTTTACACATTGTCCCATGGGAAAGGAGAGGTTTCTGCTAGGAAAAATAAAGAGTGACATGGAAAACAAAAAAAAAAAATTAAACAGGTAGCAAGAAAAAGAAAAATCTTGAGTTAGTTCAGGTTTTTATGTTCATGTTTTATAAAAGTTTTAAAATGTTCTGGTTTTATAAAGTTTGCAACGTTCAAGTCATGTGCCTGCTGCCTGTTTTTCTTCTTTTTTTCCCCCCATAACCACCCTTTATTTTCCAGGTATACCAACAGACCAACGGACCAACCGGCCAAACGCCGCAGCACTGATGTGAATTCTGAGAGAAGCATTGCTGCTATCAGAAGACACGTGAAGTCAGTGTATGCGGCGCTGCAAGGCGAGATTTCTCCTCTGCAGGACAGGTACGTTTGCCCTGGCATGTGAGCTGAGGAGAGGTGTTGGAGTTCATATGCTTTGGCAAACACTTTGTATCAAAAAATCTGGCAAAGATGTCTTCCTCCACACCGATGGATTGATCGATGTGAATGGAGAAATCACGTTTGCCAGGACATAGGAGCTGAGTGGGTATGGATGTTTGGGCGGAGCCCCTATGTCCTGGCAATCGCCAGGCCCCTCTTTTTTCTTGCATATTTTTGGCAGAGATTTTTTCATCCACATCGATCGATGCGAATGAGGAAATCTGTGCCGTTCATTTTCTTTCAGCCCAGAGGCTGAACGGAAAAAATCTCATTACCCGTATGCTCCATATAAGGAGAATAGCAGAAACTCCTAATGCTGGCCATACGTGTAATGATTGCGGGAGACCCTCAAATGCCAGGGCAGTACAAAAACCTCACATGTGACCCCATTTTGGAAGAAGACACCCCAAGGTATTCGCTGAGGGGCATATTGAGTCCATGAAAGATTGAACTTTTTGTCACAAGTTAGCGGAAAGGGAGACTTTGTGAAAAAAAACAAAAAAAAAATCAAATTCCGCTAACTTGTGCAAAAAAAAAAATCTTCTATGAACACGCCATGCCCCTCACAGAATACCTTGGGGTGTCTTCTTTCCAAAATGGGGTCACATGTGGGGTATTTATACTGCCCTGGCATTTTAGGGGCCCTGAAGCGTGAGAAGAAAAATGCGTAAAAATACCGTCCTAAAAGGTACTCATTGGATTTAGGGCCGAATTGCGCAACTTGGCTGCAAAAAAGTGGCACACATGTGGTATCTCTGTACTCAGGAGAGGTAGGGCAATGTG
This sequence comes from Bufotes viridis, assembly GCA_033119425.1. Lineage (NCBI taxonomy): Eukaryota > Metazoa > Chordata > Amphibia > Anura > Bufonidae > Bufotes > Bufotes viridis. Next base: position 372,548,374 of record CM065592.1, read on the forward strand.
TTTTGGGGTGTACTTTTACATATACCCATACTGGGTGTGAAAAATATCTCTGTAAATGACAACTTTTTAAAAAAAAATTATACAAAGTTGTCATTTACAGAGATATTTTCACACCAGTAGAGTATAGGTAAAAATACGCCCCAAAACACATGCCCTACTTCTCCTGAGTACGGCAATACCCCATGTGTGCCACTTTTGCAGCCAAGATGTGCAAAGGGCCCTAAATCAATGAGTACCTTATAAGATTTCACAGGAAATTTTTACGCATTTGGATTCCACACTGCTTCTGACGTTTAGGGCCCCTAAAATGCCAGGGCAGTAAAAATACCACACAAGTGACCCCATATTAGAAAGAAGACACCCCAAGGTACTCCGTGAGGGGTATGGTGAGTTCATGTAAAATTTTATTTTTTGGCACAAGTTAGTGGAATATGAGACTTTGTAAAAAAAAAAAAAAAAAAAAAAAAAAATATCCATTTCCGCTAACTTGTGCCAAAAAATAAAAACTTCCATGAACTCACTATGCCCATTAGCGAATACCTTGGGGTGTCTACTTTCCGAAATGGGGTCACTTGTGTGGTATTTTTACTGCCCTGGCATTTTAGGGGCCCCTAAACGTCAGAAGCAGTTTGGAATCCAAATGCGTAAAAAATGTCCTGTGAAATCCTAAAGGTACTCATTTGATTTAGGGCCCTTTGCGCATCTTGGCTGCAAAAAGTGGCACACATGGGGTATCGCCGTACTCAGGAGAAGTAGGGCAATGTGTTTTGGGGTGTATTTTACATATACCCATGCTGGGTGAGAGAAATATCTCTGTAAATGACAACTTTTTAAAAATTTTTATACAAAGTTGTCATTTACAGAGATATTTTCACACCCAGTAGGGGTATATGTAAAGACACCCAAAACTCATTGCCCTACTTCTCCAGTCTGGCGATACTATGTGCCACTTTGCATCCAAGATGCGCAAGAGCCTAAATCCAATGAGTACCTTTAGAATTTTACAGGGCGACTTTACGCATTTGGATTCAAACTGCTTTGACGTTTAGGGCCCCTAAAATGCCAGGGCAGCAGTCTCACACAAGTGACCCCATATTAGAAAGAAGACACCCCAAGGTATTCCGTGAGGGGTATGGTGAGTTCATGTAAAATCTTATTTTTGGCACAAGTTAGTGGAATATGAGACTTTGTAAAAAAATAAAAAAATCAATTTCCGCAAACTTGTGCCAAAAAATAAAAACTTCCATGAACTCACTATGCCCATCACCGAATACCTTGGGGTGTCTACTTTCGAAATGGGGTCACTTGTGTGCTATTTTTACTGCCCTGGCATTTTAGGGGCCCCTAAGCGTCAAAAGCAGTTTGGAATCCAAATGCGTAAAAATGCCCTGTAAAATCCTAAAGGTACTCATTGGATTTAGGGCCCTTTGCGCATCTTGGCTGCAAAAGTGGCACACATGGGGTATTGCCGTACTCAGGAGAAGTAGGGCAATGTGTTTTGGGGTGTATTTTTACATATACCCATGCTGGGTGAGAGAAATATCTCTGTAAATGGACAACTTTGTATAAAAAAATGGAAAAAGTTGTGATTTACAGAGATATTTTCACACCCAGTATGGTATAGGTATAAATACACCCAAACTGCCCTACTTCTCCTGAGTACGGCAATGCCTCGTGCAGCCACTTGCATCCAAGATGCGCAAATGGGCCCTAAAACCAATGAGTACCTTTAGAATTTTACAGAGCATTTTACGCATTTGAATTCTCACGCTTTAGGGGCCCCTAAAATGCCAGGGCAGTATAAATACCCCACAAGTGACCCCATTTCGAAAGAAGACACCCTAAGGTATTCTATGAGGGTATGGTGAGTTCATGTAAATTGTATTTTTGGCACAAGTTAGTAGAATATGAGACTTTGTAAAAAAAAAAAATCCATTTCCGCTAACTTGTGACAAAAATAAAACTTCCATGAACTCACTATGCCCCTCAGTGAATACCTTAGGGTGTCTACTTTCGGAAATGGGGTCATTTATGGGGTATTTCTACTGTCTGGGCATTGTAGTACGTCAGGAAACAGGACAGGTGCTCAGAAAGTCAAAGTGCGGAAATTCACTTTTTTGCACTATAGTTTGTAAACGCTATAACTTTTACCCAAACCAATAAATATACACTTATTGCATTTTTTTATCAAAGACATGTAGAACAATAAATTTAGAGAAAATTTTTTAGAGAAATGTAGTTTTATTTGACAAATTTTCCAACATAAAGTGAAAAATATCATTTTTTTGCAAAAATTTCATCAAAAAAAGTAAAATATCAAAAAAAGTAAAAATGTCAGCAAGAAAGAAATAGCACCAAATGAAAGCTCTATTAGTGAGAAGAAAAGGAGGTAAAATTCATTTGGGTGGTAAGTTGTATGGCCGAGCAATAAACGGTGAAAGTAGCGTAGTGCAGAATTGAAAAAAGTGGCCTGGTCTTTAAGGGTGTTTAAGCTAGGGGGGCTGATGTGGTTAAAAGGCATAACGCATCATGAAAAGGGGAGTGATGTGCTATGAAAGGGGTAAAACCTATTCAGGGGCGGTGGAGTGTCAGGAAAAGGGACATGCCCAAGCCTGAAAAAAATGGAAAGACTGTGGGGCCTTTTGCCTGATTCTCCATTTCCTGTAATGATTTTGGCATCAATATCTAAAAGGTGGACAACCCCTATAAACCATCTACAGGCAAAATTTCAGTCCATAAAACATAAAAATGGTAATGTGATAGTAACTCAGAATATAATGGGGTTGTGCCAAGTTATCACCTATCCACCGATCCCAAGAACGAGGGTCCCGTTCCCCAGTTCTAATGGAGGGACAGGTCAAGCATGTGCTCTGTGCCCTGCCTCTCCATTCTTTCTGTATGGGAGCGCTGGAAATAGCTGTGCTGTGTACTCAGCTATCTCCAGTGCTCCCGTAGAGAATGAACGGAGCGGCAGTTTGTGTGCACGACCTGCCGCTCCATCAGACCGGTGGAACAGGACCCATTCTCAGCATCGGTGATCCTCAGTGATCAGCCAGTTATCACCTATCCTGTGGATAGGGGATAACATAAACTTGGCACAACCTCATTAAGAGCAATAATAAAACTTTAGTAATTATGTTTCTTTTACCTGCAGACATATTGGCTTTCACCTGTTTTGTTGTAATGTTTTTTTTTTCTAAAGTGACGATAGGAAAGCTAGCCATCTGTCAACATGTTGAATCGATAGCGACACAGTTTTTCTGATTGTTGCTGAGAAGCAAGATCAAAAGTATTGCACACATGCATAAAGCCTAGCCAGTGTAGGAATTATGTTGTATTATACAATAAAATCATACAGAACTTATTATACACTTGTTTTGAACTATAGCATGCTTGATTTGTAGGTCACTATAATCGGGTTCACCTTGGGAATACCAGATGTAATTATGGGCATCACCTTCCTGGCTGCTGGAACAAGTGTCCCGGACTGTATGGCCAGCCTCATAGTTGCAAGACAAGGTTTGTGTACAGGGTGAACTACAAGATCTCTCTTCTCTACTTATCTTTCAACAGTTCCTAACTTCATGTTCACTACTAAAATCCTAGATCTATTGGATTATAAGTGTCAGTAGAGTTGCTCCACTGCTGCCACTTTAATAAAGTAAACCACTGAATCCCAATGGTACAAGGCAGATGTATGTATGCCCATGTGTGTAAGTGCCATATGTCACGTATTAACCTGAAGCTTTCCCACTGCATGGCTGGATGTGGCAGTAGGGAAGATGTCCTTTAGGCCTCATGCATACGACCACAAGTGTTTTGCAGTCTGGAAACCGCGGATCCATGAAATACAGATTCTAGCTGAGTGCGTGCCGACATGTTTTTCCCTTTTATAGAAATGTCCTATATTTCTCTGCAAAACAGACAAGTATAGGACATGCTCTATTTTTAATTTTATTTTTTGCATACGGATTGGGACAACACACGGTGTGCTGTCAGCATGTTGTGGCCCCATTGAAATTAATCGGTCTACATCCGATCCCCCAAAAATATGGATCGGATACCGTACAAACATACGGTTGCATGCATGAGGCCTTAAATATGCCTCCTATTCGTCCCATTTTCACAGGATCATACCATGAAACAGACCACAAAACAGCTGTGGTTTATACAAGTATGCTTAAAAGTAAGCATTTATGGGATGTTTTGTAGGCATTTCTGGTTGGATCAGGGCAGAGCTTAAAAGGTGAATGGAGATGCATTGGGAGGTATGCCACTTCAGCACGTGGCATTTATCATGTAGAGAAAGTTAATACAAGGCACTTACTAATGTATTGTGATTGTCCAGATTGTCTCCTTTGTTGGCTGGATTTATTTTTCCATTACATTATATGCTGCTTGTTTCCATGGTTACAACCATCCTGCAATCCATCAGTGGTGGTCGTGCTTGTACACTATAGGAAAAAGAGACAGCCTCTCCGGTGGCTGGGACCATGGGAGCACGCATAGGCTAGTACTTTTTCTTATAGCGTGCAAGCACGCCACCGCTGGTGCATTGCAGGGTGGTCATAACCATGGAAATGAGCAGTGTATAACGTGATGGAAAAATTAATCCAGCCAGCAAATACATTAGTAAGTGCCTTGTATTCACTTTCTCTATATGAGGAATGCCACTTGCTGAAGTGAGAGAACCCCCTTTAAGACCTCATCTACACTGCACATGAAGACAGAAGGACTGAAATTTATATTTGTACAGTAGACTAGTAATCAGTCCTTGTGGCTTGTTAAGGTGCCCCCATACACCTCTGTGTGCCTGAGCAGTGCTTCTAGGGGAGATTACTAGGCGTAAGGCATGATTTTTAAAATGGAATCCATGGGGGGAAAAACTGAGAATCTGTGAGAAATTTGGAGGAACACTGTGGTTTATTAGGGGGTTTATAAATTAATGTGCATGAGGCCCAATTGTGGAAGAGTCTTTGGCCATACACCTTAGATAGCTCTCAACAGAATGCTAGTTAGGCCAACAGATGTGCATATAAAAAGTATGGCCAAGCGTGCATGTGTTCACAGTAGAGAGAGGAGTATAAGCTACTGCCAACTTATTTTCAAGGAATCAGGATCAGGAATGTTTAAATCCAAAAGCCTAATCCTTCCTTCCTACCTAGACATCTGCTGTTGGGTCACTTCCATGCATATTAGGCCAGTTTCACAGATGCAGCACAGCTCTCTGCCACAACAGCCTGCCGGAGTACTCTGGATCTGCCTGCCATACCCCATTGACTATAATGGGAACCGGTGGGGATCTGGCCGCTCCCCAGTGAAAATGCCAGCATTCGGCTGGACAGAAACCATTGCGTACAGCAATTTTTGACTGGCTGAATCCCATTATAGTCAATGGGGTCTAGCGGACATGCGCCACTGTCCAGCTATTTCGCATCTGCCAGAACAGCCTGCCAGATTGCTATGCCACATGTGTGAAACTAGCCTTAGATGGTCCACAACCAACTTGTATATGGTCAATTGTGGGCAACTACTCCTGTTAGTAAGTGGCTAAATATTTGCAACTATGAGCTATTTGAGGAAGGAATGAACAGTAAAGTATAAGGGATATTTATTCCAGCTGATATGTAGAATTAAGAGGCAGCTTTGTAATTCTGTCACCTAATAGTTAATGTATCAGAATTTAGAAATGTATTGAAATATATTCAGTTGTGAATACAATAAAACATGAATGACTTCCATACATACATATACATGCATATGTACCTCAGCTGAATATTTTTCTTCTCGCAGGTATGGGAGATATGGCTGTATCAAACTCCATCGGAAGCAATGTATTTGATATCCTTATTGGTCTGGGACTCCCTTGGGCTCTACAGACTCTCGCTGTGGACTATGGTTCATATGTAAGTTGCTTGCACTTATCATCTTGTAAAACACTTTAAAAAGTGAGATTTATCCAAATATGAAGTCAGCATAACATTTATTAGATGGCAAATGTCATGTATTTATGTTTCAAGAGATTAACATGATGCTAAATGTTCAGCCAGTAAATCCCAGAGATTGAGAAGCTGTACTGTGTTCAACCCTGACTCATTAGACTGTAGCCCCTCCTGTAAGACTGCAAATCCTGAAGGGATCATCCTTGATTTAGGGAGATCACCGTAATAGAGCACTTGTTTTAAGTGCAATCATATTTAGAGATTCTTCTTCTTTTGGGTATATGTAGTAGGGGCCATCGCATGTAACTATATGTAAAAATGATAAATGGAAAACTAGTATTAGCGAGGAGATCATGAAACAAAGCATTTTTCTGTCGGCCACGTGATAGCAGAAGTTGCATTGCTTCTTTCTGCAATGTGATGACAGGACCCGTATCACATGACTGAAAGGACCGCAGGCTGCAACTCCCCACCCATTCATGTCAGATTGTCATCACTTACATCATCTAAAGGGGCTCAGTACTGACATCTGATGACCACCGCTAATGTTTACATGATCCCGAGCCACACTGGGATCTTGTTTCATTAGGTCGGATCCCAAACTATATTGTGGCGTATTAGGGAGGAGACACAACATGGCAGGGGAGGGAGAAGGGTGCTGGGAAGACCATGAAAGTCCTGCTTCTAACCCACAAGTTTGGGAGAGCAACAAGAGGCCTAGCATGGTAACATAGGAGATAATTTATGCATAGAATAATGCTACAAATGTTATGGGACAGTTAATAACACTGCCGTGTAGGGACTGGAAGCTTGATTTTATTTCATAATCTCCCCGGATAACACTTTTAGGAACAAAAGAATTTGGTATTTTGAAATCAAATATTCTCGACCTTCTGTCCCCCAATATTAGATAGTCAGTCAATCCTGCCGAAATTGGCATGTTTGACCAACATACATCTAATGTGAATGCAACAGACGCCATGACTCTATCTTTTTTAATGGAAACCATGACACTAAGATTTCATATATTCAAATAAGATTTCCAAATGCAAAAAAACCCTACACAGGCTGGGATTCACCTTAATATATCATGCTTAATTACAGAAACACTCCGATAAGGTGTTCATATCAATCATACAGGCTGAAGGGACGATGCATGACACAGGCATTCTGGTGTTCTTCGATTCCTTGAGTCATGCACCTCCCCTAAACATCAGTTTTGTCCCTTTAAGTTACTCTAGAAAGCAGGATATCATTACAGAATCACTTTTGATTCATTGTGAAGGCTTCTATTGAGTGCAGTGGAACCTTAAATGTCTCCTGAACTATAAAGTGACCACATTCATCGGAATCCACAGAATGAAAATAAGCAAGTTTGGCCAGCATGGCGTCTGCCTAGTGCATTAGATAATGTTCCAGCAGAGACCAGCTGTGAGATCTATTACACTCAGTTTTGTTTCCTGGCAGAGCGAATTCCTTGGCCAGTGTTATTTCCCCAGGGCACACACGCACTATTCATTCCAGGGAAGATCTCTATGGTGCACAACAGCTACCTTTTAAGTAAAATGTGTTCTGTACAATAAAGAAGTGAAGACATGAAGATATTGACTCCTCTGGGCATGTTATGCTAGAATATTAATCTAGAGGGCCAGATTTTATAGATATCTTATGGATAAGTCTTCATTAAGACTTGCAGGCAGGAAATGATTAAGCCATTGGGTTGATTGGATAATTACCAAAACCATTTGAGTCAGCATCTTCTAAACTTGACTGCTTGACTTGTTGATGTCATTGATCCTCTATTCACATACAATCCCAACCCATGCAATCTCTCCCATGGGTTTTATGTTATTCCTCCAAATTTATTTTAAATTAATTATTTTCATACTGAAGCATGAGGTGGAATATGCTCAATATCAGTAACCATGGGGTTTTCAGTTGACAACTGCTGCTTTTAAGGGGTTGTCTGGCCTAGGAGCTGACAATCCCAATGGTCAGAAAGCGTGCACCATGGGGAAAAAAAAGCCGTACCTATCCTCTGTTTTATGATTCCTGGCTAGACTGGAAGTGGCTTGGTCCCATTACCACTGTAGCCAATCACTGACAGTCACATGTGCTTGAGCAGCACGTCACTAGAATGTAACAAACACGTGTGATACACATATCACAGAGAGGTAAGTACGTAAAATCAAGAAAACCTATTCACTGAAAAACTGGTTATTTAAATTGACAGCTGGATAGGACTTACAAAGATATATACTGGAAGCTGTGAACTATGCGCAGCTTGGTGTGCCCACTCATCAATTCCTCAATTAAGTCTCTGCTTCCCTCTAGGGGGTATCTATATTAGCCACATATGTATTGTATCTGTTCTAATGTAACTATATTCCCCTAGGGTGGAGGTGGAGTTCAGTTCAGTGCAGGTGACCACCTTCACAGTATGAGGAGGAGCCATGGCTGCCACTATTGCTCGTCCACATACAGATCATGCAGATACATTGTTTCTGGGCAGCAAAATATTATTTAGACAGCACCATCTACTGCCCAGAAATGGTAATGTAGGTGTCCACATGAAAGATAGTTTCACCCAATGAATATGCATTTCGCTCATTCATTGGATGATCTGCTGCAGCGTTAGACAAGCAGATTATCGGGAATTAGCGGTCGTATAAACATTCGCCCCTGATAATCTTCCTGGCGGTGTAAACTCGGCATTACTCTCATTTTTGTTTTTCCTGCTGGCCTTATCTATATTTGGCCTCCTAATACTTTATAGATATAGTTACCCCTAATAATCAATAAATTCTATTATGGGGTTCCCCATCCCCATTTTTGATAAACTATCGTGGGTACATCAACTAATTGGAATCTGTTATCTTCTAATCCTTCCCTTTTCCTTCAAACTCTCATCTAGCAATCTGTCCTCCCCATCTGAGCATCTAATATGTTTGTTCTACATCGTATCTGGTATCCCACAGCAAATTGGCCCAGCAGCAATTCTGACAGCTAAGTCTACCGACAGGTCTACATTACCCAATTGTTAGGCAGATTATCGGGTATGAGAGTTCATATGTTTGTTCATTAGGTGAAACATTTGTTTATGAGGACACCGTGACCTAAATTATCGTATTGTGTCGTATAAACAGCATTCTGCTGCCTGGAAACAATGAATCTTTATGGGGATGAGCAATGGCAGTAGCCATCGCTCGTCCTCATACTGTGGAGGTGATCAGGAACGGTCCCTTCCTGATAATTGGCTGCCCGTTGGACCGTGTAAATCCAGCATTACTTTACCTATCTAATTGTTCTTCTATTATAGTATCTGATATTCATATTTGGCAACTCCAACAAATATATTTGTGTAAGTTTTCGGAAAGGACGGATGCTGTACATAACTGACACCTAACTGACACCAACTGAGTCTAAAGACCCCATAGACTTTAATGGGGTCCGTTTGGTGTCCGCTCAGGACATGATTTCTGAGCGGACACGAAAGTCCTGCATGCAGTAGAACTTCTTCTTTCAGCCGCGTCTCATCTTAGCTTCCTCACTTTTCTATCATCATCTCCCAACCTGGAGTCCCCACAGTGTTGTCCTGCTGCTCGCTGCGCTCCCCAATACCCCCAAATACTATCCTGAAGAAAAATGAGTGCCCCCCATAGTAATAGTGCTCCTCAAAGTCCCACCAATAGTAATTCCCTTCTAGAATGCCCTAATTAGTAATACTGCCCCCTACAGTGCCCCAACAGAATAATGCTCCCTAAGAGTGCCCCCATTATTAGAAGAGTCCTTCAGTATTAATCATGCCCTCACAGAGCCACCAGTACAAATAAGGCCCCCCATTGTTCCCCCAGTGTTAATAAAGCTCTCTACAGACCCGTCAGTAGTAATAAGGCCCCCCCATAGTGCTCTTAGTAGAAATAGGGTGGATCTATAAGTCACTCCTATACAGCCCCCAGTAGTAATAAGAACACCTAATGTCCCCTGGATTTAAAATGCCCCTGCATTCCCCCAGTATTTCTACTGCCCCCTACAGTTATAATTCTCGCCCTAAAATTCCCCAGTATTAATAATGCCCCCTTACTGTTATAATGCTCGCCCTGAAGTGCCCCCAGTGTTTCATAATTCCCCTGCAGTGCCCCCTGTAGTTATATTCCTCCCTCCACCATACAGTCCCATGTAAATAACATTATACCTGCCCCCTGCAATATACAGTCCCATGTAAATAACATCACTCCCCTCCCTTCAGCCCCTCCAATATACAGCCCCATGTAAATAACACTATTTCCCTCCGCCATAGAGTCTCATGTAAATAACATCACACCTTCTCTCCAGCCCCTCCAATATACAGTCCCATGTAAATAACATCCCTCTCTATCTACAGCCCCCTCTAAAATACAGTCCCATGTAAATAACATCACTTCCCTCCCTTCAGCCCCTCCAATATACAGTCTCATGTAAATAACATAGCCCCCTCCCCAGCTACCTTCAACATACAGTCCCATGTAAATAATATCCCCCCTCCCCAGCTGCCTCCAACATGCAATCTCATGTAAACAACATCACCCCCTCAACGTTCAGTCCCATGTAAATAACATCACTCCCTCCCCCAGCCGCCTTCAACATGGAGTCCCATGTAAATAACATCGCCCCCTCAACATTCAGTCCTATGTAAATAACATCACCCCCTCCCACAGCCGCCTTCAACACACAGTCCCATGTAAATAACATCACACCATCTCTCCTGCTCCCTCCAATATACAGTTACATGTAAATAACATCCCTCTCTATCTACAGCATCCTCAAAAGTACAGTCCCATGTAAATAACATCACTTCTGTCCCTTCGGCCCCTCCAATATTCAGTCCCATGTAAATTACATCACTCCCACCTACAGCCGCCATCAACACAGTCCCATGTAAAAAATATCACTCACTACCACAGCAGCCATAAACATATAGTCCCATTTAAATAACATCACTCCCTCCCACAGCCACCATCAACAGACAGTCCCATGTAAATAACATCACTGCCTCCCACAGCCGCCTTCAACATACAGTTCCATGTAAATAACATCACCCCCTCAACATTCAGTCCCATGTAAATAACATCCCTCCCTTCAGCCCTAACATACAGTCCCAATTAAATAACCACAACTCCCAGCATTGCTCTGCCTCTCCCTTCACTTACCTCTCCTCATGTAGAAGCCCTCACTACAGCTTCTTCCCCCACCACTTCTCCTCTTTACTGCCGTCCTCTCTTGCATTGGTCACATGATGGTGACTTCATCGCAGGTCCTCAACCACTGCTTGTTTTACTGGTCACATGACCTGTGATGTCATCACAGGTCCTTCAGCTTTTCCAGTGCATTAGATGCAATTGTATTGTCGTGCCGAGGACGGCGATACAGTTGAATCTAGCTGGCAGGCAGTATCTTTGGACCTGGTACAAAATATCCAGGGCCCGGGGTTTTATTACCTAATTATATATGTCCCTGTATTGTCCCCCAATGTACTAATAACATTGTGAAAATGCGCCGGGACCTTGCGGAGATCCCAATTACTCCATCTGCTGATAGGGTTCAGTATTGGACCTCCATATGATGACCTCCCCAGGTCATCCTTGTATATTTCATGTATGGTATAGACAGAGTATATCACATTATTTCTGTCCTAGTCAATAATTGTCTAGGTTCCTGTGGCTTATGGTATTATGAATCTTGTGAAATGTGATGTATAAAATAAACTGAGCATAGTTCATGGCTAACGGTGGGTTTACACGAACTAATTATCGGGCAGATTATCGGGAACGACCGTCCCTGCCAATGCTTGTTCCCGACAATCTGCCTATGTAAATGTGCCGCCGATCACCCACTGAAAGAGCGATCTCGTGCTGTCTAAACAGCGATCTGCTGTCCAGAAACAATAATTATGTATGGAGACTAGGAATCGCTATAGCAATCCCTTGTCCTCATACTGTTCAGGAGACCGCTGCATGTAAATGCAGCAGTCTTCTTCACTGAGCAAGCAACGAACTGTCGGGAAGGAACGCTCCCTCGGCTTGTCTAAACCCACCATAACAGTGTATATTTTCGTAAGCTCTATCCAGCTATAAATTTAAATAACCAGTTTTTCAGTGATTGGGCACAAGCACATGTGAATGCTGAGGCCAGTGATTGGCTGCAGCAGTCAAGGGCGCAAGCCACTTCTGGAACCAGAAGCAGCCGAGAACAGGGCAGTGATGGATGCTGCTTATTTATTTTCTGATAAAAGTGGTTATTTTTTTATATTCAGTGACTTTAGAAACAGCTGTAGTTCAATTGAAGCCGAAAACCATATGCCATCACTAAGGCACATGACATTATTTCCTGTGTGAATTACTTCAGCACACAAAACTTTTCATGGGAATTGCCAATTAGATAGGAATATAAACTTGAGCCATGGACATTTCCAGCTGTTTCATACAATTCTGACCTTCTAGTTATACAAAAATAGAAAGGATTTTAATATATGGGACAATATCAATGTAATTACAATGAAAGGGTCATCCCAGCCTAAAGTATTTATCACCTATACACTGAATGGTTGATAAATGTCAGAACATTGGCGGTCTTACTACTGGGACCACCACCAATCTCGTTGGTCGTCTGTTTTCATCAGTTCTATAGACTGATTTCCGGGGCAGGACACGTGCTTGAAAGGCCACTCCATTAAAACTACTTGTAGCTGAAGTCTTGCAGGGATCAGTGGGGATCTAGCATTTATCACCTATCCATTAGATAGTGATGCTTCAGGCTGGAATATGTTTTAAGATCCCATCAGTCTACAGATTTTCTTTACTTCTTGACACAACAAAGTTTTGCACCCCTTTTGGTGTATGGCACTTTCATTAGTCTAACCTGTAGTGTCAAGCAAACTGGAAGTTCTTTATGGCCACTAAGATGCCATCTGTGGCAACCACTTCTAAAGGTATTGACATTGGGGCCCAATATCATGAGGTTCTTGAGAACTAAGGGTGGCTATTAGCGAATTTTTTTAAAAATTCGATTTGCCAATTCGGCAAATCCTTTGGAAAAAATTGGAAACATTTATTTGCGGCGAATTTCGTAAAAAAAACGGCTATTTCCTGGCTGCAGAGAGCCTTTATAGTGTTGTAGAACACTGTGCCTTGCATTAACATGCATAGGGAGTCTTCTTTGGTAGTGAAATAATACTGTGAGTCAGTATGACATGCAGATGACAGGCGTCGCTCTTAGAATCACTGCACACTTCACTTATTTAGGCAGTTATGGGGCCGAAACTGACCAAATAACGCAAGTATAAACTCAGCCTTACAGGTAAATGTTAGCGCCAAGAAGAAGCGCACTCTTTTTACGCCGTCGTCAGCTGATTCCACATAGATGTCTACAGAACCTGTTCTATTCTATCTTTATCAGCGAAATTGCAGAAGGCCTCAATGGTAAGGTGTGTCTTTTTGCTGATGACACAAAGATTTGTAACAGGGTTGATGTTCCTGGAGGGATACACCAAATGGAAAAGGATTTGGGAAAACTACAGGAATGGTCAAAAATCTGGCAACTAAAATTTAATGTTGATAAGTGCAAGATAATGCACCTGGGGCGTAAAAACCCAAGAGCAGAATATAAAATCAGTGATACAGTACTAACCTCAGTATCTGAGGAAAGGGATTTAGGGGTCATTATATCAGACGACCTAAAGGTGGGCAGACAATGTCATAGAGCAGCAGGTAATGCCAGCAGAATGCTTGGGTGTATAGGGAGAGGCATTAACAGTAGAAAGAGGGAGGTGCTCGTGCCGCTCTACAGAGCACTAGTGAGACCTCATTTGGAGTATTGTGTGCAGTACTGGAGACCATATCTGCAGAAGGATATTGAAACTTTGGAGAGAGTTCAGAGAAGAGCTACTAAACTAGTACATGGATTGCAGGACAAAACTTACCAGGAAAGGTTAAAGGACCTTAACATGTATAGCTTGGAAGTAAGAAGAGACAGAGGGATATGATAGAAACTTTTAAATACATAAAGGAAGCATCACGGTAAAAGAGGAGAGAATATTTAAAAGAAGAAAAACTGCTACAAGAGGACATAGTTTTAAATTAGAGGGGCAAAGGTCTAAAAGTAACATCAGGAAGAATTACTTTACTGAGAGAGTAGTGGACGCATGGAATAGCCTTCCTGCAGAAGTGGTAGCTGCAAATACAGTGAAGGAGTTTAAGCATGCATGGGATAGGCATAAGGCCATCCTTCATATAAGATAGAGCCAGGGGCTATTCATAGTATTCAGTATATTGGGCAGACTAGATGGGCCAAATGGTTCTTATCTGCCGACAAATTCTATGTTTCTATGTTTCTATGTTTCTATTAAACACTTATACAAGTAGAGCCCCCCGAAAGAGTGGAGAGGGTGTCAGCAGTAAGTTTGTGTTGACGTCACTGATTATTTTGCCCTTCCTCTGATCCGTCAGAACAATAACCTACAAAAAGCGTATCCTGTCTGTTGAGCATCTGCCTTCACTTGGTCAGCATTTGGTCAATAATCCATCAATATTGCTAATGCCAAAAAAAAAAAAACAGGAGTGGATCCAACACAGAGATGACACGTGAATGAAGAGACCACAGACAGTGTGGAGGTGGCAGCAGCATCAGGAGGAGGCCAAAGAGCGGCACAATGACAGAGTGTGTAGGTGGCGGCAGCATCAGGAGGCCACAGAGTGGCACAGTGACAGAGTGTGTAGGTGGCAGCAGCATAAGGAGACCACAGAGTGGCAAGGTGACATAGTGTGGAGGTGGCAGCAGCATCAGAAGGCCACAGAGTGACCCAGTTACAGAGTGGGGAGGTAGGTGGCAATAACAGTACCCGCTGATGATGGTGGGTGTAAGAAGGAGCAGTTGGCATCAGATGTGTGGCATCATGCGGGGGACAGCATCAGAATAGTATCTGAGGCAGGTAGCCAGAAGAAACCTGTCTCTTTTGTCAAAGTGTTGGTGTGGCACCATGGATCATCTAGTCTGATGCATCAGGCATTGGTGGGTGGAAATCCTGGCGGATCCACGTCTGATTCATCTTGACAAAGGTCAGTCTCTCCACATTTTGGGTGGACAGGCGAGTTCTTCTTGCGGTAACTATGGCCCCCACCGCCCTAAACACTCGTTCTGATGCCACACTACTGGACAGGCAGGACAGCTTTTCCAGGGCAAACTCTGCCAGTTGGGCCACAAATCCAGTTTGGCTGCCCAGTAGTCCAGCGGATGTGTGGTGGCCAGGTGCTGCTCCAGGTCTAGCTGCTGCTGCTGAGTAGTTTCTTCACTAGGCAGGTGAAGAAAGCTACTGATCAGCTACTCTAGACTCAAGTTGCTGCTGATGGAGCTGGAACTGCTCCTACCCGCCTACCCTGCCACAGAAGCCATGGCAGAGAAACGTGAGCGCAGAGGGACCCCCGGTCAGACCTGCGAGAGGATGGACAATGGCGCAGATAGGCAGCAGCCAACTGACTACATAGGATGTCTCTATAGTAGTTCAGTTTGTCCTCCCTCTCAGCGGGTGTAAAAAAGGCCCCCATTTTGGGCCAGTAGCGAGGGTCCAACAAGGTGGAGAGCCAGAAGTCATCCTTCTGCTGAATGGTAAAAATTCTGCTGTGACTACACAAGCAAGTGAGCATGCATCGGGCCATTTGTGCAAGTGACTCAGAGGGACTCCCTGCCTCCATCTCCACTGCATACTGCCACAGTGTGTCTGGGTCCTCTGCCTCGTCTTCCTCATCGCCCTGTAGATCCTATGGCTGCTCCTGCTCCTCCTCTCCTGTCACCTGTGTGTAAAAACCACCCATTTTGCTACACATTGCTTGTGCTCCAATGTCCTCCTCCTCCAGTTCAGCGCCACATCTCCAGTTCCCGGACCAGCCACATTTACCATTATCTGTTCCAGGACATGAAGCAGTGGAATGACTTTGTTCATCCCGTAGTCCTGGTGACTGAGAAATAACGTGGCCTCCTCAAAGGGCCTGAGCAAACGGCAGGTGTCACGCATGACGTCGCATGACGATGGGTGGAATCACGGCAGAACAGCGTAAGAGTGATGAGTCTACAATAACCCATCAATTTTCCCCAAAAAAGCTTGTTTCACATAAAAAGTTTCACCACTACGTAATATGGTCCATACAGCAAAAGGAGGTCTACAATCACCCATCAATTTTCCTGAAAAAAACATGTTTGAACTAAAAAATTTCACCAAATAAAGGATAAAGGAATTCGGTTCGTACAGAAGAAAGTCTAGAATCACCCATCAATTTTCCCCCAAAAAGCCTGTTTTACATAAAAAATTTCACCACTACGTAATTCGGTCCATACAGCAAAAGGAGGTCTACAATGACTCATTAATTTTTCCGACAAAAATATGTTTGAAATAAAATATTTCCCTGTAATTAACCCTGTTAATGGTTGTATCAAACAGCACTTGCACCCTAATAAGAACTGTTTGCTGGAATTACAGAGCTGTATAATGGCAATTTGGATTCCAAGTCAGTGCAGCAAGGTGTAATAGGATTGTTCTTATTACCCAGTCTGTAACCTCCCCTACTGAACTCTGTTCTACATAAATGCTGTAAAATGATTCCTCCCTATCCTTTCCTTGCACTTATAAATCAATTTTTCACCATAATCTTTACTATCACTGTCGCTAGCGCCTGCTGACATCTCTCCCTGCACTAAGTACACTGGAAAATGGCAGAATCCAAGATGGATGAGGCTATTTATAGGGCTGTGACATCACAGGGCTGGCTGTCTGCTGATTGGCTGCATGCATGGCATTATGCAGAGTTCCTTGCTCCATGTCCTCACACATGTAGTAGCCATTTTAGGAAAAAATGCGATTTATTACCACAAAGCATGAGGAAATTCGGCTTCGGTGCGAATCAAATTTTTCCTGAAATTCGGAACGAATTCCACTTAGTCAGCTTTGATTCGCTCATCTCTAGTGACTATATAATTAAAGGGGTTATAAGTGCCAGATATGTTCATTTGCTGTTCAACACATGCACAGAAGGGAATCCATCTAGGGACAGCGCAGAAAGTGGTGCTATAGGTAAATCATGTCACCACCATCATTATCTGCCCTATGGGTGCATCTCCTGAGGATTAGGAGCTATTGCCAAATATTTTTACAAATTTACCAACCCCTTACATGAATGGGTAGTGTGATAATGTGAAGAGTTTAATGCCAGCATTCCTAGCGAATAAGGTAATAAAGAAGTTAATGCTAGTATCCCTGGAGATTTGGGATAATGGTGTATGACATATCCACCCGATGTAGAACCACAGTTTACCAATTCACGGCACCGTAAAATTCCATAGTGTTTAATAGAGTGGCGGTTATGCTCCCTATTAATGAGTCATAGGGGAGGATCCGAGAGGTAGCCCACTCACCTGTTATGCATTCATCCTGTGGAAATGTTTCAGTTCATAAGACCCCTCTAATACCAGCAGTGTAGGATTAAGATAGCGTTAATGTCAGCATTCTTGGTGATCTAGGTCATTGAAGAGGTTATGGTCAACATCTTAGTTGGGCAGTAGTTATTCACCTCAAGGCTGTAAAGTATAAAATGAAGAGGAGTGTAGTCTACTTTTCTGAGGCTGATTGCGTTTAGGTCTCCCTTCTGGAGTATATAGATGGTGGTTTCACTTGATTACTGCCTATTCCTATGACTCTTGGTCCGAAACCCTTGTCCTCCCTATCATTTGTGCAGCCTCTTTTGTAAATAATACCTGTCCAATTACTTAATTCTTACATCAGAGCCAATTTATGCTACAGATTTGGAGGCGAACACATTGATTTTATATATATATATATATATATATATATATGTAAAAAAGATGAATCAGATATTTTATTATATATAATATACCTTAACATTACATAATTATGCAGGGAAAGCTAGGCAAAAATCCTTGAGAAAGCTGTATTGGTTCTCATCCATTTTTCCAAGAATACAAGGGATTATATTGACCGATGATTTTTTTACTTTATGGATTATCCTTAGCAAAAGTCTAGTATTCTAGCTATATGTAAGTAGGAAACACATTTCATATAATAATAAAACTGTATGAAACTAACGACACAAGAGACGGTCTTTTTGGCACATTAACAGTAAGTTCTTTGACAAAGATTGAACACAGAATTCCAGATGATTTTCCATTTCTAAAGTCTACGTTCCATTTTAATATAGAATAGGTTGTTTTTTTCCCAATTCAAATATATCTACAATTCCTTGGCAGTTAACAATAATAGAATAGTATAAAGTGAACATTACCATCTACTGTTACAAAGTAAATCAAATAATGTCTATAGACTAACCTATCGGTAATATTTATTGTATGAATAGGTGTCAAAGGGTCCCATAGCCATTAGAAATTTAGAACAGTCCACTTACAGAAACCACCATATTTGATGCCGCCTCTATTAGTCAAAGGCACAGAACATTTGAAACGTGTAGCTCTTAGACACCCATTGACTTAAAGGGGTTATCTAATGAAGAGCATGTATTACTTAGTCACAGGACGTGGGTTCAGACTCCTCAAGGAGGAGAGATTCAAGCATGTGCCCTGCCACTCCTCTCAAAATCAAAATAAACATTCATACATCACCTATATTTTAAATGCATGACATACAGTACTACATTTCCCCTAGTGACAACTGATGATTGCAGGCCCCAGCATCCAGATACTCTGTGATCAAGTAGCAAGTTCCCTGAAAGATGGAGGGTGTCCACTTTCTAATTTAAATGCAGTTCAGAATAGTATACAGCCCAGTATACAAACTGATTTCATACATAGAATTCATTATGTGCACTACACATATACATTGCTGGAACGCACTCTTAAGGTATGACCTCATGGAACCTCCATACCGCAGTTCGGATGCAGCTGCCATGTGCCATGCAGCCAGCTGCTACCAAGTAAAACGCTGATGTACGAGTCACCGCTACATCCGATTAAATACAACCGCATTGTTTCTTCTGTTTTCATTGTTAATGGCCGCTCATGTGGTACTCCCAAGTACAGCACGGCCGATTCATGTGGCGTACCCTTATAATCTGGTGCAAGATTTCTGCTGAAGGACTTGTGGGAAATTATTGATACAACCTGTAGACATTGTTAATCTCACGGCTTCATATGTGAACAGATTTCCCAGGACTTATTGGTTTATTTGCTTAAAGGATAACTGTCACATTTAGACCCAAATTTCAGTTTTCATATATGTAGTTACTAATATGACTTAGACTTACTTACCCCTTATTTAATAAGATTCAGCCCTTAGCAACCAGTCTGCATAAAACTGTAATTTCACTATTCTGTTAAAATGGCTGCCCTCAGCCCTGAGGCTAATCCATAGGACGCCTGCAGTGAAGTTAGTGAAGACCAGCTCTGTATAGGGGGGTCTTGCAGTGAAGTTCCCAGGTCTGGCTGAAGCCTGTAGTCCTTCTACAAGCTCTCCTCCTATCAGATAAGGCTGTCATTTATACACTGGGCTCTACATTGTCCAGCACTGCTAAGGGAGTGTCTGCCAAGCACAGGCATGTGGAGAAGTTCACACACACAGCCCAGCACTGTTATCTCCTGTCAGGAAGAACCTGGCTTTTTATACATTCCCTTACAATGTTGACTCACTATCAGTTCCCAGTGCACGCAGCGTGCGTGCTCCGTCCTCTATCTGGTAGACGGAAAGAGCATAGCAACCTGATTTTATCTCAGGTAAATATAGCCAATACTGGGGACTTTTAGGTGGCTTTTAGGGGTTATTTATTAAAACAAACACAGAACCAGAGATAGGTGCACACTGCCGTGACACTAAACCCTCACACTGATGTTAAAAATTGAGAGTTAGTTCGACATATCCTACTAGGAGGACGTGTCTTAAGCCTCGGGCACCAGCGTCAAGGTCTCTCAAGTAGCCCGGGGGCCCTAACACTCACCTACCTGCGCCATATGGGCGATATCAGGGGCCAGTGGGCAATTACAGGAGCATTAGGACGACTCACAAACATCTCCTCTGTTACCTCCAGCATGTGGCCATGCTTGCAATGGGAGGTGGGAGGTGTCTATGAGCCCTACCCAAGACTGACTGATATAGCCCAAGGCCAAGCAGGTGCACCCAAATGTGACCTGAAGATGAAAAACAGGCACATTTAAATTGGAGTTTTATACACCTCCATACATATATATATAAACCATCAAAAAGTGTGGTGATAAGAAAGCAGGATGTGCACTAAAGTGTCACGGCAGTGTGCACCTATCTCTGGTTCTGTGTTTGTTTTGAATTCTTGCCACATCCACATAAATTTCATCTTATGTAGGATGTCCATTGTGGTACTTGTAGTCCGTTGCTGGCATCATCCATTGTATGCATTTTTTGCTGGTGATTGCCATTAGCAACGGACTACAAGTGCAGGATGTGCTCCCCTACAGAAATGCACAACTGCATATGGGTATGAGCACATCCTGCTTTCTTATCACCACACTTTTTGATGGTTATTTATTAAACAATCAGAAATTAAAACAGGGCCAACAAGGTAATATTAATCACCAAAATCCAATAGTAAAAAAAAAAAAAATTTGACAGTTATACTTTAAAGAATCAAAGGTTTTATGCCATCTGATCGGTAACGGAGATAAAGTTGTGCAGTAAAATCTTACCTGTTATGGATCAGCGAATGGAACCCAGCTAACCGGTTTGCCGTATGGCTGGGAACTTAACAGACAGAGAAGACAGACTGGGTTAACTTAAATAGAAACTGAACTTGGACTTGAAAGTGTAGGAGCACATAGGCAGGATGGAAACAGGACTTGGAGCACGACAGGAACACAGGCAGGAAATAATGCAGAATAAACACAGGTAAATCACAATAGCATCAGACTATCAAACAACTTTGCCGGTCAGCAGGAAACCTAAAGCTCAGACACCCTCTGCCTGGAGAGGGTGCCTTAAACACCTATGGACCTTCAGCCATTGGCTGGGAAAGGACTTTGGAGCGTGCGCACTGGCCTAAGGGATGATCATGCAGCAGCATGGAGGCAGCAGCATGAAGAGGACACCAGTGATGGCATGGTGAGTGGCACAGTGTCTGAGCTCGCAGGGAACAACAAGAGGGAGGCTAGCATGGACGACAAAGACTAATGAGGCAAAGAATTTGGTATGACAGTAAGGGTCCTTTTACAGAGGCCAATTACAGCCTGGTATAAGTGCCCATTAACCAGACAAATGGGAGCTTCAATAGTCATGGAACTTCAGTAAAATATGAGTGGGGTCACAAGGCTGTTACCATCATTTGCATTCATTGGATGTCCACCTAACATGACTGGTCATGAAAATAAAAAGAGAATATCAATCAACAACCACTTTAATAAGTAGATTTTTGGTCACTAGATTTCAGACTACATGTGGACTCTCACGTTGGCTTTCCTAGCCATGCCTGCTCCTTGTAAACGAATCCAAGTAGGCACAGATGTAGTCTCTGGAAGGACAGAGACTTGTCTATTGGAGTACAATGAACACAACAGACAGACCGGGACAGAGGATAGGGTCATGGCTTATACTTAAGATAAGCCATCAATATTTGATTTCTGGTGGTCCAACCTCACTGTATTGTTTACACATGCACAGCAGCTCATTAAATGTGACTACGCAGGGTACCACGGTTCACCCCATCCATTTGAACAGACTAAATGGGAAGAATAGCAGTACCAGGCACAGACAACATGAATAAACTACAGTGCCTATGTAAGCAATGAAGCGGCAAACGCCATGGATCTTCAGTCTGCTGATTGGTCTGGGCCTGGAGGTCAGTCCTTCACTGTTCAAACTTTGATGGCCCGGAAAACCATTATATGTTAAAAGAAAATGCTTTGTACTCCATATGAGCCCACTATAAACAGTAGCCTGGTATATAAACAATAACTATTCATGTATACATTATAGGAAATATCTAAAAAATCTGCTAACTTCCTGGACACAGTTACCAAAAAAGATTTTTGAATTAACCCCGAAACACTGCCCAAGATATGCTAATAAACATTGGCATGACCTCCATGTGGAAAACCTGACTCATTCCATTAGTAATGCATTGTATACAATGGAAAATACTTCTCTTTGGCCTTGTCTCATAATTCCTAACAACTAGACCTTACGGCCCAGTTTCTATTATCCCTAGAACACAACGTTACCTTTTGATTTGTTTTGCTGCAGAAAATGCATTTCCTGTTATTATCCGATGGAGATCAAGTTTAAGTTCTTGGAACTGTATGAAGAAATAATAGGAATTATTGATGTGATTTAATTAGTATTTTGCAGGGTACGTAAAGGTTAATTAGTTTCATGTGGAATTAAGTGATAATCAGCTTACAAAGACACTTCATAAATCTCACTCTTTAATTAACCCCTTAAGGACCAGGTCAATTATCATCTTTCAATTTTTCATCTTTTCCTTCCCGCCTTCCATGTGCAATAAATAACCTTTCTAATTTTCCTTTCACATAGCATTATGGGGACTTATTTTTGTGGAGGAACAAGTATTTTTAATGGCACCATTTAATTTACCATATCCTATATTGAAAAATGAGAAATAAAATTATTTGTTGGGTGAAACAGGAAAAAAAAACACAATTCCGAATTTTTGGGGGTTTTGTTTTCACAGCGTTCACTAAATATTACATGACTACCTCACTTTGTAGGTCAGTACGATTGTTGATACCAAATTTATATCGTTTTATGAGGTTTTTCTCATAACTTTGCCATATTCGGACACCCATAACTTTTTTTGTTCATGTTTCCATCTACAGAGCTGTATAGGGCTTACTTTTTGCGGGTTGAAATGTAGATTTATTGGTACTATTCTGGAGTATATATGAATTTTTGATCACTTTTTATTAAATTTTTTTGCAGGGCAAGGTAACCAAAAATAGAGCATCACACATTTAAATTTTTTCATGGCATTCACCATTCGGATAATTTTGGATGCGGTGATACTGGTGATCTTCATTTTTGTTCATTGTTTTATTTATATATTTATTTATTTATTTTTTACTTTTTTTCTGCCAAAGTTACATCTGACGGGTTAAATGACCTAACTTTAGTTATAGCAGATGGGGGTCAGCTGTATTACACAGCAGCACCAAACGTGTATGGAATAGGCTCAACTCATGAGCCTGCTCCATACTTCTTCTGCATGCCATACATTTATGACATTTTGTGGTAAGGCCTTAAACCTGATTAGTATCTGAAGAATTTGGTCCTCATGGGTGTGATCTTTTTCGCCATATTTGGAGTACACTGAACACTACCCACCCCAGAGGATTTGTATCTCATTTATATGCATAGTTATAGATAAAAGGTTAGTGTGTAAAAAGAACAACCAGGGCAAAGCGGATCCACTGTGTTTGCCTATTGAAGGATCTAAGGAGGTATTTGAATCTTTGTGTCATATACCACATGTGCTCTAAGTTATATGTATTTAGTAGCCGTGTACTATCAGTGTGTAATAATAAATGACTATTCTTCTATTACAGATATATCTTAACAGCAGGGGCCTCATATATTCTGTGGCTTTGCTTCTGGCTTCCTTGTTTGTTGCGGTATGTAGTAACCTTCTGCATGGCTACGATTTTATTTTTTGGATTACTTATTGTGGATGGGTAATAAACAGCAAATTGTTCTTATTTGTTATGGAGAATTAAGTCATATTCTTTTGTTGTATTTTATAAATGTGGAAAAGAAGACCTTCTGACTCTCCTTTTAGTCCCCTGACATTAGGCTGATCACAGGGGTTTCCTCTGCTGGGACCCCAGCAATCTGCGGTGATCAGTGGGGGAGCTCGGCAGCATGTCTTCTATTTCACTGCAGCAGAGGGGAAATGAAGTATTACACAGTTACAAAACAAATAATTATTACAGTCCATGGTGAATATATATTTCCATTCAGAAGATGCACATTTTATACATTTTAGCAATTATTTAAAAATCATTTAAAGGGGACCTGTCACAATGAACATTGTGTGTGAGCTGTAGGCAGCAGGTTATAGAGCAGGAAGAGCAGAGCAGATTGATATATAGTTTTATGGAAAAAGATTCAGTATAAGAGTCCATTCACACATCCGTAGAATGGGTCCGGATCTGCTCAGCTCCTCCTCCTCTATAACATGCTGCCTGCAGATTGCTCTACATTTCTTGGTGACAGGTTCCCTTTAACCAGACCACCAGAATTGTTTACTGAATTAATTAAATGTACGATTCTCCCTATACAGATATGCTGACTCTGTCTGCCTTTATTATAGGTCTGTGGTGTTCACCTGAACAAGTGGAAACTGGACAAGAAGCTAGGACTGATATGTCTATTTCTGTATAGCATCTTCCTGTGTATCTCAATCCTCACGGAATTCAATGTTTTTACCTTTGTGAACTTGCCCATGTGCAGAGGAGGAATCTGATCTATCAGGCAGACGTGTCACAGAGACTTTATTTTACTGTTTGGTGCAATACAAGGACACGACCCTCGCCAAAAAAATGGTGATGCACCCGGAGGTCGTCAAGTCTGTCTCGGTCACTGTTCAGGGGAATTACTTCTTCCTATTGCTCCCCATTCTGCCCAATGGGGACATTTTCTTCATAGTCTTTTTTGTTTTTTATTGTCTGAGATTCCAATATTTGCTAAAATGTTGCCTTTTTAACAGTGACCAGGGTTTTAGTTAAAAGGCTGCTAACTGGCCCAGAGCCAGCCCCAATCAAGTCTGCTACAAATCCTTCTTATTTATTTGGTGACGAACTTAATGTAATTTATAACTAGAGATTGTTGAAAAATTGCAGAAGAATGGAAACGATTCATTACCAGGGATTCATTTTGAGGAATATCAAGGGATCAAATAGCTGAAACCCTTTCCCATATTGAGATGGAACAAGCTTTGATGAACCCAGTGGACAGCAGTGCACATTTGAAGCAAGGTCACGGGCTGACATATAAACTTTTCAAAAAAACTGAGCGTGTTCACATTTTTGCTAAAGAAGAACAGAGGAAAATAACTTTTTTTACAGTGAACAAATTTCTTTCGAAAGACAGTAGAAAACAGTAGATTTGTAGAGACAGTATCAGTCTGTTCTTGTAATTATTGCAACCAGCAACATAGTCAACTGAAAAGTCATTGGTTGCTCCTTAGCTGTGTGTTTCTAGTGCTGGGTTTGCTGAACAATGGAAGTCAATGCAATATGGTAATTGTTCAGTACTATTAATGGTTCTTTCCTAGTCCATGGTGGCACCTGAAGGTCTGCTATCTGCTCTAGCTAGTCTGCCTGGTACAGTATTTTTCTATACATAGCTACATAGTAGGTATCGGCTACTATGTACAGAAGTCATAAATAATTTGCTCTTTCAGTTATGGACACTGGTTTCTTATAAAAGGCATATTTTGCACAAATGCTTTTTGATGATGATACAACATAAGACGGTTTTTGAAGTGTACACTGGATGTGGCCATATTGTATTTACAGTTTAAGCAAAAGATCTCATAATAGGGGATCAACCAAGGCAGAAAATATGCATCCAAAACCGATTCTAGTTTTCACAGACCAGCCATTTTTTGCAGTATAAAAGTTTAATTTATTATGCATGTACAGAGAGGAAAATTATTTGAAGAATACTAGAAGTAGTTTCTATAAGTCATGAAAGCTGCCGTTAATTCAGGGATTTTAGTGGAGGACATACGCACTGCAATGCTTATTTTTGTAAACATAAGATATAGATATATATATATACATATATATACAGCTATTTCATTGTGGTGCATTGTCCTGTATATTTAATATAGCAAGTGAAAAACAGTTTATTGATCGAGAACCATGCAGTTTTCTTAAAGCACCATTTAATGATATTCTTCCAGAACCCTTTATCATTCCTTCCAACCAGCTAAAATGAATGTTTTATTGTACATACTAGCAAATCTTAATGTCACTGTGCACTCTAAAATATATATTAATGTTCTTCCTTTAGAAAGAAAATGTTTGGTATGAAATTTAAGGCTTCAACACGAATGTGATGTTCAAGTTGTCTAGCAAGCTTTTTTTCCCTAGAAACGCCCTTGTCCATGGGTTGTGTCTGATATTGCAGCTCAGTCCGATTCACTTGAGAGGGTTGGAGCTTCAGTACCACACACAGCCCATGGACAAACATGGAGCTATGGGGTTGTCTAACAAGCTTTCCCCCCCCAGAAACACCCTTGTCCATGGGTTGTGCCTTATATTGCAGCTGTCCGATTCACTTGAGTGGGGTTGGAGCTTCAATATCATACACAGCCTATGAACAAGAATGGAGCCATTTCTGGAGGGGGAAAAAATCACCTTCTTTAAATACTCTTAGGCAAAACCTTTAATTGTCAGTGCCCATTAATTAGGTCTATGTAAACTATTTGTCAGACCTAATTTACATGACTAAAAATCATACATAGGATGAATGGTTTTAAAATAATGTGCGAGAGCTAAATGAGAGCTTTATCTTTTAACTATGAGCCATTGGTTTCTTGTTGGATTGAAAAGTTAGATTTTTAAGTAAAAATTGAGGAGTTTTGTCAGAGGGACCTGGTTACAGCTTCTTGCTTTTGAACTTGTCTTCAATTGTTGTATTTAGATTGGTTGGGATTGAGGAGCCATACTCTTCATTTCCAATAACTTTATAAATCTCCTGGTTGGGTTTTTACATCACTTGGTAGACCATGGTATTTTACTACCAAAAGTTATTACACTTATCAGTATTGGCACCAAATGTTAAAATCGCTGACTGGTATTTAGTCAAGGTGCATTTTGGTTTATCGTGATCACTGGTTGAGGGTCTAACAATTGCAAGGCCCTCATTTATCTTCCACCAGTGACACATCTACTCATGCTGCTTTGTGTGGTATACAACCATTATTTGAAGTCAATAAGCTAAGATGTTTCTTCTGAATCACCTCATTTTTTACTGCTGTGCATGAAACATTTCATACAGGACAAAAATTGGGAACCAGATGCTCAATGTTTAAAAAAAGTACTTAAAAAGTATCTTAACTCAGACCAACTTTAGTTGGATCTGTTGGTTCAATGTTAAGGTGGCCATATCATACACCTTCAGTTTCTGTTGTACGACCGACGGCTATTCATCTCAACATCACAGCCATGCATGTGATCTCATATGGAAGAGAGGAATAAGCCTGCCCACAACATACCCAGTCTTATTATTTCCCTGGACATCTAGCGAACAAATGCTAGCTGAACATCTCATACACATTAGATGGTAGGTCAGTCCCAGCTAGATGGCTAGGTTCAACAAATGTTATGTATGTATGGCCACATTTGCACAGCAGTGTTACCAATCGAGTGACAGAGAAAGAAATGGCCAGGATGTAAC
This sequence comes from Bufotes viridis, assembly GCA_033119425.1. NCBI lineage: Eukaryota > Metazoa > Chordata > Amphibia > Anura > Bufonidae > Bufotes > Bufotes viridis. The sequence goes on from CM065592.1 coordinate 372,575,749, forward strand.
TGGCGCCTGATCCCAGGTACTGCCTGTAGTAATTTGATAAGGATATGACCCACTCCTCTCCATGGATCATGTGACATTGGTACTGTCTATCTTTGTTCCAGGTAGGCCTCTGGTTAATATTAATTGAAAATGTTTTTGTCTTTCAGCTTCTGCACATTATTTTCGCCACATCTTTTTGCATTTAGAGAACTATGAGTTAAAGCAGCAGTATTAGAAACGATTAGGAATATTACTGGAGCATTAGCTATATTATAAAAATTATACTTTTACTACAGATGATACCGGAAGCCTTTCCATATGTTTCCATGGCACAAACCTAAAAACCTAAGGGGGAAATTTATTAAACTGGTGTAATGGAAAACTGTCTTAGTTGCCTGTAGCAACCAATTAGATTCCACCTTTCATTTTCCAAAAGAGCTCTGAAAAATGAAAGATAGAATCTGATTGGTTGCTATGGGCAACTAAGACAGTTTTCCTTTACACCAGTTACCCTAAATCTACCTCTAAGTGTTTATACTATTGTTAATAAAAAATAAAGGGGCACATTTATTAAGACTGGCGTCTAAAACGTAAAATAAATAAAGCCCCATAGCTGGCGTAGGATCCGCTGAAGTTATGAAGAGTTGCAGGCCTCTCCATAATTTCGGCGCATCCTACACCAGTTCTAAATGTAAGACGGCTTCCAAGACCATTTTCTATGTCTAAAACAGGTGTAGAAAATAATGAATGAGATGGCCTGCTGGCCCGTCCCTTTCCCCCATCCACGCCTACAATTTTAGACCACGTGAGTGAGGAGAAGTCGCAGATAGAGGTACAACTAGTTGCTGCGCCGCTATCTGCGCCTCAAATACGCCTAATTTAGGCATATTTCAGCATAGTAAATGACCCTCAAAGTATTTCCATGAAGAATATTATGTCAATTTAAGTCAGAAATTGAAAACACAGTTTTACCTGGAGATTTTAATGCTGAAAATCACCTAATTCCTCAGAGTACATGTCATATATTTTTGGGGTCAGAAAGGTAGATCTGGTAAACGTTTATTCCCAATCATTGACTGTACTTTAGGTACATTTACATGCAGCACTCATCAGGGCAGTATGGGGCTGAACAATCAATAATACAGTTTCCTTGCAGCACGTCCCTGTTTACACAGGGCAATGTGCTGCCGATAAACACGGATTTTATGTGCCAACATAAAAGAAGCAATTGCCCAATGCACAAGAGCTTGCTCCTTCATCCGGTGTTTGGCGGCACCTTTACACAGGGCAATTATCCGGACCAAGTGTTTTTATGAACCGGTTTTTATGGACAACCCTCGGCCAATGCAAAATGGCCTTTAGTCAATTATCCAATTGGTAATAATCAGGACGGCCAAGGCCCCCTGCAGAACTGTATTTTTGGAAAACCACAATGATATTTTTATGTGTTTTTAAATGCTGTGACATCAATGGACTGATGCATATTCCTCGACTTCCCTATAAAATTTACTTTTGATTCAGTTTACTTCTGTGAGCACAAGGACAACCATTTTCACATATTGGATTGTTGTGCAGTTCTAAAAGCTAAACAGTGCTATTTTTTAATTTTTTTAAATTTTAAATGAAAAAACTCTTAATCCTGAAGCATAAACCATGTTTAAATGGGTTCTCTGAGACCAGGAACCCCTTTTAATATCTCCAGACAGAGATACATAAAAGGCTCCCCTGTCACCGGTGCTCTGGTTCCAGTACCAACCTCCCTTCTCCTTCACTTCTGGTCCCTCCTGACTCGATGTATGGCATGCCAACTACATGCATAATGTCAACTGCTAGCCAGTCAATGGAGTCATCGTTGGCACACATCACCGCTGAAGCCATTAAGTGGCAGGCAGCAGTCACATGCATGAAGATGGTACATAGCATTTTCGGTCCATCTGGGACTGGAAGCAGAGAAGAAGGAGGATCGGAACTGGAAGTGCTGGTGACAGGTGAGTCTTATTTTTTTAATCCCTGCACCCTGCCTAGCAATTTCAAAAGAGGTTCTCAGTCTCAGACAACCCCTTTAATAACTACTAGTACACTTTTGAAATTCTCAATGCACATTATGCAGATTTTTTTCTGCGTGGATTTTAAAATCCGCAGCATGTCAAATTCTTTTTTTTCCTGACCAGATTTTCTCCATATCTGCATGCAAATCCGCACCAATTGATGCGGATTGACCACATGGATTTGCCTGCGGATTTCAGTGCGGATTCTCCGCACATGAATCCTGAACGTGTGCCTGTACCCTTACTCTGCAATATTCTGCATTTTGCATCAATATCTGTAAGCTGTAATCAAGAGTGGACCCTATAGAGAAATGTATAATGGAAAGATTTGCACCTCTTCTGTTTTTTTCATGTTTTGAACTGATTTCTGGCTTACCAATATTGATGCAAAATACTGACTACAATACTGCTGTGTGAACATGGTCTTAAGGGTCCCATACACATTAGTGCATTGTCTTCTATACCTGCTGAGATTGGTGGATTCAGCTGACCATCTAATGTGTATGGGGAGCTCCTGACAGATAAGGCTAGGTTCACATCACATTTTTGTCTTACGTTTAACGTATACAAAAAACTAATATGTTAAACGGATGCCTCAGACGGATGCTGTACCATTGTAAAAAAAAAAGGATACTTTAACTTGTGGTCGGGGCTACATGACACGTGACAGTCTACCTGCCTACCTAACTAGGCTAAGCGGCTTGAGTTGTGCCGTAACCGCTGCGTAGGAGGAATGCCTGAAGGGGGGCATGCCCTGCAAGGTGTTTATGAAAAATAAGGGTGGGTTGGGAGGGTACGCAGCAGCCGTCGACACGCCCAAGGGAGGCGCCTGCCTGGTATAAATGTGCTACTCACGCCCCTCCCACAAATATACAATACAATATACAATAAACTGGCCTTCTAACATATACTTTTTTTTGCCTAACTTTGCAGGATGGAAAAGTGCAGTGTAGTGCAGTGCTTTTGCATCCATTTTCCCCCAACATATACGTTAAATACAGGTCAAAAACATGATGTGAACCCAGCCAAATGTGAATATTTTGGCCCAATCCTTTTGTTTTCCCACAAAATAAGATGCCACCAGAAGTGACTAGCAGTTGCTTTCTATTCTCTCCCGACTGACAACACATACAAGCTTGGCCGAACCAAATGTGTATGTGTATGGGGGAGTCTGGAGAGAAAGCCGATCATTCCACCGACAGCTATTGAATGTGTGTGGCCAGCTTTAAAGGAACTCTGGGTCATCAAACATATATTTTTTTAGATGTTTTGCTATATTTAAAGGGGTTTTCTGAGACTTAAATCCTGATGTTCTATCCTCTGTATAGGTCATCAGTATCTGATCGATGGGGATCCAACACCTGGGACTCCCACCAATCAGCTGTTTGAGAAGGTACCTGGTGCTTGCAGTAGCGCCGCGGCCTTCTCCATCTTTCCATTGGCCAAGTGGCGACACATAACAATCACACGGCCTAGGCGCAGTTGAGCCCCATTGAAGTGAATGGGGCTGAGCAGTGATATTAAGTTCAGCCACTATACTATATATGGCACTGTGCTTGGTGAGCAGGGAGAAGGCAGCGGAGCTCACAGAAGCGCCAATGCCTTCTCAAAAAAGCTGATCGGCGGGCGTCCCGGTTGTCGAAACCCCACCGATCAAATACTGATAACCTATCCTATCCAAATTTACAACTCAATCGCCTAGTCTAGAGCTTCATAATAAAATCTAAAATATCATGGTGATACTCTTCTTCAGGTTTCAAGGGAAAATAAAGCTGCTTTAACTCACAGTGAGCATCACTGGATTTAACCAGACTGCTATTTAAACCTTTTTTCACAGTTTTTTTGGGGTGGGTTTCCGTAGAATTTTAATTGTTATTATGGGTTTTGTTCACTTAATTTATGGATCAACATTATAATTTAAACTATTATGGATTTATGTAAATAATTTCTGATATGGAGGAAAAAGGGATGTAATGAAACTTGTATTGATATTGCACCATATTTGTTTGATTTTTTAGGGTTTGAGTTATTTTTTATTTGTCTTCATTATCTTGTGTGATGTGAATTTGTTTATATATATATGTGCAAATCATCTGTCATTTTGTTGTTCATATTTGGTATCAAGATTGAAATACATTAACTAGACCTCCCAACTATACTAATTTTCCACAGGGCAGCCTTATTTTACATACCTGAACAGGGTGTGGCTGCAAGGATTAGGAGAAATTACAATATTTGGGGTTATGCTCTATTTAAAGGAACACTCTACTTTTGATTTGCTTTAAAGAATGGGTTAGGAAATTTGTAAATCCTCACTGCAATGTAATCAGTTGTAGTGTTCCCGTAAGGACTCATTAACATGACCTTTGTTGTTTTGCGGTCCACAAATTGTGGATCCATGAAACACAGATACCAGTCATGTGCGTTCTGCATTTTGCAGAACGGAATGGCCGGCCCGTAATAGAACAGTCCTATCCTTGTCCGTAATGCGGACAATACTAGGACATGTTCTATTTTTTTTGTGAAACTAACATGCAGACACGGAATGCACACAGTCATTTCCGTTTTTTTTGGCCCCATTGAATTGAATGGTTCCACATACGGGCTGCAAAAAACGGAACCGACATGGACATAAATACATTAGCGTGCATGAGCCCTTAGGCTAAGGCTACGACATAGCCAAAGATTGCAGTATCGCAATGCTGTATCTCAAAATAATGAAAATGAATGTGGTTGCACTGCGATCTGTGAGCTGTGTGTCTATGTGGTGGCAACTTGCATCTAGGGTTACACAGCCAAAGTCACTAAAACACTCTGATAGTAACCTGCAGGAATTTACAAATTCCCAGAGATTGTACCGCGTCATATGTTTAGTATACTGTTGTAGTGTATGGGAGAACATTATAATGAATCATTGATGAAATAATGGCCTTTGTGTCGAAGAAGCATGCTATTGTCAAAAGCAAGAAGCAAGGTAGCCTTTGAGTTAATTGGGAATCAACTATATTGCTTAAAGGGGTATTACAGTTTTTATTTTCTTATTTTTTTATATAATAGGAAATTATACACTTTTTTACATGTATTTAAAATTCTGCATACATAACATTCTTATATCAGGCATTGAACCCTATATGCAGTAGAATGGTATAGCCCATGCATCTATCCTGTGTAATGTATCAATTTCCTAATTGAACACGACATCAGTCATGTGACATTTTTCACATCATTTATTCCCTGACATTCAGTAAGCAGCATTGTTACGTGACATACAAGTGCTGGGTCAGGACACATTCCTGTGATAAATAAATAGGACTAGAGGTGAAATCATGATTTTTAGTGTGGTTATTACAGTAACGTGTGTATTTACATGACGGCCTGTCTCTAGGTGATGTTTTAAAATGGCTTCCTGTCTCTAGGTGATTTTGTCATGTTGTTAATAAAGTTTAGTGTATATGTTCTGCTGGCCAGTTAACTGAAAGCCAGGTCACATAATACTTGTTAGGGTCACATGATGGCTCACATGACTGACGCCATGTTTAGTCCTATCAGATCTCCTATGGATGCATTTTACAGGATTATAAAGGGCAGTACCAATTGTTTTTCTTTACGGAGAGGCTACTGTATGGATTGAATAAAGGTCTGCAAGGAAAATTTTAAATAAATGTACAGTATATTAGAAAATTGTTCAACCTCCTATTCTCTGCATAAATAAATCTAATAATTAAAATTGGAATACCTCTTAAAGTGCTTTATGAGTAATATTCTTGAGGCCCTGTTCTTCACTGAACTCATAGCCTGCATATTCGTTGCTATTACAAAACATGTCTGCTGTGGCTTTACACTACAGTTGCTGCCACACATCGCAGTAGTGGTGCGTTTTGGATGTGGCAAGAAAGGTATAAAAAAATGTGTGCTATTTTTGCGGCAACATATCTACACTTAGGCTACGTTCACACGACGACATTTGTCGCACGGCAATTTTTATAATGGGAGTCTATGGTGTCGCATTGCGACATGCGACATGCTGCGACTGCGACGCGACAGTCACAGAAAAACCCATCTTGAATGGATTACCATTATAAAAATTGTCGCGCGACAAATGTCGTCGTGTGAACATAGCCTTTTGCTGCAGTTCTATCCAGCAAGTGGGAAAAAAGCAAATCACACACAATTACATTAATTAGAAAATTGAGTCAAATTAATGTAATTCATGTTTGCTCTGTGTTTCCCTTTGCTGGATGGAAATGCAGCATAAACTCAGATATGCAAAAACTGCATGTGTTTTTTTTTTTTGTGCATCCAAAACGCAGCACAGCTGCATCATGTGCAAGCCCCCAATGCCTTTTCCTTTTTTTTTTTTTTTTCCAAATTACTGTTTTTTTGTAAAAGTGCTGGCCAATGGCCTTAACATAAAATGTGAAAAAAGTCTGAAGACTTCCTGAACTCACTGTAAATTGCAACCTGCTGTAGGTATAGCATTTTTTCAGATGTTTCCCATACACTTCACTATCAGAAAAAAAGGTATGCCGAAAATCACCACACGAAAAAAAGGTTTGTAAGAATCAGTTTCATGGCGTTTACAAAGAATCTAGTGTGGTAGCCCCCTGAGGGCAATGACACACCTGGCTTTTTGTGGCAGTTTTTGATGCAGGTTTTTGAGTCAAAGCCAGAAGTTAGTTGGAATGAAAAAGGATTTGTACTTCTTCCTGCTGTATCCACTTTTGGCTGCAGCTCAAAAAAACGCATTAAAAACGGCCACAAAAAGCTGCTTGTGACATCACCTTCAGGTGTTTTTCCTACGATTAAAAAAAATAGATAAAGCTGTCCCCATTGAAAATTAGTAACTTTTACTTAGGCTATGTTCACATCTGCATTGGACGCCATTGGGGCTCTATTGCAGACACTGTCAAAAACACTAAAAGAGTGGACTCCCAAATTTTAAACCAAATGGACCTCATTGTAGTGAGTGGGGTCTGTTTGGCGTTATTCAGTTTAGTTATGTGCCCAATCCAGCACTTCCATTACTTTTCTTGTTCTGCTCTTTTAACGTATCAGAACAGCGGAACAGAAATTGATAGTGCTGGTGTGAATACAGCCTGATAGGTCTGGGTGCAGTAACACCGCAGTGGCGGGATCCATGGAAGCCGGCAGCAGAGAAACTAAAGTTTATGCTTAAGTGGAGGACAGCTTTACCCTGGGTTCAGACCTGAGCGTTCTAAAAACGCGCGTTTTACACGTGTTTTTGTCGCGCGTATTTCAGCGTGTTTTTGCAAATAGGAAACGTGCGTTCGTACGCGCGTTCTTGTGATTGACTACTGTGCTGTCAATCACAAAACGCGCGACAAACGCCCCAAAAAAAGCTCAAGTACTTGTTTATGCGTCGGGCGTTTTACAGCGCGTTCAAACGCGCTGTAAAACGCTCAAGTGAGAACCAGGGCCATAGGGAAGCATTGGTTTTCATGTGTTGAGCGTTTTACAGCGCGTTTGAACGCGTTGTAAAATGCTCAGGTGTGAACTTAGGGTTAGAGCTATGTTCCTATTGTTGGAAAAGCCCAATCCAAAATTGCAGTAAAATAAAACCGTGCCCTCAGTGGTTATCATTCGTGTAAGGCTACATGCACACGACCGTTGGTGTTTTGCGGTCCGCAAATCGCGGATCCGCAAAACACGGAAGCTGTTCCGCGTTCCGTTCCGCATTTTGCGGAACGGAACGCGGCCCATTATAGAAATTCCTATTCTTGTCCGCAAAACGGCATGCTATATTTTTTTTGCGGGGGCACGGAACGGAGCAACGGATGCGGACAGCACACGGAGTGCTGTCCGCATCTTTTGCGGCCCCATTGAAATGAATGGGTCCGCGGCCGAGCCGCGAAATATGCGGCTCGGACGCGGACCCGAACAACGGCCGTGTGCATGAGGCCTAATTGTAATATTTTGGAATATCACTTTTTTTTTGTAATAATCTCAAAAATGTTTGAATTATTGGGTAGGATGACGGATGCTGAAGATGACTGACCTAAGAAATAGGCTTCAATGGAGCCTGCAGCAATCAATTTGTGCGTTTGCAATAAACCTAAGGGTTCATTCACATGAACGTATGGGTCCCATTTCCATACTACGGAGTCCAATATGCTCCCATGGAAGTCTGTGGATGCCATATTGTGGATGCATACAACATGGATCTGCACAACACATAAGGCTTTAGGCTACTTTCCCACAGCGTTTTTCCTGGATCCGGCAGGGTTCAGCAAAAAACACTTCAGTTACTGATAGTACAACCATCTTCATCCGTTCGAATGAACAGATCGGGTTGCATTATCTTTAACATAGCCAAGACGGATCCGTCATGAACTCCATTGAAAGTCAATGGGGGACGGATCCATTTTCTATTGTGTCAGATTGTATCAGAGAAAATGGATCCGTCCCCATTGACTTGCATTGCGGGTCATGCCGGATCCATTTTGCTCTGTATCCCATGACAAAAGAAAACTGCAGCTTGTAGAGGTTTGCTCTTCGGTATGGGAACACAACCAGATGGAACGGAATGAATTTTGGAGCATTCCGTTCTGTTCAATTACATTTTGTCCCCATTGACAATGAATGGGGACAAAACGGAAGCGTTTTTCTCCGGTATTGAGATCCTATGACGGATCTTAATACTTAATATCTTAGTCCTGTAGTGGTCCCAGTTCCTCAACCCTCTCTTACAGTATGTCTACTTACAACATCCATCATCTGAATGCCTCCTTCATCTTAAAGGTGCCGTCCTGCTTTGGTTCATATCCACAATATGAATATACTCGCTCTTCAAAAAAAGATTGGTTTTCACCATTCATAAGATCTGTGCTGTGAATGACATGTATGGTGCTAAGTAGAGCAACATAGAATATGAAATATATCATGTGTTTTTTATGAGAGCCTAAAAATGTAGGATTGATCCTGTTGTGATGGTACATTTTGGAATCAAAGCTGGTTCCTGGTTGCTGAGTATTTCTAAACCATTGCTTTGCACTTTTTTTTTTAAGTATCAGTATATCCCTACAATCAGTACTCACTACACGCGGCAACACATAAATCCACTAAACGACCGAAAACTACAATAGGCCTCAATTATAAAAACCAGCAGAGACTTAATGAGGTGTTACCATAGCAACCAATGGATGCCAGCTTTCATTTTTCCAAAGAGCTTTGACCTGACTCCGCTCTTGTGTTGTATGGCTTTGTGGACACATAGAGCCTTCCTCGGGGCGTCCATCACTTTTGACAGGAAGGAAAAGTTGTCAATATGATAGAAACCTTGAAAGAACCCCAATGAGGCCTGCTGGTCACTATTTGTATCCCTCATAACCAGGGGTGCACCTGCCTGAGGTGAAAACTGAAACAACGCTCCCCCTCCCCAATGCCAATTCCTTAACCTAACCCCTTCCCTTTCAGCTCTAGCCCTTTGGCTGCCACCCCTCTTGCCCCTACCTGGTGCTGCCGAGGGGATCGCCTCACCTGGCCTGATTGGCGGTGCACCCCTGCTCATAACGCTAGTGTGAACAGAACCGTAATCAGGCCCAAATTATGTTGCCGTTGTGAACCAAAGTAGCCATTTTGTAGCTGTTAAAGAAAACTAGGACTTGTCAGATTTTTTGACACTAGCAGCCAATCGGATGCTTGCTTTCCTTTTGTAAACCTTATTATAAATATGATAACTGCAATCTGATTGGTTGCTACTACCAGTTTGTTTCTTCAGTCAATCCCATGTATGCAAGTTATATATTCCAGAAACATAGGGGGAGAGTTATCAAAACTGATATGAAGAGAAAGTAGAACTGGCTTAGTTGCCCATAGCAACCAATCAGATTCTACCTTTCATTTTCCAAAGGAGCTCTGAAAAATGACATGTGGAATCTTATTGGTTGCTATGGGGAACTAAGGAATTTTTCCTTTACACCAGTTTTGATCAATCTCTCCCCCATTGTGGGGGTCTGATTGGTTACTATGGTTACGCCACGTCCACGTTTTTACATGAGGCCCGATGTGTCCTATTTAGACTGTATAGGTAGGACCACTCCTTGAATTATTACAGACTTGTATTGCTTATTTTGTATATTTTACTCCTCAACCACGCAATGAAGACAGTGATGCCTAGTTTATATTAGAGATTTGCTTATGGGTGACTGACAATTAAACAATAAAAGTGGTTTAAAGACTGAACGGTCATAAACTGTGTAAACTAATAGTAATGAATTTACATTGTGGTAAAAGGCACAAGAAATAATAATTAGATTTTGATACCTGTTGTAGGATGTAAAGTAAAATGGAAAACCAAAATGTCTAGTTATCTCGTGTGCTGATATTATGTGTTTCTTTTCTTAGAAAAATCTATCTATAAAATTATATACATTTCTAAATAAATATGCAGTGTATGTAAATAGTGCAATAAATTTTAGAGAGACATATTCATCCTGTCAGTGGATGTCAGTGAATGAGTCCTATGCTATGGCGTTCATCGATGATGTATTCGATATTGTGATGATAACTTTGCAGTAACACACGTGGGGCGATCAAAATTTAGCAAATGCTGCACATGATAATAAAAAAAACCAATAACATGTAATATAGCTGAAACCATTAAAGGGGTTGTCCCACGAATAATATTCTACAGTTTTCAAACCAGCACCTGGTCCTGAATACTTTTGTTATTACATGTAATTAAAAAAATCATTATCAGGTTATGAAATTCGTTCACGCTTCGTTTACTGGTAAAAGGTGAATTGCGTTATGGATTCCGTTACCACGGACCATAACGCAGTTCTATGACGGAATGCAGAATTCATTCCGTCATAATAGAAGTCTAAGGCCTGCATAACGGATCCGTTCCGTTTCTGTTATGCAGGATAGGACTCCCCTGCATAACGGAAACGGGACGGATCCGTTTTGCAGCCCATAGACTTCTATAATGATGGAATGAATAATGGAATGCCTCTAAAGTCATTGCGTTATGCGTTCCGTCATAGAATTGCGTTATGGGCCATGGTAACGCAATTCACCTTTTACCAGTAAACGAAGCGTGAACGAATTTCAAAATATGAAATTCGCTCATCTCTAATAGCTTCTGAGTTATTCAATTAAATCTATCGGTATAGCGCCACCTGCTGTTTGCTATTTTTCTAATTTCTCTGTACCAGGGTGTAACTACCATAGCAGCAGACCATACGACTGCTTTGGGGCCCAGGGCAAGAGAGGGCCCAGCTGGGATCATCTCCTCTTCTACTGGGGGGTGAAAACTTGGTCAGGACTCTACCCTCTAAAGAAACAACTTTTAGCAAAAGAGGCAGTGGAAAAAATGGCCCAAGGGTCATTACAATGGTTTCGGCGGAAACCCTTCTGTCCTGTTTGGGGGGCCTGGTTTGATCCTTGCTATGGGGCCCTTACTTTTCCATGTACGCCACTGCTCTGTACTGCTCAGCACATGCTCCGTTCCATTCTTTAACTGCCACTAGCTGCAGCAGAGAGGATATCCTGTCTGAGAAAGGACACATCCCCTGAGCTGAAATACTGAAAAATTTAAATACTGCAGAAAATTGAAATACTGCAGAACACTTGGAGCAATGAATGGGAGATCTCTGGATCCATGTGAAGTACAATGCTGGTTCAAGCTTTGTTAGAAAGAGGTTGTTATGTACTTGATTATGTATGATTCTCATTTTTTACATTAATCATGGGATAACCCCTTTATTGGGCAACCAGGGGAGATTTATTAACCGCTTCCCTAAATGTGACGTACTATTACGTCAAATGTCGGATCTTTAAAGCAACCGGGTGCCTGCTGTTTACAACAAAGCGCAAATGAAAATGCAAAGTAAAAAAAAACTCCAGGGTAGAAAGGGTCGATACTGGTAGACCATTCAAACAGTCCACCAGTGCCCCCCTCCCTCAGTGCAGCAGGCAACATTTTGCAAAAACTGGGCTACCCATCCTCTTGAGGAATATGGTTTAAACAAAATCAGGTCAAGCCTTGTCTGAACAGTGGCAGAACTTTTTTATAATGTTAGTCCATTGCTGTAAGTCGATTGATAAATATGCCCCCAATATTTTTCCTCTAAACGAGAAAAAGAAAGCCACCCCCTGATAGTTTCACTTAGAGGCCCTAAACGCACAAGTGACCACTAGTGTTTTCTTCATGGCGTTTTTTCAACCGTATAAAAAACGTTATATGTACTGACACGTGCGAAGACGGCTGGAGGAGCTGGAATGCCAAATTTCTTCACTTATTACAGAGCTGCAATAGCGAATTGCATCCTTGATCTCTCTCATAATGTCTCTACGAAATATGGGTAGCGATAGAAAAGGAAACTTCTCCTACCTTAACACCAGGCATATTTTGGCTCCCACCAGCAACGCGAAGTCAGATATCTCAAACTCAGATCTCTCCGCTTTTGGCATCCCTAGCGGAAATATGGAGAAAATTTGCACCTAAGCTCGGTCTGGTCATCGCCCCCGGACCACTCACAGTCTAGGTGGGACATCCGGAGCTACCTGCTTCCCTTTATACCCTGGCAGGTTTCAAGTCCTCAGAGGATGACCTGATTAAGGTTAAGGACATAAGCAATAACAAGGGATTGCTTGCCCAAAATGACTTAGCTCATCTTTTCCCGAACACACCAGGCCGCTGGTTTCTCTATCTTCAATTACGCAACTTTGTCAAGTCCTTGGCACCTGGACCGCATCTTTGTCAGACTTTGAGAAGCTATGTGTGGCTGCCTCAGCCCCAAGACATACTATCTCACTTGTGTATAACATGCTGAATGTTGGAGAGACCAAGGATGGAACAGATGTGTTACATCGGCAGGCAGGAAAACGTACCCATGCCTGGCAAGAGGAACTAGGATTCACCCTCTCCCTAGATCAATAGAAAAAATCCCTTATATTTACACACAAATCGTCTATATCATGTAAGATACAAGAGCTAAACTACTAAATATGGACCAGGCGGTATAGAACACCGGTAAAATTGCTAAACTTTTATCCCTTAGTTCCTATTACGTGCTGGAGATGTTTGACAGAAGTGGGCACAATGTTGCACATATGGTGAGATTGGCCAAGTGTGGCCCCCCTTTGGCAAAATGTCTTCGCGCTCTACAATCATCTTTGACGGTCTTCTATACCTCCGTCCCCCTTAATAGCATTACTCTCGGTTTTTCCGGGATGGATGCAGCAGATCAAATAGGGTACCCTTAGATTTTTTATACTGGCAATGAGACAAATTATACCGCCGCAGATGGAGATTGACTGAGAGCCTGCAGAGAATTACTTGGGTGTCCGCCCTTCACAAACTGTCCCAAATGGAGAAATTGGGAGCGGAGGAGCGAGGCCTTGGATCAGCTTTCACTAAGGTATGGGAACCGTGGCTACAGTTTTGTTCTTCCCCTGGCTTCTCGGCTTGGTTGGCCAATGGTGTGGTCGCATAATTACTCACTTAACTTCTCAAATATATGAGATTTATGGTGGTCTCTATATTCGCCCCCCCCCCTCTCCCCACACAGTGACCCTACTGTTCCTGTCTTGTCTCCCCTGTTTGTTTTAATGTTTGTATACCCGGTTGGTCAGTCAGACCGCCCTACAAAATCATCAGACTATGATATACGGCTATTAACATGACTGTTATAATATGCACTATTTGTACCCTTTGGCATTCTTTCTATGCATTACTACTGCAGTGATGTTTACTACCTCATGATATTTTGTATGGCTTTATTGCTTTACTTTATATTTGTCAAATAAACAGAGATTGAACCATAAAAAACGTCATGTGAAAATGCCTGGGAAAAAAAACACTAGAGAACACTTTTTTGAAAAGAAGCCAAAAAGATGAAAACACCACCTAATTAACAAAAAAGCCTGTAGCAAAAAATGTGTGTGTGTCCTGCGTTTCATATTTGCCATAGACCTTCAGCTAACTTCTGGAGCTGGTGTTTTGGCAGTAAAAAAACACACCATAAAAAAAAAGGAGCAAAAAAAACAAAACACTAAAAAGCGCAAAAATGCACAAATACGCCTGCAAAAACCTACTATATGTGTAAAAGCAGACTTAAGCAGAAAGATTATTTGATTTCTCAAGATCAAGATATCTTCAGTGCCTGATGATCTGTCCAAATAGTCCACTAGTCCAGGTCTCAACCCACATATCTCTTATATATATAAAAATAAATTTCTGTCTAGACGTTCTGTATGCGCGACCAAACGACTGGACCGATCTTCACCAAATTTGGCACACTGGTACATCAGGTGTCTCAGCTCTCTAGTTCCTGAGATATTCCCCAAAAATGACCTGCATTATATCCAATACAAGCCAGCAAGCCTTTCACTTAAATCCAAACTGTCATTTACTGCTCCCTGGCAGTTCGGTAACCATAACAACCCCCAGCCATGTTCACTGCTGTAGATGAGATGAGGAAATCTGTCACCTAGATAATCACTATTGAAGTAAAGCCAGGGCCTAATAGCACTTAGTACCTTATTTCCTGAGGTTTCCATAACAACTTGGCCATTTCTCTTCACTGCTGCAGGTTAGCTTTAAAGGGGCAGGGCTCTGTGGATGACACTGTTAAGGGAGCGGAATGCTATGGAGGTCACAGTTCAGGGGGAAAGTAGGGTGGCCATGCAAGTCACCCTTAAAACCCCACCCCCAGGTCCAGATAAGCCACACCTCTGATTCGGTTAGGCCATGCCCCCTTGCCTCCTAAGGTGGGAGAGACAGTGATTTTCCCCCTGCAGCTCACATGCTCACATTCAGACAGAACAGTGCGGCTGTCTTAGAGTGAGCTGTTTCGCAATCCCACTAAGCGAACAGGGATTGAAAAAATAAAGTTAAAAAACAACTTTTAGGTGCATTATGCCACACCCCGATACATTTAGGACACACACCCTCCCCCTCTGCACCAAATGAGTATTGACAAAATGAAGTTAAAAATCAACTTCTGTCAGCTTCAGAGGTGGGAGGGACGGTGACTTTCTCTTTGCAGCTTACACTCAGAGAGGACTGTGCTGCTGTCTTAGAGTAAGATGTTCAAGAGGACACGCCCCAATCCAGTTAGGACATGCCCCTCCTACTCAGCCAACAGGGATTGAAAAAATAACGTTAAAAAATCCACTACTAGGTACACAGCTCAGCAGACAGGATATGATTAGATACACAGCTCAGCAGACAGTATCACACAGGATAGAATATTAGATACATGCTCAGCAGACAGTATTACACAGGATAGGATTAGATACACAGCTCAGCAGATAGTATCACACAGGATAGAATATTAGATACACGCTCAGCAGACAGTATCACACAGGATAGGATTAGATACACAGTTTAGCAGACAGTATCATACAACATAAGATTAGATACACAGATCAGCATATAGTATCCCACAGGCTAGGTTTAGATACACAGCTCAGCAGATAGTATCACACAGGATAGGATTAGATACACAGCTCAGCAGACAGTATCATACAACATAAGATTAGATACACAGCTCAGCAGATGGTATCGCCCAGGGCAGGATTAGATACACAGCTCAGCAGACAGTATCACACAGGATAGGATTAGGTACACAGCTCAGCAGACAGTATCACACAGGATAGAATATTAGATACACGCTCAGCAGACAGTATCACACAGGATAGGGTTAGATACACAGTTTAGCAGACAGTATCATACAACATAGGATTAGATACACAGCTCAGCATATAGTATCACACAGGCTAGGATTAGATACACAGCTCAGCAGATAGTATCACACAGGATAGGATTAGATACACAGCTCAGCAGACAGTATCACACAGGATAGAATATTAGATACACACTCAGCATATAGTATCACACAGGCTAGGATTAGATACACAGCTCAGCAGATAGTATCACACAGGATAGGATTAGATACACAGCTCAGCAGACAGTATCATACAACATAAGATTAGATACACAGCTCAGCAGATGGTATCACCCAGGGCAGGATTAGATACACAGCTCAGCAGACAGTATCACACAGGATAGGATTAGATACACAGCTCAGCAGACAGTGGGGCGGGGTGCTATAGAGGTCACTGTTATGGAGGATACTGTTGATATCTTTTTACAACACACGGAAACATGAAACTGAAATAGATGAAATATACCCGTGCAAAGCCGGGTCCTTCTGCTAGTCTCTATATATATATCTCTATATATATATATATAAATGAGTTTCTGTCTGTCTGTCTGTCTAGACGTTCTTTATTCGCGACCAAACGACTGGACCGATCTTCACCAAATTTGGCACACGGGTACATCAGGTGTCGGGGAGGTTTTAGACCGGGTCTCAGCTCTCTAGGACGTACTGTTCCCGAGATATTCTCAGAAAATGACCTGCATTAGCTAATACAAGCCGTTTACTAAGTTAAATCCTAACTGTCATACACCCTGTCGCATGCACACTGATTTATTCCAGGTAGGTTTCCATAACAACCCAGCCATTTCTCTTCACTGCTGTAGGTCAGCTTTGGGCTAGGGCATACATGACGACAATAAGTCGCAACTACACTGCTACATGCATCCATCTTGGATGATTTTTTGCATCTGTCGTGTCGCAGTAGCAGCATGTTGCATGTCACAGTGTGACATCATAGCCTATCATTATAAAAATTGTTGCACGACATTTGTACGACAAATGTCATGGAACATATGTCGTTGTATAGCCCTAGCCTTAAAGGGGCGGATGCTGTGGAGTTCTGTGTTAAAGGGGTGGGCACTGTGGAGGTCACTGTTATTAAATGGGAGGGCACTGTGGAGGTCACTGGTTTTAACTCCTTAAGGACCAGAGGTTTTTTATTTTTTGCGGAGGTTTTCTTGCGCTCCCTGCCTTCCCAGAGCCATAACTTTTTTATTTTTCGGTTCACATAGCCATATGAGGGCTTGCTTTTTGCGGGACAAGTTGTACTTTCCAACACCACCATTTAATATTGCATATGATGTAATGGGAAGCGGGGAAAAAAATCAAAATGGGGTGAAATTGCAAAAAAGAAGCAATTCCACCACAGTTTTGCGCGTTTTTAAATTCCGACGTTCAATGTGTGATAAAACTGACCGGTTACTTTTATTCTACAGGTCAGTTCGAATCCGGCGATACCCTATATGTAAAGGTTTTCTTGCGTTTTGATGAATACGTCATTTGGACGCTTTTTTCCGTTTTTCTGTTTGACGTATGGGGAATATTTTTTATATGTTTATAGTATGGGTGTTTTGGCACATTGCGACACCCATGATGTGTATTTTTTTATTTTTTTTATTTTTATTTTGGCAAAAAGGGATGATTTGAACTTTTGTGGGTTTTTAAATTAATTTTTTAACTTTTTTTTTACACTTTTATATAGTTCCCATAGGGAACTATAACATACAATCATCTGATTGCGAGTATCATACATGCAATAGCATTTGAATCTATGAAAAAATCGCATATTTCCTATGGAGCCTATTACAGGCAAGGCTTCATAAGAAATACTACAGAGCTGCCTGGGTTTCACTCATAGAAGCCCAGGCTACTACAGGCACGCTCCGACTCCTCTGATCGCCGCACGGGGAGCCAGAGCACAAACCGAAAGTAAAACTTTCAGTTTGTGCGCACTCAGATGCCGTGGTCAGGATTGGTCACTGTTATTAAAGGGGTGAGCACTGTGGAGGTCACGGTTATTAAAGGGGCAGGCTTTGTGGAGGTCACTGTTATTAAAGGGGTGGCCACTGTGGAGGTCACTGTTATTAAAGGGGTGGCCACTGTGGAGGTCACTGTTAAAGGGGCGGGCACTGTGGAGGTCATTGTTAAAGAGGCAGACACTGTGGAGGTCACTGTTAAAGGGGCCGGCACTGTGGAAGTCACTGTTTAAAGCACGGGCACTGTGAAGGTCACTGTTTAAGGGACAGGCACTGTGCAAGTCACTGTTTAAGGGACAGGACCGCACATCGCCGGCACTCTCATAGAAAATGCCTTTTCTTGTCCGCAATTGCGGACAAGAATAGGACATGTTCTATTTTTTTCGGGAACGCGATTGCGGACCCGGAAGTGCGGATCCGCAATTGCGGACCCGGTCGGGACATCGTCTGTCCCCATTGAAACTAATGGGTCCGCAATTCCGTTCCGCAAAATGCGGAACAGAATTGCGGACGTGTGAATGGGGCCTTAAAGGGGCGGGTACTGTAGAGGTCACTGTTATGGGGGATATCTTTTTACAATACACGGAAACATGAAATGAAATTGATTAAATATACCTGTGCGAAGCCGAGTCCTTCTGCTAGTCTCTTATATAAATAAAAATGAATTTCTATCTAGACGTCTGTCTGTCTAGACCAGGCATCCTCAAACTGCGGCCCTCCAGCTGTTGTAAAACTACAACTCCCACAATGCCCTGCTGTAGGCTGATACCTGTAGGCTGTTCGGGCATGCTGGGAGTTGGAGTTTTGCAACAGCTGGAGGGTCACAGTTTGAGGATACCTGGTCTAGATGTTCTTTATTCACGACCAAACGACTGGATCGATCTTCACCAAATTTGGCACACGGGTACATCAGGTGTCCGGGAAGGTTTTAGACCGGGTCTCAGCTCTCTAGGACTTACCGTTCCCAACATATTCCCAAAAAATGACCTGCATTAGCCAATACAAGCAAGTAAGCCTTTCACTAAGTTAAATCCTAACTGTCATACACACTGTCACATGCACACTGATTTATTCCAGGTAGGTTTCCATAACAACCCAGCAACTACACTGCTACATGCATCCATCTTGGATGGATTTTTAGCGTCTGTCGTGTCACAGTTGCAGCATGTTGCATGTCACAGTGTGACATCATAGCCTATCATTAAAAATTGTTGCACGACATTTGTACGACAAAATGTTGTGCGACATACAGTTGTGTTCAAAATTATTCAACCCCCAATGCTGTAAAGGGTTTTAGGGAATTTAGGGTACATTTGTAATTGTGTTCAGAATGAAATCTTACAAGGACTTTTTAAAGAACCAAATGCAACACAAATGACATCAATTGTTTTTGTAATACAGTATTAAATGTTTTTTTGTGATTTCTTCATTGACACAATTATTTAACCCCTTAAAGACTACCACTCTTAAGAACAGAGGTTCATTCAAGTGTTTTCGATCAGGTATTGAAAACACCTGTGGATGTCAAGGAGCAGCAATCAAGCATAATAAGCACCAATTAGGCAGATGTAAAATGACTGTGATACTCAGCTCCTTCTAGACTTGTACTGGTGTGTTTACAAACATGGTGGAGTAAAGAGAATGGTCCAGGAAGACCAGAGAAGAGGTGATTTCTCTTCACAGGAAGGGCAATGGCTATAAGAAGATTGCAAAGATGTTAAACATACCAAGAGACACCATAGGAAGCATCATTCGCAAATTCAAGGCAAAGAGCACTGTTGAAACGCTACCTGGTCGTGGCAGAAAGAAGATGCTGACTTCGACTGCTGTGCGCTACCTGAAGTGCAAAGTGGAGAAAAGTCCCCGTGTGACTGCTGAGGAACTGAAAAAAGATTTGTCAGATGCGGGTACTGAAGTTTCAGCTCAGACAATAAGGCGCACACTGCGTAATGAGGCCTCCATGCCAGAACTCCCAGGCGCACCCCCTTGCTGTCTCCAAAGAATAAGAAGAGTCGACTGCAGTATGCCAAAAGTCATGTGGACAAACCACAAAAGTTTTGGGATAGTGTTCTGTGGACTGATGAAACAAAAATTAGAACTGTTTGGGCCCATGGATCAACGCTATGTTTGGAGGCGGAAGAACAAGGCCTATGAAGAAAAGAACACCTTGCCTACTGTGAAGCATGGCGGGGGTCAATCATGCTTTGGGGCTGTTTTGCTTCTACAGGTACAGGGAAGCTTCAGCGTGTGCAAGGTACCATGAATTCTCTTCAGTACCAGGAGATATTGGATGAAAATGTGATGCAGTCCGTCACAAACCTGAGGCTTGGGAGACGTTGGACCTTTCAACAGGACAATGATCCCAAGCATACCTCCAAGTCGACTAGAGCATGGTTGCAGATTAAAGGCTGGAACATTTTGAAGTGGCCATCGCAGTCACCAGACTTAAATCCGATTGAGAACCTCTGGTTGGACTTAAAGAAAGCAGTTGCAGCGCGCAAGCCTAAGAATGTGAACTGAACTGGAGGCTTTTGCCCATGAAGAATGGGCGAAGATACCCGTAGATCGCTGCAAGACACTTGTGTCAAGCTATGCTTCACGTTTAAAAGCTGTTATAACTGGAAAAGGATGTTGTACTAAGTACTAAGATTGAATGTCACTTGGGGGTTGAATAAAACTGATAATGATGTGAGCACAGAAAAGACATTTGTGGATATTTCATTATAAATGTTATGTTATATTTGTCTGACTTACAAGTGCCTCTTTGATTTAATTGTAAACAAGATGACTGAAATGATCAAAATCAATGTCAAACTGGCCAAAACACTCAATTTCAGTGGGGGTTGAATAATTTTGAACACAACTGTATGTCGTCTTCTAGCTCTAGCCTTAAAGGGGCGGGCACTGTGGAGGTCACTGTTATTAAAGGGGCAAGCACTGTGGAGGTCACATTTATTAAAGGGGTGGGCATTGTGGAGGTAACTGTTATTAACCAACTCCCGACTGCCTAACGCACGAATGCGTCCAGGTGGCGGCAGGTTTGTTCCTCCTGGACGCATCCGTGCGTCATCTTGCGAGAGGCGAGATTTGCTGTGAGCGCGCGCTCGCGTGTGCGTTCACAGCAGCGCACAGCTCGGCAGTGATACTACAGCCTGCCAGCGATGATCAATCGCTGGCAGGCTGTAGATGTAAAATAAAAAGCATCAAACAGGTATATCAGACGCTGTTTTGTTAACAGCGTCTGATATACCTGCTACCTGGTCCCATTTGCAGGGATCGACCACCAGAGGACCAGGTAGCTATGTAAAGTAGCACCAAGCACGACACTACAACCCCCCCCCCTGTCACTTATTAACCCTTGTTAACCCCTGATCACCCCATATAGACTCCCTGATCACCCCCCTGTCACTGATCACCCCCCTGTAAGGCTCCATTCACATGTCCATATGTGTTTTGCGGATCCATGGATCCACGGATCCGAAAACACGGACACCGGCAATGTGCTTTCCGCATTTTGCAGATCCGCACATTGCCAGAACTATATAGAAAATGCCTTTTCTTGTCCGCAATTGCGGACAAGAATAGGACATGTTCTATATTTTTGCGGAACGGAAGTGCAGACCCGGAAGTGCGGATCCGCAATTCCGGATCCGAGCGGGACAAAGTCTGTCCCCATAGAAATGAATGGGTCCGCAATTCCGTTCCCCAAACAGAATTGCGGACGTGTGAATGGGGCATAAGGGTCCCTTATCATCGCCAGTTAGCTAGCTACTTGTTAGGTAGTTAGCGCCCAGCCCACCGCACCGCAGTCACTGATTTTGGCAGAGATTTTTTCATCCACATTGATCGATGCGAATGAAGAAATCTGCGCTGTTCATTTTATTTTATTTTTTCAGCCCAGAGGCTGAACGGAAAAAAAAATCTCATTACCCGTATGCTCAATAAAAGGAGAATAGCAGAAACTCCTAATGCTGGCCATACGTGTAATGATTGCGGAGACCCTCAAATGCCAGGGCAGTATAAATACCCCACATGTGACCCCATTTTAGAAAGAAGACACCCCAAGGTATTCTGTGAGGGGTATGGTGAGTTCATGTAAAATTTTATTTTTTGTCACAAGTTAGTGGAATATGAGACTTTGTAAAAAAAAAATATATATCAATTTCCGCTAACTTGTGCCCAAAATTTTTTTTTTTTCTGTGAACTCGCCATACCCCTCACGAAATACCTTGGGGTGTCTTCTTTCCACAATGGGGTCACATGTGGGGTATTTATACTGCCCTGGCATTTTAGGGGCTCTAAAGCATGAGAATCCAAATGCGTAAAAATGGCCTGTGAAATCCTAAAGGTACTCATTATAATTAGGGCCCCTTTGCGCATCTTGGCTACAAAAAAGTGTCACTCATGTGGTATCGCCGTACTCAAAAGAAGTAGGGCAATGTGTTTTGGGGTGTATTTTTATATATACCCATATTTTGTGTGAGAAATATCTCTGTAAACGACAACTTTTTAAAAATATTTATACAAAGTTGTCAATTTACAGAGATATTTCTCTCACCCAACATAGGTATATGTAAAAATACACCCCAAAACACATTGCCCTACTTCTGAGTACGGCGATATGACATGTGTGACACTTTTTTGCAGCCTAGTTGCGCAAAGGGGCGTAAAGTCCAACGAGTACCTTTAGGTTGTACATGGCTGCTCACAATTTAGCCCCGCCCAAAATGCCAGAACAGTAAACACACCCCACAAATGACCCCATTTCGGAAAGTAGACACCCCAAGGTATTCACTGAGGGGCATAGTGAGTCCGTGGGAGATTTTTTTTTTTTTGCCAGAAGTTAGCAGAAATGGAAACTTTATTATTATTTTTTTCCTCAGAAAGTGTCATTTTCCGCTAACTTGTGAAAAAAAATGAAATGATACATGAACTCACCATGCCCCTCCGCGAATACTTTGGGGTGTCTTCTTTTTAAAATGGTTTCATTTGGGGGGTATTTATACTATCCTGGCATTCTAGCACCTGAAGAAACATGACAGGTGCTCAGAAAGTCAGAGCTGCTTCAAAATGAGGAAATTCACCTTTTTACACCATAGTTTGTAAACGCTGTAACTATTACCCAAACCAATAAATATACACTTATTGGATTTTTTTTTAATCAAAGACATGTAGAACAATTTTTTAAAAAAAATTTTTTACAACAGAAAGTGAAAAATGTAATTATTTAGCAAAAATTTTGGTCATTTTGATTAATAGCAAAAAAAGTAAAAATGTCTGCAGCAATGAAATACCACCAAATGAAAGCTGTATTGGTGAGAAGAAAAGGAGGTAAAATTCATTTGTTGCATGAGGGGCATGGCGAGTTCATAGAAGATTTTTTTTTTGGCACAAGTTAGTGGAAATTTCCGCTAACTTTTGACAAAAAGTTTAATTTTTAATGGACTCATTATGCCCCTCAGCGAATACCTTGGGGTGTCTTCTTTCCAAAATGGGGTCACATGTGGGGTATTTATACTGCCCTGGCATTTTAGGGGCCCTAAAGCGTGAGAAGAAAAATGCGTAAAAATGCCCTCCTAAAAGGTACTCATTAGAATTTGGGCCCCTTTGCGCATCTTAGCTGCAAAAAAGTGGCACATATGTGGTATCGCCGTACTCAGGAGAAGTAGGGCAATGTGTTTTGGGGTGTATTTTTACATATACCCATGCTGGGTGAGAGAAATATCTCTGTAAATTGACAACTTTGAATAAAAAAATTTAAAAAGTTGTTGTTTACAGCGATATTTCTCACACACAGTATGGGTATATATAAAAATACAACCCAAAACACATTGCCCCACTTCTCCTGAGTTCGGCGATACCACATGAGTGACACTTTTTTGCAGCCAAGATGCGCAAAGGGGCCCTAAAACCAATGAGTACCTTTAGGATTTCACAGGGCATTTTTACGCATTTGGATTCTCATGCTTTAGGATCTCTAAAATGCCAGGACAGTATAAATACCCCACATGTGACCCCATTGTGGAAAGAAGACACCCCAAGGTATTCCATGAGGGGCATGGCGTGTTCACAGAAAAAAAACAATTTGGCACAAGTTAGCGGAATTTTTTTTTTACAGTCTCATATTCCACTAACTTGTGACAAAAAATAAAAATTTGCATGAACTCGCCATACCCCTCACAGAATACCTTGGGGTGTCTTCTTTCTAAAATGGGGTCACATGTGGGGTATTTATACTGTCCTGGCATTTGAGGGTCTCCGCAATAATTACACGTATGGCCAGCATTAGGAGTATCTGTGATTCTCCTTATATTGAGCATACGGGTAATGAGATTTTTCCGTTCAGCCTCTGCGCTGAAAAAAAAAAAAATGAACGGCACAGATTTTTCATTCGCATCGGTCAATGTGGATGAAAAAATCTCTGCCAATCAGTGACTGCGGTGCGGTGGGCTGGGCGCTAGCTACCTAACAAGTAGCTAACTAACTGGCGGTGATAAGGGACCCTTATGCCCCATTCACACGTCGAAATTCTGTTTGCGGAGCGGAATTGCGGACCCATTCATTTCTATGGGGACAGACTTTGTCCCGCTCGGATCGGAATTACGGATCCGCGCTTCGAGTCTGCACTTCCGTTCCGCAAAAATATAGAACATGTCCTATTCTTGTCGCAATTGCGGACAAGAAAAAGCATTTTCTATATAGTTCTGGCAATGTGCGGATCTGCAAAATGCGGAAAGCACATTGCCGGTGTCCGTGTTTTGAGGATCTGCGGATCGGATCCGCGGATCCGTGAATCCACGGATCCGCAAAACACATATGGACGTCTGAATGGAGCCTTACAAGGGTGTGATCAATGACAGGGGGTGATCAGGGGGTCTAGATGGGGTGATCAAGGGGTTAATAGGTGAGGGGGTGGGGGGGTTAGTGTAGTGTTTGGTGCAACTTTACAGTAGTTACCTGGTCCTCTGGTGGTCGATCCCAGCAAATGGGACCACCAGAGGACCAGGTAGCAGCTATATCAGGCGCTGTTCACAAAACAGCGTCTGATATAGCTGTTTGATGCGATATAATTCGCATCTACAGCCTGCCAGCGATGGATCATCGCTGGCAGGCTGTAGCCTAACTGCCGAGACGCGCTTCTCTGTGAACGCGCGCGCGCGTTCACAGGAAGTCTCGGCTCTCACGAGATGACGCGCCGACGCGTCATCTCAGAGCTACAGGACCGCCCGCAGGACGCATCCCTGCGTTAGGTGGTCCTGTACTGGTTAAGGACCAGTTCTGGTCTAAAGTCACTTTGTGAGGCTTACATAATAAAAAACACCCAAAAATGATCTTATTCTAGAAACTACACCCCTTAAGGTATTCAAAACTGATTTTACAAATGTCGTTAACCCTTTAGGTGTTCCACAAGAGTTAGGCCTCTTTCACACGGGCGTCATGTTTGACGCCCGGATAAGAGGCGGGTGCGTTGCGGGAATATGCGCGTTTTTCCCGCGCGGGTGCAAACGTTTGTAACAATAATAAAAGTTAACTTACCTTAGCCACTTGATCGCGTAGTCGCGATCTCTCCTCTCTTTCCCTGCATCATCTAAGATCTACAGGACCTGTGATGACGTCACATCACATGGTCCAATCACATGGTCCATCTTACCATGGTGATGGACCATGTGATTGGACCATGTGATGTGACGTCATCACAGGTCCTGTAGATCTTAGATGATGCAGGGAAAGAGAGGAGAGATCGCGACTACGCGATCAATGGCTAAGGTAAGTTAACTTTTATTATTTTTAACTCCTTCTACTTCATTTAACAATGCATTCTTTATTAAGAATGCTATTATTTCCCCTTATAACCATGTTATAAGGGAAAATAATAGTGATCGGGTCCCGTTGCTAAGCAACCATGCGGGGAAATCGCAACGCATCCGCACTTGCTTGCGGATGCTTGCGATTTTCCCGCAGCCCCATTCACTTCTATGGGGCCTGTGTTGCGTGAAAAACGCAGAAACTGGAGCATGCTGCGATTTTCACGCAACGCAGAAGTGATGCGTGAAAATCACCGCTCATGTGCACAGCCCCATAGTAAATGAATGGGTCCGGATTCAGTGCGGGTGCAATGCGTCCTCCTCACGCATTGCACCCGCGCGGAAAACTCGCCCGTGTGAAAGGGGCCTTAATGGCAAATGAAGATACAATTTCAGAATTTCCATTTTTTGCCAAATTTTCCATTTTAATCCATTTTTTCAAGTAACAAAGCAAGGGTTAACAGCCAAACAAAACTCAATATTTATTGCCCTGATTCTGTAGTTTATAGAAACACCTCATATGTGTTCGTAAACTGCTGTATGGCCAAACGGCTGGGCACAGAAGGAAGGGAATGCCATATGGTTTTTGGAAGGCAGATTTTACTGGACTGGTTGTTCAGACACCATGTCCCATTTGAAGCCCCCTGATGCACCCCTAGAGTACAAATTCCATATGGGGTGTTTCTATAAACTACAGAATCAGTGCAATAAATATGGAGTTTTGTTCGGCTGTTAACCCTTGCTTTGTTACTGGAAAAATGGATTAAAATGGAAAATTTGCAAAAAAATAGCTGTTTTGGGACAGTTTTTATTTTTTGTTAGTTACATCGTTGATCCGACAGGTTAGATCGCGTGCTATTTCTGTAGAGCAGCTTGTTACGGACGCGACAATACCAAACATGACTACTTTTTGGGGGGTTTTGTTTCAGTTTTACATAATAAAGCATTTTTGAAAAAAATGATTTTTTTAGTGTCTCCACATTCTGAAAGACATATATATATTTTTTTGGCGACTGTCTTATGTAGGGGCTCATTTTTTGCGGGATAAGATGGCAGTTTGATTGGCACTATCTTGGGGTGCATATGTCATTTTGGTCGCTTGCTATTACACTTTTTGTGATGTAAGGTGACAAAAATGGCTTCTGACACCGTATTTATATTATTATTTTTTTGCTGTGTTCACCTGAGGGGTTAGGTCATGTGTTATTTTTATAGAGCAGGTTGTTACGGACGTGGAGATACCTAATATGTATACTTTTTATTTATTTATTTAAGTTTTACACATATATAATATCATTTTTGAAACAAAAAAAAATCATGTTTTAATGTCTCCATAGTCTGAGAGCCTATGAGGCAATTGTCCTATGTAGGGGCTCATTTTTTGCGGGATGAGATGGCGGTTTGATTGATACTATTTTGGGAGGCATATGCTTTTTGATCGCTTGATATTACACTTTTTGTGATGTAAGGTGACATAAAACAGCTTTTTTTACATCTTTTTTTTTTTTTATGGTGTTTACCTGAGGGGTTAGGTCATGTGATATTTTTATAAAGCAGGTTTTTATGGACGCGGCGATAACTAATATGTGTAGTGTATTTTAATTTTTTTAATTTTGATTCAGTGATAAATGTGTTTATGTGTTTATTTTTACCTTTTTTTCACTTTCTTTTACATTTTTTGACCCAGACCCACTTGGTTCTTGAAGATCCAGTGGGTCTGATGTCTGTATAATACATTACAGTACACTATATACTGTACTGTACTGTATTTTTTACTTTACTTTAGCAGAAGTCTGATCAGAGTTACGAATACCATGGCAAGCAGGACGCCTACGCCTGTGAATGCGTCTTGTTGCCCTGGTAGCCATCACCTGCTGCAAGAACAGAGCAGCGGGTGATGGGGAGAAAGGGGAGCTGCATGGGCTCCCTCCTTCCCTGTTAACCCCTTCCATACAGCGGACCTACGGACCACGGCATGGAAGGGGTGTCAGAAAGCGCTGCAAACCGCAGGTCTGTATTGACCTGCGGTTTGCAACGATCATCGATATGGGGGGGGTCACAGGTCCCCCCTCGGCATTGTAACAAGGTACCTGCTGAATGATTTCAGTACCAGGACATCAGGGCGTACCTGTATGCCCTGTGTCCCTAAAAGGTTAAGGGACAGGCACTGTGAAGGACACTGTTAAAGAAGCGGTCACTATGAAGGTCACTGTTAAAGGGGCGGCCACAATAAAGGTCACTGTTAAAGGGGAAGGGGTGGTCAATGTTAAAGGGGCGGCCACTGTGGAGGTCACTGTTAAAGGAGCGGACACTGTGGAGTTCACTGTTAAAAGGGCGGGCACTGTGGAGGTCAATGTTAAAGAGGCAGGCACTGTGGAGGTCAATGTTAAAGAGGCAGGCACTGTGGAGGTAACTATTAAAGGGGTGGGCACTGTGGAGGTCAATGTTAAAGGGGAGGCCACTGTGGAGGTTAATGTTAAAGGGGCGGACACTGTGGAGGTCACTGTTAATGGGGCAGGTACTTTAGAGGTCACTGTCATGGGGGATACTGTTGATATCTTTTTACAACACACGGAAACATGAATCTAAATAGATGAAATATACCCGTGCGAAGCGGGTCTCTCTGCTTATCTCTTATATATATAAAAATGAGTTCTGTCTTTCTGTCTGTTCTTTATTCGCAACCAAACGACTGGACCGATCTTCACTAAATTTTGCACATGGGTACATCAGGTGTCCGGGGAGGTTTTAGACTGGGTCTCAGCTCTCTAGGACTTACCTATCCTGAGATATTCCCAAAAATTACCTGCATTAGCCAATACAAGCCAGTAAGCTTTTCACTAAGTTAAATCCTACCTGTCATACACACGGTCACATGCACACTGATTTATTCCAGGTAGGTTTCCATAACAACCCAGCCATTTCTCTTCACTGCTGTAAGTCAGCTTTGGACTAGGGCAGGGATGGGCAAACTGCGGCTCCCCAGCTGTTGCAAAACTACAACTCGCAGCATGCAAAGACTGCTAACAGCTATCAGCCTACAGCAGGGCATGGTGGGAATTGTAGTTTTACAACAGCTGGAGGGCAGCAGTTTGCCCATCCCTGGGCTAGGGTTACACGACGACAATAAGTCGCATGACACATAGGGCACAACTAAACTGCTACATGCATCCATCTTGGATGGATTTTTTGCGACTGTCGTGTCGCAGTCGCAGCATGTTGCATGTCACATTGTGACATCATAGCTTATCATTATAAAAATTGTTGTACGACATTGGTACGACAAAATGTCATGTGACATACGTCATCGTGTAGCCCTAGCCTTAAAGGGACGGGCGCTGTGGAGGTCAATGTTAAAGTGGCGGTCACTGTTAAAGGAGCGGGCACTGTGGAGGTCACTGTTAAAGGGGCTGGTACTGTGAAAGTCACTGTTTAAGGGATGGGCACTGTTAGGCCCCATTCACATGTCCGCACACTATGTGTTCTCCGCTTCCGCATTTGCGGAGCCGCGGCCCCAAACTTCCGGGTTTCAGAAGATGGAGCATGTCCGGAAGATAAAGAAAAGTCCTATTCTTGTCCGCAGCCTGCCAGGAGCGGGCACTGTTAAGGTCACTGTTAAAGGGGCGGTCACTGTTAAAGGGGCGGGCACAGTGGAGGTCACTGTTAAAGGGACGGGCACTGTGGAGGTCACTGTTAAAGGGGCGGACACTGTGAAGTTCACTGTTAAAGGGACGGGCACTGTGGAGGTCACTGTTAAAGGGGTGGGCACTGTGGAAATCACTGTTAAAGGGTCTGGCACTGTAGAGGTCACTGTTAAAAATGCGGTCACTGTAAAAGGTGCAGGCACGGTGGAGGTAACTGTTAAAGGGGCGGCACTGTGGAGGTCAATGTTAAAGGGGCGACTACTGTGGAGGTCACTGTTAAAGGGATGGCCACTGTGGAGATCACTGTTAAAGGGGCGGCACTGTGGAGGTCACTGTTAAAGGTGCGGGTACTGTGAAGGTCACTGTTCAAGGGACAGGTACTGTAGAGGTCACTGTTATGGGGGATACTGTTTATATCTTTTTATGACACAGGGTAATATGAAATTAAATAGATAAAATATACCCATGCTAAGCCGGGTCCTTCTGTTAGTCCAGGCATCAGCAACCTTCGGCTCCCAGCTGTTGTGAAACTACAATTCCCAGCATGCTCCATTCATTTCTATGTAAGTTCTTAGAAGAGCAGAGCAACTATGCATGCTTGGAGTTGTAGTTTCACAACAGCTGGGAGCCAAAGGTTGCCTACCCCTGTGTTAGTCTCTTATATATATAAAAATGAGTTTCTGTCTTTCTGTCTAAACGTTCTTTATGCAAGACCAAATGCACTGGACCGATCTTCACCAAATTTGGCACATGGGTACATCAGGTGTCTGGGAAGGTTTTAAACCGGGTGTCAGCTCTCTAGGATGTTACTGTTCCTGAGATACTCCTAAAAAATGACCTGCATTAGCCAATACAAGCCTGCAAGGCTTTGTATTCGAATCCAAACTGCCATCCACACGGCCACATGTTCCTTATTAGCCAATAGAAGCTTGCAGGTCCTACTCCAGTTTGCCATAACAACTGATCACAGGTTTTAATAGTTTACAGGTCCTTAAATATTCAGTCATATGACGTATGATTGCACAACTACACTGCTACATGCATGGGCCACTATTAAAGGGGCAGGCATTGTGGAGTTCACTGTTATTAAATGGGCGGGCACTGTGGAGGTCACTGTTAAAGGAGCAGACACTGTGGAAGTCACTGTTAAAGGGGTGGTCACTGTGAAGGTCACTGTTAAAGGGGCAGTCACTGATAAAGGGGCGGGCACTGTGGAGGTCACTGTTAAAGGGGCGTTCACTGCTAAAGGGGTGGGCACTGTGAAGGTCACTGTTAAAGGGCGGCCACTTTGATGGTCACTGTAAAGGGGTGGTTAATGTTAAAGGGGCGGGCACTGTGATGGTCACTGTTAAAGGGGCAGACACTGTGGAGGTCAATGTTAAAGGGGCGGCCACTGTGGAGGTCAATGTTAAAGTTGTGGCCACTGTGGAGGTCACTGTTAAACTGGCGGTCACTGTGGAGGTCAATGTTAAAGGGGCAGCCACTGTGGAGGTTAATGTTAAAGTGGAGGCCACTGTGGAGGTCACTGTTAAAGGGGCAGGCACTGTGGAGGTCACTGTTAAAGGGGCGGGCACTGTGGAGGTCACTGTTAAAGGTGCGGGCACTGTGGAGGTCAATGTTAAAGGGGCGGGCACTGTAGAGGTCACTGTTATGGGGAATACTGTTGATATCTTTTTGGGACACACGTAAACATGAATCGAAATAGATGAAATATACCCGTCTGAAGCCAGGTCCTTCTGCTGGTCTCTGATATATATAAAAATGATTTTCTGTCTGTGTCTGAACGCCTGTCCTGTCTGTTCTTTATGCGCGACCAAATGACTGGACCAATCTTCACCAAATTTGGCACACAGGTACATCAGGTGTCCGGGAAGGTTTTAGACCAAGTCTCAGCTCTCTAGGATGTACCGTTCCTGAGATATTCCCCAAAAATGACCTGTATTAGCCAATACAAGCCTGCAAGTCTTTCTCTTCATAACCCAACTGCCATACACACGGTCACATGTCCCTTATCAGCCAATAGAAGCTCGCAAGCACTTAGTCTCCACATACACACAGTTTTACTCCAGGTTTTCATAACAACCCAGCCATTTTTCTTCACTGCCATAGGTCAGCTTTAGACTAGGGCTACATGGCGACATGTGTCGCACAACATTTTTTATAATGATAGTCTACGGTGTTGAACTGTGACATGTGACATGCTGCAACTGCTACACAGCTCAGCAGACAGTATCACACAATAGACTTAGATACACAGCTCAGCAGACAGTATCACGCAGGATAGGATTAGATACACAGCTCAGCAGACAGTATCACACAGGATATGATTAGATACACAGCTCAGCAGACAGTATCACATAGGATAGGATTAGATACACAGCTCAGCAGACAGTGTCACACATGTCACAGTGTGACACCATAGCCTATCATTGTAAACATTGTTGAGGCAAAATGTCTGGCGACACATGTCGTCATGTAGCCCTAGCATTAAAGGAGCAGGGTGCTGTGGAGGTCACTGTTAAAGGGGTGCGCACTGTGGAGGTTACTGTTAAAGAGGCGTTCACTATGGATGTTACTGTTAAGGGGGCAGGGGCTACTATTAAAGAGGCAACTGCTGTGGAGGTCACTGTTAAGGCAGCAGGGTACTGTGAGGTCACTGTTTAGGCAGCCGGGTACTATGGAGGTCACTGTTAAGGGGGCATACCCCTAAGGAGGCCACTGTCAAGGAAGTGGGGTGCTGTGAAACTCACTGTTAAAGGGGTAGGCTGAGATTAAGGTCAAAGTTAAGTGTTAATAGGTGGGGGACTGTGGAGTTCACTGTTAACCGCTACAGGACCGCCGCACGCAGGATTGCGTCCTGGCGGCGGCCCTGTAGCTCTGATCGGACGCATCGGGCGCGTCATCTCGCGAGACGCGAGATGACGCGAGGACGCGCCCGCACATGCGCAATGCGCGCCATCGGCGCGCCGCATGTAGTTATACTACAGCCTGCCAGCGCCGATCGTGCGCTGGCAGGCTGTATATGGCAGAAAAATCGCAGATCAGACGTTGTTCTGTGAACAGCGCCTGATCTGCTTGTTGCTCGCTTCTCTGGTGGTCCCTTTGCTTGGGACCACCAGAGAAAAATATCAAAGTGCACCAATCACCACACAACCCCCCACCGCCCCCCACCCACCCACCACCCCCTGTCACTGATTAACCCCTGATCTCCCATGTCACCCCCTGATCACCCCCTGTCACCCCCTGTCACTGATCACCCCTGTAAGGCTCATTCAGATGTCCGCATGTGTTTTGCGGATCCACGGATCCGCAAATCCGCGGATCCGCAAAACACGGACACCAGCAATGTGCTTTCCGCATTTTGCGGATCCGCACATTGCCAGAACTATATAGAAAATGCCTTTCTTGTCCGCAATTGCGGACAAGAATAGGACATGTTCTATACTTTTGCGATCTTCACTACGGATCCGCAATTACGGATCCGAGCGGGACAAAGTCTGTCCCCATAGAATTGAATGTATTCACATTTCTGTTCCGCAAAATTTTGCGGAACAGAATTGTGGACGCTTGAATGAGGCCTTAGGGTCCCTTAGCGATCGCAGCTTTATAGCTTTTCCTCTTTTTTTTTGCACATTTTTTAGAGATTTTTTCATCCACATTGATCAATGTGAATGGAAAAATTCAGACGTTCATTTTTTTCTTTCAGCGCAGAGGCTGAACGGAAAAAATTTCATTACCCGTATGGTCAATATAAGGAGAATAGCAAAACTCCTAATTCTGGCCATACGTGTAATGATTGTGAGACCCCTAAATGCCAGGGCAGTACAAAACCTCACAAGTGACCCCATTTTAGAAAGAAGACACCCCAAGGTATTCCGTGAGGGGTATGGTGAGTTCATGCAAAATTTTATTTTTGTCACAAGTTAGTGGAATGTGAGACTGTAAAAAAAAAAAAAAAAAATACCATTTCCGCTAACTTGTGCCAAATTTTTTTCTGTGAACTCGCCATGCCCCTCACGGAATACCTTGGGGTGTCTTCTTTCCACAATGGGGTCACTTGTGGGGTATTTATACTGCCCTGGCATTTTAGGGGTCCTAAAGCGTGAAAATCCAAATGCGTAAAAATGTCCTGTGAAATCCTAAAGGTACTCATTGGTTTTAGGGCCTTTGCGCATCTTGGCTGCAAAAAGTGTCACTCATGGTATCGCCGTACTCAGGAGAAGTAGGCAATGTGTTTGGGGTGTATTTTATATATACCCATGCTGTGTGTGAGAAATATCGCTGTAAACGACAACTTTTTAAATTTTTTTATTCAAAGTTGTCAATTTACAGAGATATTTCTCTCACCCAGCATGGGTATATATAAAAATACACCCCAAAACACATTGCCCTACTTCTCCTGAGTACGGCGATACCACATGAGTGACACTTTTTGCAGCCAAGATGCGCAAAGGGGCCCTAAAACCAATGAGTACCTTTTAGAGGGCATTTTACGCATTTTTCTTCTCACGCTTAGGGCCCCTAAAATGCCAGGGCAGTATAAATACCTCACATGTGACCCCATTTTGGAAAGAAGACACCTCAAGGTATTCGCTGAGGGGCATAATGAGTCCATGAAAATTAAACTTTTGTCAAAAGTTAGCGGAAAGGGAGACTTTGTGAGAAAAACAATAAAAATCAATTTCCACTAACTTGTGCCAAAAAAATCTTCTATGAACTCGCCATGCCCCTCACGGATTACCTTGGGGTGTCTTCTTTCCAAAATGGGGTCACATGTGGGGTATTTATACTGCCCTGGCATTTTAGGAGCCCTAAAGCGTGAGAAGAAAAATGCGTAAAAATGCCCTCCTAAAGGTACTCATTGAATTAGGCCCTTTGCGCATCTTGGCTGCAAAAGTGTCACTCATGGGATCGCCGTACTCAGGAGAAGTAGGGCAATGTGTTTGGGTGTATTTTTACATATACCATACTGGTGAGAGAAATATCTCTGTAAATTGACAACTTTGAATAAAAAAATTTAAAAAGTTGTCGCTTACAGCGATATTTCTACACGCAGCATGGGTATATGTAAAAATACACCACAAAACACATTGCCCTACTTCTCCTGAGTACGGCGATACCACATGTGTGACATTTTTTGCAGCCAAGATGCGCAAAGGGGCCCTAAAACCAATGAGTACCTTTAGGATTTCACAGGCCATTTTTATGCATTTGGATTCTCACACTTTAGGGGCCCCTAAAATGCCAGGTGAGTATAAATACCCCACATGTGACCCCATTTTGGAAAGAAGACACCTGTAGGTATTCTGTGAGGGGCATGGTGAGTCCACAGAATTTTTATTTTTGGCACAAGTCAGCGGAAATTGTTTTTTTGTTTTTTTAATTTTGTTTTTTACAAAGTCTCATATTCCACTAACTTGTGACAAAAATAAAATTTTACATGAACTCACCATACCCTCACAGAATACCTTGGGGTGTCTTCTTCCAAAATGGGGTCACATGTGGGGTATTTATACTGCCCTGGCATTTTAGGGGCCCCTAAAGCGTGAGAAGAAGTCTGGAATCCAAATGCATAAAAATGCCCTGTGAAATCCTAAAGGTACTCATTGGTTTAGGGCCTTTGCGCACTAAGCTGCAAAAGTGGCACACATAGGTATCGCCGTATTCAGAGAGTAGGGCATGTGTTTTGGGGTGTATTTTTATATATACCATACTTTGTGTGAAAATATCTCTGTAAACGACAACTTTTAAAAATTTTTTATACAAAGTTGACAATTTACAGAGATATTTCTCCACTCCAACATGGGTGTATGTAAAAATACACCCCAAAACACATTGCCCTACTTCTCCTGAGTACGGCGATACCACATGAGTGACACTTTTTGCAGCCTGGGTGCGCAAAGGGCCCAAATTCCAACGAGTACCTTTAGGTTTTACATGGCGGCTCACAATTTAGCTCCCGCCCAAAATGCCAGAACAGTAAACACACCCCACAAATGACCCCATTTCGGAAAGTAGACACCCCAAGGTATTCACTGAGGGGCATAGTGAGTCCGTCTGAGATTTTTTTTTTTTTGCCAGAAGTTATCAGAAATTGAAACTTTTTTTTTTTTTTTTCTCAGAAAGTGTCATTTTCCGCTAACTTGTGAAAAAAATGAAATGATACATGAACTCACCAAGCCCCTCCGCGAATACTTTGGGGTGTCTTCTTTCTAAAATGGTGTAATTTGGGGGTATTTATACTTTCCTGACATTCTAGCACCTGAAGAAACATGACAGGTGCTCAGAAAGTCAGAGCTGCTTCAAAATGCAGAAATTCACTTTTTGCACCATAGTTTGTAAACGCTATAACTTTTACCCAAACCAATAAATATACACTTATTGGATTTTTTTATCAAAGACATGTAGAACAATAAATTTAGAGAAAAGTTTATATAGAAATGTAGTTTTTTTGAAAAATTTTACAACAGAAAGTGAAAATGTCATTTTTTTGCAAAAATTTCGGTAATTTTTGATTAATAGCAAAAAGTAAAAATGTCAGCAGCAATGAAATACCACCAAATGAAAGCTCTATTAGTGAGAAGAAAAGGAGGTAAAATTCATTTGGGTGGTAAGTTGCATGACGGAGCAATAAACGGTGAAAGTAGTGTAGTGCGGAATTGTAAAAAGTGGCCTGGTCATTAAGGGTGTTTAAGCTAGGGGGGCTGAAGTGGTTAAAGGGGCGGGGTGCTGTAAAGGTCACTGTTATGGGGTATACTGTGGATATATTTTAACGACACAAAGAAACATTAAATTAAATAGATGAAATATACCCGTGCGAAGCTGGGTTCTTCTGCTAGTCTCTTATATATATAAAAAAAGAGTTTCTGTCCGTCTGTCTGTTGTTTATGAGCGACCAAACTACTGGATCGATCTTCACCAAATTTGGCAAACAGGTACATCAGGTGTCCGGGAAAGTTTTAGACCGGGTCTCGGCTCTCTAGGACTTACCGTTCCTGAGATATTCCCCCAAAAATGACCTGCATTAGCCAACAGAAGCCTGCAAGTCTTTCACTCATGTTCCTTATCAGCCAATAGAAGCTCGCAGGTCCTTAGTCTCCACATACATACAGTTTTACTCCAGGTTTCCATAACATACCAGCCATTTTTCTTCACTGCTGTAGGTCAGCTTTGGGCTAGGGCTACACGACGACAATAAGTCACACGACACATAGGGCACAACTACACTGCTACATGCATCCATCTTGGATGGATTTTTTGCGACTGTCATGTCGCAGTCGCAGCATGTCGCAGTCCGACACCAAAGCCTATCATTATAAAAAATTGTTGCGCGACATTGGTATGACAAAATGTCAGGCGACATATGTCGTCATGCAGCCCTAGCCTTAAAGGGGCAGGGCGCTGTGGAGTTCACTGTTAAGGGGCAGGGGCCACTATTAACCCCTTAAGGACGCATGACGTACCAGTACGTCATGGTTCCCGAGTCCTTAAGGACCCATGACGTACCGGTACGTTATATCTTTAAAAGGAGAGTGCGGCGCAGCGGGGTTAATAGGAACAGAATGTCTGCTGAAATCATTCAGCGGGCATCCTGTCACAACTCCCGTATCAGCGATCCCAGCAAACCGCAGGTCAATTCAGATCGCTTTCTGCGATCTCTGATCCCCGCAGTCTGTGACCGCGGGGATCAGAGACTAAATGTTCCCCAAGTTTTATATTTTAACCCCGCCTGCAGCCCCCAATCATATAGTGGCTGCGGGGGTGCAGGGGGGGTGGTTGTGGGAGGCGCGATCCCCCGCCCGCCTTCTCTGTAATGGTTCCCTGGTGGTCCAGTGGCTTTAGCAGAATGACACCAGATCCACTGGATCGACAAGAACCAAGTGGGTCAAAAAAAAAGTAAAAAAGTGAAAAAAAGTAAAAAAGTGAAAAAAACACATATCACTAAATAAAAATAAAACATTTTTTTATACACTACACATATTGAGTATCGCTGCGTCCGTAAAAACCTGCTCTATAAAAATATCACATGACCTAACCCCTCAAGTAAATACCATAAAAAAAACCGATGTAAAAAAAGCCATTTTTTGTCACCTTACATCACAAAAAGTGTAATACCAAGCAATTAAAAAGTCATATGCAACCCAAAATGGTGCCAATCAAACCGTCATCTCATCCTGCAAAAAATGAGACCCTACCTAAGATAATCACCAAAAAACTGAAAAAACTATGGCTCTCAGAATATGGCGACAATAAAACATGATTTTTTTTCAAAAATTATATTATTGTGTAAGACTTACATAAGTAAAAAAAGTATACATATTATGTATCACCGCGTCCGTAATAACCTGCTCTATAAAAATATCACATGACCTAACCCCTCAGGTAAACACCGTAAAAAAATAAAAATAAAAACGGTGTAAAAAGCAATTTTTTGTCACCTTACATCATAAAAAGTGTAATACCAAGCAAACAAAAAGTCATACGCACCCCAAAATAGTGCCAATTAAACCGTTATCTCATCCCACAAAAATCATACCCTACCCAAGATAATCACCCAAAAACTGAA
Source organism: Bufotes viridis (assembly GCA_033119425.1). Lineage (NCBI taxonomy): Eukaryota > Metazoa > Chordata > Amphibia > Anura > Bufonidae > Bufotes > Bufotes viridis. The sequence goes on from CM065592.1 coordinate 372,613,458, forward strand.
AAACTTTTGCCCTCAGACTATGGAGACACTAAAACATGATTTTTTTTTTGTTTTAAAAATGAAATCATTGTTTAAAACCTACATAAATAAAAAAAAGTATACATATTAGGTATCGCCGCGTTCGTAACAACCTGCTCTATAAAACTACCACATGATCTAACCTGTCAGATGAATGTTGTTAATAACAAAAAATAAAAACGGTGCCAAAACAACTATTTCTTGTTACCTTGCCTCACAAAAAGTGTAATATAAAGCAATCAAAAATCATATGTACCCTAAAATAGTATCAACAAAACTGCCACCCTATCCCGTAGTTTCTAAAATGGGGTCACTTTTTTGGACTTTCAACTCTAGGGGTGCATCAGGGGGGCTTTAAATGGGACATGGTGTCAAAAAACCAGTCCAGCAAAATCTGCCTTCCAAAAACCGCATGGCATTCCTTTCCTTCTGCGCCCTTCCGTGTGCCCGTACAGCAGTTTACGATCACATATGGGGTGTTTCTGTAAACTACAGAATCAGGGCAATAAATATTGAGTTTTATTTGGCTGTTAACCCTTGCTTTGTAACTGGAAAAAACTATTAAAATGGAAAATCTGCCAAAAAGTGAAATTTTAGAATGTTATCTCTATTTTCCATTAATTCTTGTGGAACACCTAAAGGGTTAACAGAGTTTGTAAAATCAGTTTTGAATACCTTGAGGGGTGTAGTTTCTAGAATTGGTGGTTAATCACGGACCATGTGATTGGACCATGTGATGTGACGTCATCACAGGTCCTTTAGACTGCAGCTAAAGCTTGAAGAGAGATCGCCAACTACGCGATCAAGTGGCTAAGGTAAGTTAAGTTTTTTATTTTTAACCACTTAATCAACATTCTACAAAGCATTCTTTATTGAGAATGCTATTATTTTCCCTTATAACCATGTTATAAGGGAAAATAATAAAATTGCCAGAATACTCAACCCGAAACCAGACTTCAGTGATGAAGTCCAGCTTCTGGTCTGGGTACCTAACATGGCGATTTTTCCAACGCGCGTGCAAGACGCATTACAAAAGTTTGCACACTCGCGGAAAAATCGCGCATATTCCAGCAACGCACCCGCATCCAATCCGGGTGTCAAACATGACGCCCATGTGAAAGAGGCCTTAAGGTCACTGTTAAGGGAGCAGGGTACTGTGGAAGTCACTGTTAAAGGGGCGGAATGCTGTAGAGGTCACTTTGATGGGGAACACTGTGGATATCTTTTAACGACACACAAAAACATTAAATGAAATTTACCCATGCGAAGCCGGGTCCTTCTGCTAGTCATCAATAAAGTCAGGTTTTGATTAAAATAAATAGGCCCTATTGGCAATTTACTGTCTCTAAAGGCAGTTCCAAAAGTATATTTTTCTTGATCTTTGGGACCAACTATGGGTTCAGAGCCTGGGACCACCACAGGATCCTCTGATACTCTGGTGGGCCAGTCTGACGCTGAGCAGAACCCTTAAAATATCTACCTAAGGTACCTCCTATATAGCTTGCAGCCCATGCACAGTGCAGTACAGTAGTAGGATCTGCATGTGGATCTCTGCTAATTGCCAGGCCGCACTACCATTTTCTGGTAGGTCCGACCAGCAAGTACAGGTTTAGGCCTCATGCACACGACCGTTGTTGTGGTCCGCGTCCGAGCCGCATATTTTGTGGCTCGGGCATGGACCCATTCACTTCCGTTGCTCCGTTCCGTGGCCCCGCTAAAAAAATAGAGCATGTCCTATTCTTGTCCGTTTTGCGGACAAGAATAGGCATTTCTACAATGGGCCACGAATTGCGGAACGGAGCGCGGAGCAGCTTCCGTGTTTGGCGGATCCGCAGTTTGCGGACCGCAAATCACAAACGGTCGTGTTCATGTAGCCTAAAAGGCATTAATTTACTTGTTCAAATATGTGTTCAGTCATTTTAAAACCATGTCTAGCATGAACAATATGAAGTGATCTAATTGACTGCTATCCTCCAGAACTGATATACTGTATAAATGTGTGGGGAGGGAGAAGAGAGGTAAATGTAATATGAGCTTATAGAAACAGTGACCGGAGTGCAGCCCCACTATATCTGTGAGGTGGCAAACAGCCTGGCAGACTGTAACATGGCAGACTGACCTCCTGTTATTGAACTAGAAAGAAGGGGAGGTCTGCAGGACCGACTACCATAAGCGGATAAAGTTTTAATTACTGACTGAAGGTACACTTTAAAAAGGTTCTTGAAAAATTAATATTTGATAAATATGCCAAAAATGTTTGTTCATGGGGGGCTAACTGCTGAAAGCACCGCTGATCATGAGAACTGGGTATCATGTCCCCCATTTTATAAGGATTAGAGCAGAGAAGAAAATAGTGGCCATTCCTCATCGTAGTCAGATAGACACCCAACAAGATACTACTAGGCCAGCCTTATTTAGAGTGATTGGGTCACCTGTACAATAGCTTTATAGCACTTGTTCCAGTCCTAAGGGACGATGTACATCTTTCAACATGTGCTAACATGGCATTGTCCTCCTGGATAACAGCTTCTTAATATAACATTGAGAAACATGGTAGAGCTGAGATTCTACCTCCATAGCTTTTTTAAGCACCTTGGAGGAACACTATAAGGCTTATTTATTTTTACACTAAGCCACGCCTCTATACATAGTGCCCCCACAAAGTATTTATGCCCACCCTGAGGCCACACACACAGTAGTTATGCCCCCTTAGTCATAGGTCCTGGCAGGACAGTCCCATTTTCCCACCATCGTCCTGCCATCCACGGCGGTTGCCTGCATGTCCCACTGTGCCAACCCTGCCCTTAGTAAGAGTGCTCTTGATAATTAGCACAGAGCTGAAGGACCTGTGGACGTCACTGTCATGTGATCAGTGCAGGATGGGCGGAGCTCAACAGTGGAGAATAGGAATGGGGATGGAGGAACTCTGATGACATCACCATGATGTGTTCAGTGCAAATGGGGCAGAGCTCAGCGGTGGAGAGGCAAAGAAGTGGTGAATAGGGATGAGTGGACCCATGGATGTTCGGGTTCGCCGGGTTCAGCCAAACTTCGGGTCAAAGTTCGGGTTCGGGACCTGAACTCGAACCCCAGTGAGGTCAATGGGGACCTGAAATTTGGTGCGCTAGAATGGCTGTAAAATAGTCGTAACAAGGACTAGAGGGCTGAAAAGGGAAGCAAAATGGGGGTAAGAGCAGGACAGTTGCCCTGCAAAATGTAGATAGGGAAATGACTTAAAATAACATAGAATAGAAAAAATAAAAATAATAATCTTGAACTAGGAGGCGGAGGTCATAGTGGAGTAGGGGGTTGAGGAGGCGGTGGACGTGGTGGTGTCGGTGGTATCGGCGATGGAGGAGGTGGTAGCCAACACTGTTTTTGTTGTTTTTATATTTTTCCTTTATTTATTTATTATAAATTTGGAAAGACCCCAAAATATCGGGAAATAGAAAAGAGAATGCAAAGAGAAAGTGCGCTGGAGTATAACAAAGGCTGGGTGTGGTCGGTATACATGTCTATTCTGCACAAGGTACGGACAAGTCCTGTAGAATATGGGCAACTCGGCGGTCGTTGCGCAGGCACTGCAGCATGTAGTTGCTCATGTGTGCCAGGCTGCCCAGAGGCAACGACAAGCTGTCCTCTGTGGGAGGTGTATCGTCTGTGTCCTCGGTATCCCCCCAGCCACGCTCCATTGATGCCCATAAGGTGCTTTGGGTGCCACCCTGCTGTGAACACGGTTCGTCCTCCTCATTATACTCCTCCTCCTCATCCTGCAGAACTGTGCCCTGGCTGGACAGTTGTGTACCTGGCCTCTGTTACATAGTACATAAGGCCGAAAAAAGACATCTGTCCATCCAGTTCGGCCTGTTATCCTGCTAGTTGATCCAGAGGAAGGCAGAAAAAAACCTGTGAGGTAGAAGCCAATTTTCCCCACTTAAGGGGAGTAAAAAATTCCTTCCCGACTCCAATCAGGCAATCACAAGAACTCCCTGGATCAACAACCCCTCTCTAGTAGCTGTAGCCTGTAATATTATTACACTCCAGAAATACATCCAGTCCCCTCGTGAATTTCTTTATTGTACTCACCATCACCACCTCCTCAGGCAGAGAGTTCCATAGTCTCACTGCTCTTACCGTAAAGAATCCTCTTCTATGTTTGTGTACAAACCTTCTTTTCTCCAGACGCAGAGGATGTCCCCTCGTCAGTCCTGGGGATAAATAGATGATGGGAGAGATCTCTGTACTGACCCCTGATATAGTTATACATAGTTATTAGATCTCCCCTCAGTCGTCTTTTTTCTAAAGTGAATGACCCTAATTTTGATAATCTATCAGGGTACTGTAGTTGCCCCATTCCAGTTATTACTTTTATTACTGTTGGTGCAGGAACCCACCCTCTGAGCCACTTGTAAATGACTGGCCTGATAACCGTGGAAATTAACCCTCTTCTTCCTGTGCCACATCCTCTTCCATCATCGCCCGAAGTGTTTTTTCAAGGAGACATAGAAGTGGGATAGTAACGCTGAGGACTGCATCATCGGCACTGGTCATGTTGGTGGAGTACTCGAAACAGCGCAACACGGCACACACATCCCGCATGGAGGCCCACTCGGTGGTGGTGAAAAGGTGGTGTTCCGCAGAGCGTCTCACCCGTGCCTGCTGCAGCTGAAACTATCGTCTACTGCTGCTCGCACAGTCTCTCCAGCATGTGCAAGGTGGAGTTCCACCTTGTGGGTACGTCGGATATGAGGCGGTAATGGGGAACAGGCGAGCAGCAGGGTGAGAACAGCGAAAGCGTGCACAGACGGCCTCACTTTCTGCAGCAGCTCTGACATATCGGGGTAATTTTTCAGGAATTTGTGCACCACCAAATTCAGCACATGTGCGATGCAAGGGATGTGCGTCAAACCAGCTTGCCCCAGAGCTGCTATGAGATATCGCCCATTATCGCACACCACCAGGCCAGGCCTGAGGCTCAGCGGCACCAAACACTCATCAGTCTGTTGTTCCATGCCCCTCCACAGCTCCTGCGCGGTGTGGGGTTTTCCCCCCAAACAGATGAGTTTCAAAACAGCTTCCTGTCGTTTCCCCCTGGCTGGGCAGATGTTGGTGGTGAAGGTGTTACGCTGATGGGATAAGGAGGCGGTAGAGGAGGAAGCGGAGTAGGAGGCAACGAGAAATGTCCTGCAATCCTTGGTGGCGGTAGAACATGCGCCAAACTACTATCCGCCTCAGGCCCAGCCGCCACTGCATTTACCCAGTGTGCAGTTAGAGAGATATAACGTCCCTGCCCGTGCTTACTGGTCCACGTCCCTGCCCATGCTTACTGGTCCACGTATCGGTATGTGGACCTTGCCACAGATGGCGTTGCGCAGTGCACACCTGATTTTGTCCGCCACTTGGTTGTGCAGGGCAGGGATGGCTCTCCTGGATAAGTAGTGGAGGCTGGGAACCACGTACTGTGGGACAGCAACCGCCATAAGGTTTTTAAAAGTCACTGTCTCCATCAGACTGAATGACAGCATTTTAAAGGCGAGGAATTTTAACTGCTGGCATTCAGGGCCAGGGATCGCTGGTGGGTAGGGGGGTACTTCCTCTTTCTCTCCAGTGTTTGGGGGATGAACAGCTGAACCCTTCCATGGAACAGTGTGGACATGCTGGGTGACGGTGGTGGTGTTGCTGCCACAGTCTCTGTCACTCCAGAGGGGGAGGAAGAGGCCGAGACTGCAGCAGATGAGGGAGCAGGAGGAGACTGAGATATTTTGTGTTTTTTGAGGTGTTTACTCCACTGCAGCTCGTGCTTTGTATTTAGATGCTGGTCATGCAGGTCAGTGCTCAGGTTTAGAACATTTATGCCTCGCTTCAGGCTCTGATTGCATGGCGTGCAAACCACTAGTGTGTCGTCAGCACATTGTCTGAGGAACTGCCACGCCAGCGAACTCTTTGGAGCTGGCTTTGGTGTGCTCAGTCCCTGGGTGCGGTGGGCAGTAGCAGGCGTACTGTCTAGAGGACGGCCGCTCCGCTTTTGCACTCTGCTCTCTCTTTTGCGGTGTGGCTGGCGCTTTGTGAGCAACACCTCCTCCTCCAAGCTGCACACGTTACTCGCGTGACCTTGATTCCATGTGGGGTCTAGGACCTCATCATCCTCCACATCACCTCCCACCCACTCTTCACCCCTGCCCTCCTCCTTGGCGGTCTGCACACTGCAGAAGCAGTTGGCACCTGTGTTTCATCATCATCAGAGACGTGGCTGCGGTGGTCTTCCCATGTCTTCATCCTAAGTGGTTGGGCATCGGTGCGTTCAATCTCTTCCACTTCTGGGGCAGGGCTATGTGGACGGCCCGGGGAAACCCTGTCACCAGAGTCATCAAAAAGCATAAGAGACTGCTGCATGACTTGGGGCTCAGACTGCTTGGCTGATTTGCGCAGACCGAAAAACCGGATCCGTTTTTCCAGAACACTTGGTACCAGATCTGGCATTAATACATTTCAATGGAGAATAATGCCGGATCTTGCATGTGTTCCGGAATTTTGGCCGGAGAAAATACCGCAGCATGGGCCAAATACCGTAAGAGGGACTGAACTGAAGACATCCCGATGCATACTGAACGGATTGCGTCCCATTCAGAATGCATTAGGACAAAGCTGAAGCGTTTTTTCCGGTATTGAGCCCCTAGGACGGAACTCAATAGCGGAAAACTTTAACGCAAGTGTGAAAATACCGTGTACCCTTATGAGATCCATTTGATGATATATAGAAGACAGTATCAGCTGTAAAGCACCTCATAGTGGAGGGTTCCCGGTAATCTGGGCAGGAGACATTGAGCTGGACCACCACCATGGCTGTTGTGGGTGACATCCAGCGTGTGTCATTGTGTGTGGCGACCCTACATCACCATGAACAGTCACTCGCCCGGGTAGACCCCAGGTTTGAGGAGAACCTGGTCTCCGGTGTTTGCAGGCAGACAATAGCCCCACCACGTGACGGGAGCCCCGGGCAGAGTGTGACCCCTCTCGGCCTCCTGCCTGTTATTGTCCTCGTCTTGCCCAGGGTGAGAGCAGCCTGTAAGTAATGGGGGAGGTACGGGGGAGACGCGCATGCGCCCTGGCATCGCTACTTGAGACTTGCTTCTTATGAATGTCTCCGGGGAGAGGACACTTCATTCTGCCGGTTGCAGTCTCGGCAGGTCTACACCGGGCACAGGACGGATCGTAGCGGGCACTGGAACAGGTGGCACCCTGGCAGGTAAGAAGGTGTGCTGGGCATGTCTGTGCCATGACTGTGGGCAGTGACTGGCAGCATTGTGTGTAGAGCCCTATTCTCACCTTCTCCTTTGCCGCAGAGCAGATGCAGTTTCTTCCTGTCCTACAACTTCTGACATCTGTCTGTTACCTGTACTATAGCAGTGGTATAATGGCAGCCATATGGCATTGGCTAGATGGAGACTTGTGCCTCCTCCGGTATAATCAGGCCGTGCTGGGCACCAAAAGTTGTAGATAATGGTGCCATCTGCGCCACGCCGCAACCATACTCATAGAAGTGAATTGAAATTGTGCCACTTGAATGGGAGGTCACGTCAGATGCCCCATACCCTTGTGCCAGCCTAAGTGGTTGTGACGCCATAGACTAAACACCGGGCAGTGCTGTTTATCTGTTATATCTGCTTCTGGGAAAGCTGGGTAGTCACAGCTATAGCGGTCGTTACAGGTAGATATCAACCATCTTTCCCAAATTCCCGAATGGCAAATCTGCCCAGTCATGCAATATTATAGATATGCCATGCAGGAGCCCTCGCCATATGGGATGCCACCCAGCTTCCCCAGGACGGATTTAATAGCTGCTTGAGCTTCCAACGTCTTCACAGATAAAGAGACGGCTCCAAGCGTAGTAAAGCCGAAGCAGCTGAGAAAGCCGTGTCAGATATTTACCAGCTTTCAGGATATGGCGGTATTTGATGCCAGGCGGGCACGGTCAGTGTAAGAAACAAATTAAAAATGTACAAACTAAAAATAGGAATTTAGAAAAAAGTTCTGCAGACATTAAAGTCATAGGTGTGAACCCCGCATGGCACCGCACAGTGTTCCTATGGATCTGTAATTAGGAACCTACAGGCGGTATGTACCACAGTATGGTGCCCCCATGAGGCACAGTATTCTAGGGAACAAGAAGACAAGCATAGAAATACGAGGTATGGACCCATGGAGAATTTCGGATCCATACGAGATATAATACTGTCATATACACGCGCTCCCATAGCCATTATAGCTTATAATTCACCAGGCAGGCTCAAAATAGATATAAAAAAGGTCGATTTAAAAAAATATATAGTTTATTCATAAGTTAGAACGTCAATGACTGCTTGACTTAATCCATAGGGCTCCTGGAGTTTAATCCGCCATCCGCCCTGGAGTGAATAATATACCGCTCTGTGGACGCATGTCACAGGTGGAGATGAAAGCCGAGCAGCTCCTGCCAAGTCGACTTTCCCATCTGAGGAGGTGATCTTGCCCGATCATGTCACTTCATGCAATGGTGGCGGCAGATAATCGCCTGATTCATGTGTATGTCATCTGCGATCCCCTCCACTGTGCAGCAAACCTACAGAACTGGACGGGCAGCCTTCAGGATGACACCCGACTGCTATATATATCCTGTTTACACGGATCATCAGCGGTTGGGGTTTTCTTTGGCCTTTTTTTTTTTTGAAGTAATACAGGAATTGAATAAATGTCTTAAAGGGAACCTTGAAAATGCAGTGCCATCTATAGCAGGTTATAGAGCAGGAGGAGCAGAGCAGATTGATGTATAGGTTTATGGGAAAAGACTCCGTATAGCTTGTATTAACTTAAATCTCTGCTTAGGAGTCACGCGGGCGGTCCTTATTGCTGACTGATAGATATCCGACCGTCTGTGTGACTCCTAAGCATCGAAAGCAGGGATTTTAATGAATAAAATATGTTTTACTGAATATTTTCCCATAAAACGGTATAGGAATCTGCTCAGCTCCTCCTGCTCTATAAGGCTGGGTTCAGACTTGAGCGTTTTACAGAGCGTTCCTACGCGCTGTAAAACGCTCAACAGGCGAAAACCCATGTTTCCCTATGGGCATGGTTCTCACCTGAGCGTTTTACAGCGCGTACGAACGCGCTGTAAAACGCCCTACGCCCAAAGAAGTACAGGAGCTTCTTTGGGGCGTATTGTCGCGCGTATTGTGATTGACGCCACAGTGGTCAATCACACAAACGCACGTACGACGAGTGTTTCCTATTTCCAAAAGCACACTGTAATGCGCGCTACAAAAACGTGCGTAAAATGCGCGTATCAAATACGCTCAAGTGTGAACCCAGCCTTATATGGAGCCTGGAGATTAAACAGCATTTTCATACTGAGAGATTCACTTTAAAGTGGTTTTCCATTAAAAAAAGATTTTTTTCCTGCAGCATGGTCCCTGAAACGGAAGATTTATACTTACCTGCTCCACGCCGCTCCGATAATCTGCTCTGCCTCGGTTCTCTCCGTCTTCCGGTCCCGGCACTGTTTACATCCGGCTGACCATGGTCACATGCACCGCCCCAGCCAATGACACTCCAGCGGTGATGTAGCCACAAGAAGAAAGTCACTGCTGAAATCAGTCATTGATTTGCCCGCCCCATTTGGCAGCCTTCCTGTTCTCAGTCACCTCCAATGCTGAAAATTAGAGATGAGCGAATTTCATATTTTGAAATTCGTTCACGCTTCGTTTGGTGGTAAAAGCAGAATTGCGTTATGGATTCCGTTACCACGGCCCATAACGCAATTCTATGATGGAATGCCTTTAGAGGCATTCCGTTATTTATTCCGTCATAAAAGAAGTCTATGGGCTGCAAAACGGATCCGTCCCGTTTCCGTTATGCAGGAGAGGACTCATCTCATTAGGAATCTGTAGTGATCTTCAGAGGAGCCGCTGCAGAGGATGGGAGTGGTAGTGGCCCTGATGAAGTGTTGTGTCACAGTGTATTCCCTCAGGCCGTTGATCCTTGAATGGGTGAAGTTGAAATGTAGTACTGAAGAATTTACTTGAGGCTTGGACATAGTTGATCTATCTGAAGAATTCTCTTTAGGCTACATGCACATGACCGTATGTGTTTTGCGGTACGCAAATTGCGGATCCATTGTAACAATGCCTAAAACAGACAAGAATGAAATAAATGGGTCCGCATCATATCCGCAAAAAAACGGAACGGACACGGAAACTAACAACGTTCGTGTGCATGTAGCCTTAAGAGCAGGAGCTCTGTAGTGTGCTTCCTTTCTCCTCTGACTCTAGACAGGACCTCCTCCTCCGCCTGGCAGGAAGCAGGTCCAGCCCACTACTACCAAAAGGGGAGGAACAGGCTGGTTAGCCCTATTTGTCGCCAACCATTTGCCATTCATTGCTTGCTGGAACACACAGCCAGAAACATACAAAATACATAAGATGACAACATAGTACAATACAAACTATATGCATTCGCAGTAGGCACAGGTCTGGGGCACTACAGATGCATTCAGGATTTCAGCACGGATTTATAACAATCCACATCCAATGGAATTAGTATTTTGTATCCTCTTCCCATTTAGTGGAAAAATGATTATCCTTGAGAACGTTCAGCATGTTGGATTCCATGCGGAGAAGTCGTGGATTACTCGCACGGTGAATGGGTCTAATCCTCGTGTGGATCCTCTGGGACCTCTGCTACATGTCAGTGGCAGAAATCTGTGTGTCAGCCTCGGGTTTCTATTGTAATTTCTCTTGTACATGGGAGATATACCATAAGGCTATGTTCACATCTGAATTCCATCAGCACTATTTTGTCTGGTAAAATGAGGGTCCCATGGGTGCTGCTGTGCACATGTGAGGGGTCTGGTACTGCCATTGTGATTAGGGATGAGCGAATTTCATGTTATGAAGTTTGCGCTTCGTTTGGTGGTAAAAGCAGAATTGCGTTATGGATTTTGTTACCATGGACCATAACGCAATTCTATGACGGAGTGCATAACGGAATGCCTTTAGAGGCATTCCGTTATTCATTCCGTCATAACAGAAGTCTATGGCCGGCATGACAGATCCGTCCTATTTCCGTTATGCAGGAGAGGACCCTTCTCCTCGTTGACACTTCTTGGCCAAATATACATGTGTATAGGAGGGTTGGGAGAAACTACTTTTTTGGGCTCATGCACACGACCGTGTGTGTTTTGCGGTCCGTTTTTCACCGATCCGTTGTTCAGTATCTGAGTTTTTTTCCCTCTAATTTATGTCCTCTTCCATTATGTTATTGCACAAAACATATCCGTATTGTTTCCTTATTTGATCCGTTTTTTGCAGATCGTATACTTAAACAGTAACTTAATAATTACCTAACACATGAGCAATATGTGCTGGGCATAGCATTTCTACTGTATGGATCCGCATACGGATGTGTTCCATGTGCATTCCGTATTTTTTGTGGACCCATTGACTTGAATGGGGCCTCAGACCGTGATTTGCGGACAATAATAGGACATGCACTACTTTTTTGCGGAACGGACATACGGAAACGGAATGCACACGGAGTACCTTCAGTATTTTCTCCAGCCCCATTGAAGTGAATGGTTCCGCATACGGTCCGCAAAAAAACCGGAATGGAAATGGAAAGAAAATACTGTCGTGTGCATGAGCCCTTTAGGTGTGGGACCGACTTAAAGGGCTTTACCTATAACATCAATTTATCCCCTATCCACAGGATAAGGGCTCATTCAGACGGCCCACAAATTGCGGATCCGCAAAACAGGGATACCGGCCCATGTGCGTTCCTAAATTTGCGGACAGCACATGGCTGCCACTCTTATAGAAAATGCCTATTCTTGTCCGCAATTGCAGACAAGAATAGGACATGCTCTATATTTTTTGCAGGGCTGCGGAACAGGACAACGGATGCAAGAATGTGGAACAAAACATACGGCCGTCTGAATGAGCCCTAAGTCCTCTTTCACACGGGCGCCATGTTTGACGCCCGGATAAGAGGCGGGTGCGTTGCGGGAATATGCGTTTGTAATGCGTTTTGCACGCGCGTGTGAAAAATCGCCATGTTTGGTACTCAGTCCCGAAGCCGGACTTCATCACTGAAGTCCGGTTTCCGGTAGAGTATTCTGGAGAATTTATTATTTTCCCTTATAACATGGTTAATACAGAATGCTTTGTAGAATGTTGAATAAGTGGTTTAAAATAAAAAACTTAACTTACCTTAGCCCAGGCATCAGCAACCTTCGGCTCCCAGCTGTTGTGAAACTACAATTCCCAGCATGCGCCATTCATTTCTATGTAAGTTCTTAGAAGAGCAGAGCAACTATGCATGCTGGGAGTTGTCGTTTCACAACAGCTGGGAGCCAAAGGTTGCCTACCCCTGCCTTAGCCACTTGATCGCGTAGTTGCGATCTGTCTTCTCTTTTCCAGCATCAGCTGTAGTGTAAAGGACCTGTGATGATGTCACATCACATGGTCCAATCACATGGTCACATGGTCCATCACCATGGTAAGATGGACCATGTGATTGGACCATGTGATGTGACGTCATCACCGGTCCTTTATTTGTTAGCTGATGCTGGGAAAGAGAGGGAGAGGACAGATCGCAACTACGCGATCAAGTGGCTAAGGTAAGTTAACTTTTATTATTATTAACCCCTTCCTCTTCATTTTACTTTATTAACAATGCTATTATTTCCCCTTATAACCATGTTATAAGGGAAAATATTTAAGATCTGGTCCCGTTGCTAAGCAACCATGCGGGAAAATCGCACTGCATCCGCACTTGCTTGCGGATGCTTGCGATTTTCCCGCAGCCCCTTTCACTTCTATGGGGCCTGCGTTGCGTGAAAAACGCACAATATGGAGCATGCTGCGATTTTCACGCAACGCAGAAGTGATGCGTGAAAATCACCGCTCATGTGCACAGCCCCATATAAATGAATGGGTCCGGATTCAGTGCGGGTGCAATGTGTCCTCCTCACACATTGCACCCGTGCGGAAAACTCGCCCGTGTGAAAGGGGCCTAAGGGATACGGGTCTGATCGTCGAGAGTCTAAACTAGGCATGCCCAACTTGTGGCCCTCGAGCTGTTGCAAATCTACAACTACCATTATGCCTGGACAGCCTTCAGCTATCAGGGAATGCTGGGAGTTGTAGTTTTGCAACAGCTGGAGGGCCGCAAGTTGGGCATCCCTGGTCTAAACCCTGGGGCCTTCCGATCCCTATAACGGGGCCTGTCTCCCCCATTTAAATAGAGTGGGAGACAGCCATGTGTGTCCATGGCATCAATCAGTTCTATGGCACTGCTAGAGATAGCCAAGTACAAGTCCTCGGCAGTCCCATAGAGTTGAGAGGAGCAGAGGACATACATGCTTGTCTGCTGCTACATTCAATCAGAGGAACATGGACCCCCATTCTACTGATTTCTGGGGGTTCCAGGGTTTGGGCCTCCACCAATCAAAGACTTATTCCCTGCCCTGTGGATAGGGAATAAGTTGTTGTCATAGGACAACGACAACCCCTTTGATTCTATAATTTCCAGAGTGCACAGTGTCAGAAAACTTCTTCTAGAGGTGTTACACTGTAAAGCAATAGTAAAAATCTGGATAAAAAGTGCCTCTTTCTCCACTTATCAGCCAGTTCTTCTCCATCTTGCCACCTGCACTAGTCACTCACTCTCAATTTACTGATAAAATTCATCTTCAGGAAAGCAGAGATGAAGATAGATTTATCACCTTGCTGAGGGATCAGGTTACAGCTGGTGCCCATATGCCCATAGAAGTCTGTGGAGAGTGGAGAAAGTCTGCATATATGCTGGAAACCTGCCAGATTAATGCCGGATCCCATTAAAGTGAATGGGGATCCGGTGGTCACTTCGGCAGTGTGCTCCTCTGCTGCAGATGTGAACCCAGTCTAACCGGAGTTCTCTCTTGTTTGCAAATTTTTGAAAAGTTTTTAGAAATTTGCAAAGATAATACAGGATAAAATGTAAACGAACCTCACAAAAACTATTGTCTCTTGTCAGCCGCCTCAATGAACTGTGTGGGGGGATGGGTTCCTGCTAGAATAAGACACCAACCCCCATCAGGGGTCTTTCTATTGAATAGGGCTGTTTACTTTGACAGGGGGCTGTCCGCACATTGTTCTCACTTCAGAAGTTCAGATGGACGTGCACCAGTGGAAACAGCTGTTCTCTGGAGGCTTTCATACCTCGGCAGGGTTGATGTCACTGGCTGGCAAGCTGCATCATGAGAAACCCTCATCTGTTAGTTCAGGCGGAGAGAGGGGGAGATTTATCAAACTGGTGTAAAGTAGAACTGGCCTAGTTGCCCATAGCAACCAATCAGATTCCTCCTTTCATTTTCCAAAGGAGCTTTCAAAAATGAAAGGTGGAATCTGATTGGTTGCCATGGGCAAGAAAGACAGATCTACTTTTGATAAATCTCTCCCAGAGTCTCCTGCTGCGGAGGCCGTGACATGCCAGTTCATTAAATGTTCAACCCATCGATTTTAATGAAAACCATATACTGGTAAGGCTGCGCTCACACTTCAGTTATTTGGTCAGTTATTTCGATCAGTTTGTTGCGGAGCGGACAGATCACAGACGCATTCAAGTTGAACGGGTCTGCATTAGGCCTGCACAATATATCGCCAAAGCAATCAGTATCGTGATAAATCGCCATATAGCCAATTGGCCGACCCAAAAATGCTGCAATTATATTACCGTATTTTTTGCTTTATAAGATGCACTTTTTCCCCTCCCAAAAGTGGGGGGGGGGGGGAAATGGCAGTGCGCCTTACAAAGCGATGGTTGACTTTTTACGTGGCTGACACTGATGTATCGCCGGCCGCTATAGCTGTACAGCGCGGGGAGGGAGGAGGGGCTGTTCTTATATCTATTCTATTTTATTTATCTGTTCTGTGCAGCGCTATTAAGAAAATGGCAAGTTTTGTATTTTGTACAGAAATGCAAATATGTTATTTAATTTAGTAAAAGATTTTTTATTTTAAAAAACACTGTGCATTTCAGTTCTTGAGTTCAGCATAACTACATTTCAGCATTATCAGTCATCTGTGTGCTTTTGCCTTGAAAATACTAGCAAATAGACCTCTAGCACAATTCCCTTAAAATATCGCATTGCATATCGTTATCGCAATTTTTAGGGCCCTAATCGCAATCGCACAAAATTCCCATATCGTGCAGCCCTACTCTGCATCCGTCTGTGGCAGCCACACGGAAAGTGCCCGTGACATTGGGGACCGCAAATTGCGTTATGCTTACAGTTTGCCTGTGGTGGCTCTACAGGGAATCTGAACACTTGTGAAATCGATCCCCACAGATTACAGGTGATCACTGAGGAATCTAGCGGGGGAGACCACTGAGAACCCAGCGGGGGGGGACACCCTGTAATCCACTTATCATTAGGGGATTTGCTTGTTCAATTTATTATCGGTGACGCGTTTACACAGGACTGCTATTGGGAACAAGCAGTCGTACCAATGTCCCACCCAATGATTGTTCTGATCCTTGGTCTGCGTAGAAGGAGATTGTCTACAGCAACCTTAAAGGGGTTATCCATTTTATTTAATTTTGTACTGCTATGTCCCCTTCATGTGGCTTACAACTATCACATTGATAATGATGTCAATGTCCCTATCGGGCCAGCGCTGCGCTCCCCGGCGTAATTAGGGTGACGCCTGCGGAGTCAAGTCCCTGAAGCTGCTCGACTGCGCAGGCACAATCAGTGTACATTGTGGGTTGTAGTCAGGTCTGGACCTCACGCCATACACTGTGGCAGGAGCCTTATTACATTAGGGAGCGCCATGCTGACCCTGTAGGGACATTGACATCATTTTTTCCGACAGGAAACCAGCACGGAAAGCGGCCGGTTCCCATTACAGTGAGTGCACGGTGGTATCCGGCTATGCTGGATACAGGGAACTCCAGCAGACAGCGCATATGTGAACCCAGCCTAAGCAACAGGAGTTAAAAAATAAAGGATAACCCCTTTAAAAAAAAAGTGTATACACCTTGCGGAAAGGTTAGTGGCTTCTTGATGCAAAAAGTGCATTTTCAGTCAGGAGGAAGCCTTTTTTGTCATGATTCTGGCAATGTGCTCCCTACCGCCAAAACCACGCACTGTTTTTCCCGTGAAAAGTATATATACAGTATACGGCGTATACCAGCCGAGTTCCCAAGACATTCACTCTAGTTCTGTAATCTTAGCGCTTCCAGACTGTTACTGAACGGACTATTTCTTGCTGCGGAGTTCAGATAGTAAATTCAAAGTGAAGCTCCGCCGTAGGAGAACTTAAAAAAATCTCTAAGTAAATTCCTTAAAGGGAATGTGTCAACTGAAAATGACTTATTGTTTAAAGGGCATCTGTCAGCAGATTTGTACCTATGACACTGGCTGACCTGTTACATGTGCGCTCGGCAGCTGAAGGCATCTGTGTTGGTCCCATGTTCACATGTGCCCGCATTGCTGAGTGAAATGATGTTTTAATATATGCAAATGAGCCTCTAGGAGCAACGAGGGCGTTGCCGTTACACCTAGAGACTCGGATTTCTCTGTAAATGATGAGGTTTTCAGTGCTTGACTCTTTTAAAGTGCAGAGGATGCGGGTGTTGCAGAGATTGCTGAGCCATTAGGTGTAACGACAACGCCCCCGTGCTTTTGCCTTGAAAATCCAAGCAAATAGACCTCTAGCACAGTTCCCTTAAAATATCGCATTGCATATTGTTATCGCAATTTTTAGGGTCCTAATCGCAATCACACAAAATTCACATATCTTGCAGCCCTAGTCTGCATCCGTCTGTGGCAGCCACATTGAAAGTGCCCGTACATTGGGGCTTTCTGTTTTGTGCAAGCAATCCTGTATTACACAGGCAAATTGAGCAAACGATTGTCAGGAGGGAAACGTTCATGCAGCGATCTCCTCCACAGCATTGATTGTCCGCATACTGTCTAGTGGTTTGTCGTGCTGTCTTATAGCGATCTGCTGCCGGCAAGCACTGATTTTTAAGCATGATTAAAAATCTGAATTGCCCAAGGAACGAGCGTTCGCTTGTTTATCGGGCAGTCTGTGGCAGTATTACACTGCAAGATGATCGCTAATGATCGCCCAGTGTAATACAGCCTTAACTTTTCAGGAGCTTTTGCATCATCATCACAGGCAGATTTACAATGACAGCTGTCACCTCTGTACAGATATCCATATATACAATAGCTGATATCACAGCCTATAAGCCCCCTCCTGACCTCTGCATAGATCACAGAGCATGTCTGGAAAAATCTAGCAATATCATGCAGGGTTGTAGTAATATTGTGCCGTTGGGGCAGCACTCTAATAGCATCCTGCGGGGTTGTAATATTATTGTGTAGTTGGGGCAGCACTCTGATAGCATCCTGCGGGGTTGTAGTAATATTGTGCCGTTGGGGCAGCACTCTAATAGCATCCTGCGGGGTTGTAATATTATTGTGCGGTACTCTAATTGCATCCTGCGGGGTTGTAATATTATTGTGCGGTACTCTAATAGCATCCTGCGGGGTTGTAATATCATTGTGCAGTTGGGGCAGCACTCTAATAGCATACTGCGGGGTTGTAATATTATTGTGCAGCTGAGGCAGCACTCTGATAGCATCCTGCGGGGTTGTAATATTATTGTGCAGCTGGGGCAGCACTCTAATAGCATACTGCGGGGTTGTAATATTATTGTGCAGTTGAGGCAGCACTCTAATAGCATCCTGCGGGGTTGTAATATTATTGTGCAGTTGAGGCAGCACTCTGATAGCATCCTGCGGGGTTGTAATATTATTGTGCAGTTGGGGAAGCACTCTAATAGCATCCTGCGGGGTTGTAATATTATTGTGCAGTTGGGGAAGCACTCTAATAGCATCCTGCGGGGTTGTAATATTATTGTGCAGTTGGGGGCAGCACTCTAATAGCATCCTGCGGGGTTGTAGTAATATTGTGCGGTTGGGGGCAGCACTCTAATAGCATCCTGCGGGGTTGTAATATTATTGTGCGGTACTCTAATAAGAATCACAAAAATAAACGTGGCCTAAATGGGTGGGACTGCTCCAGACCCCAAACACTGTAGCGTGTTTCTAACTGGGGGGGCAGTTCCTCCGCATGTGGTTCGCAGCGAACGGCTATCCCCAGCAAAAATTGCATACAATGGAGGATACCGGCGCGAACTACAAGCACCACACAAACATCCTACACAAAATAAAACATGTGCGGATGAAAATATATAAACACATAACTCACAGAAAAAAGATGCACCACAAGGATAAGCAACTGACAACACTGGCTAATCCCTCACTCTGGTGTTAAAAGCTGAGAGATTCGCCAATATTTCCAATCAGGAACATATCGGAGCCCCTTTAGGCACCACTACACGGTCTCTCAGCATGACATGGGGTCCTACCACTAGACTACCTATGGTGTGTGAACAAGGTCTGAACAGGTATTAAGTAGCCAACAGCCCCATCCCACTCACCTGCATTGCAGGACCAACAATGCAATGGGGAACACATGAGGCCGCAAGCTACACCCACAACAGACCATGTGACACAGGCTTCCAGGTGCAACAGAATGTTTACAAGCCATATGCAATGGCACATTCAATACATATAAAACAAGAATCACAAATATGTTCCTGATTGGAAATATTGGCGAATCTCTCAGCTTTTAACACCAGAGTGAGGGATTAGCCAGTGTTGTCAGGTGCTTATCCATGTGGTGCATCTTTTTTCTGTGAGTTATGTGTCTATATATTTTCATCCGCACATGTTTTATTTTGTGTAGGATGTTTGTGTGGTGCTTGTAGTTCGCGCCGGTATCCTCCATTGTATGCAATTTTTGCTGGGGATAGCCGTTCGCTGCGAACCACATGCGGAGGAACTGCCCCCCCAGTTAGAAACACGCCACAGTGTTTGGGGTCTGGAGCAGTCCCACCCATTTAGGCCACGTTTATTTTTGTGATTCTTGTTTTATATGTATTGAATGTGCCATTGCATATGGCTGGTAAACATTCTGTTGCACCTGGAAGCCGGTGTCACATGGTCTGTTGTAGGTGTAGCTTGCGGCCTCATTTGTTCCCCATTGCATTGTTGGTCCTGCAATGCAGGTGAGTGGGATGGGGCTGTAGGCTACTTAATACCTGTTCAGACCTTGTTCACACACCATAGGTAGTCTAGTGGTAGGACCCCATGTCATGCTGAGATACCGTGTAGTGGTGCCTAAAGGGGCTCCGATATGTTCCTGATTGGAAATATTGGCGAATCTCTCAGCTTTTAACACCAGAGTGAGGGATTAGCCAGTGTTGTCAGGTGCTTATCCATGTGGTGCATCTTTTTTCTGTGAGTTATGCGGTACTCTAATAGCATCCTGCAGGGTTGTAATATTATTGTGCACTTGGGGCAGCACTCTGATAGCATCCTGCAGGGTTGTAATATTATTGTGCGGTACTCTAATAGCATCCTGCGGGGTTGTAATATTATTGTGCACTTGGGGCAGCACTCTGATAGCATCCTGCGGGGTTGTAATATTATTGTGCAGTTGGGGCAGCACTCTAATAGCATCCTGCGGGGTTGTAATATTATTGTGCAGTTGAGGCAGCACTCTAATAGCATACTGCGGGGTTGTAATATTATTGTGCAGTTGAGGCAGCACTCTGATAGCATCCTGTGGGGTTGTAATATTATTGTGCAGTTGAGGTAGCACTCTGATAGCATCCTGTGGGGTTGTAATATTATTGTGCAGTTGGGGAAGCACTCTAATAACATCCTGCGGGGTTGTAATATTATTGTGCAGTTGGGGCAGCACTCTAATAGCATCCTGTGGGGCTGTAATATTATTGTGCAGTTGGGGCAGCACTCTGATAGCATCCTGCGGGGTTGTAATATTATTGTGCGGTACTCTAATAGCATCCTGCGGGGTTGTAATATTATTGTGCACTTGGGGCAGCACTCTGATAGCATCCTGCGGGGTTGTAATATTATTGTGCCGTACTCTAATAGCATCCTACGGGGTTGTAATATTATTGTGCACTTGGGGCAGCACTCTGATAGCATCCTGCGGGGTTGTAGTAATATTGTGCAGTTGGGGCAGCACTCTGATAGCATCCTGCGGGGTTGTAGTAATATTGTGCAGTTGGGGCAGCACTCTGATAGCATCCTGCGGGGTTGTAATATTATTGTGCGGTACTCTAATAGCATCCTGCGGGGTTGTAATATTATTGTGCACTTGGGGCAGCACTCTGATAGCATCCTGCAGGGTTGTAATATTATTGTGCGGTACTCTAATAGCATCCTGCGGGGTTGTAATATTATTGTGCACTTGGGGCAGCACTCTGATAGCATCCTGCGGGGTTGTAATATTATTGTGCAGTTGGGGCAGCACTCTGATAGCATCCTGCGGGGTTGTAATATTATTGTGCAGTTGAGGCAGCACTCTAATAGCATACTGCGGGGTTGTAATATTATTGTGCAGTTGAGGCAGCACTCTGATAGCATCCTGTGGGGTTGTAATATTATTGTGCAGTTGAGGTAGCACTCTGATAGCATCCTGTGGGGTTGTAATATTATTGTGCAGTTGGGGAAGCACTCTGATAGCATCCTGCAGGGTTGTAATATTATTGTGCAGTTGGGGCAGCACTCTGATAGCATCCTGCGGGGTTGTAATATTATTGTGCAGTTGGGGCAGCACTCTAATTGCATCCTGCAGGGTTGTAATATTATTGTGCAGTTGGGGCAGCACTCTGATAGCATCCTACGGGGTTGTAATATTATTTTGCAGCTTGGGCAGCACTCTGATAGCATCCTGCGGGGTTGTAATATTATTTTGCAGCTTGGGCAGCACTCTGATAGCATCCTGCGGGGTTGTAATATTATTGTGCAGTTGGGGCAGCACTCTGATAGCATCCTGCGGGGTTGTAATATTATTGTGCAGTTGGGGCAGCACTCTGATAGCATCCTGCGGGGTTGTAATATTATTGTGCAGTTGGGGCAGCACTCTAATAGCATCCTGCAGGGTTGTAATATTATTGTGCAGTTGGGGCAGCACTCTGATAGCATCCTGCGGGGTTGTAATATTATTTTGCAGCTTGGGCAGCACTCTGATAGCATCCTGAGGGGTTGTAATATTATTGTGCAGTTGGGGCAGCACTCTGATAGCATCCTGCGAGGTTGTAATATTATTGTGCAGTTGGGGCAGCACTCTGATAGCATCCTGCGAGGTTGTAATATTATTGTGCAGTTGGGGCAGCACTCTAATAGCATCCTGTGGGGTTGTAATATTATTTTGCAGCTGGGGCAGCACTCTAATAGCATATTGCGGGGTTCTAATATTATTGAGCAGGGGTTTAACAGTATCCTGCAGGCAATAACACACCGGGGGGCATTTAGTAAAGTGTTTACATCACTTTTGTGGTGTAAAAAAAGTCGCAAATTACGGCGCACGCTATAATTCAGCAATAATTTGCCCGTGTTCACTTATCTCGTCACTTTTTAAAAGTGGCAAGGAAAAGCAGGAGGGGCGTGGCCTCCCCCAGCCTGACGGATTTACGATCATTTAAGGCAGAAACTGGCATCAATGATAGTTCAAATCAGCTCATAGCTGGCATATATTTGAAAGTTTGGCTCATGGGGTGCCTGGAAAGGCACCAAATTTATTAAGAGGTCTATGCCACATTGCGCCTACGCCAACTGCGTTACAAAGGCCACTCTTAGGCCTCTTTCACATAAATGTTTTTTTTGCGAGTGTACGGACCGTTTTTTTGCGTTCCGTATACGGAACCATTGATTTCAATGGTTCCGCAATAAAAACGCAAGTGTTTCCGTGTGCATTCCAATTCCGTTTTTCCGTTCCGTGCAGAGATAGAACATGTCCTATTATTGCCCGCAAATCTTGATCCGTGGCTCCATTCAAGTTAATGGGTCCGCAAAAAAACCGGAACGCATACGGAAATGCTTCAGTATGTCTTCCGTATCCGTTCCGTTTTTTGCGGAACTATCTATTGAAAATTTTAAGCCCAGCCCAATTTTGTAATTGTAATTACTGTATACTGTATATGCCATACGGAGAAACGGAACAGAAAAACGGAACTGAAATAGAAGCACCACGGAAACGAAAAAAACGGATCTGATAAAAACGGTCCGCAAAACACTGAAAAAGCCATACGGTCTTGTGAACTCCGTATGCATTCCGTTTCCGTATTTCCGTTTTTTTTTTGTTCCGTTTTTTTGTCCACATCACGGACAAGGATAGTACTGTTCTTTTAGGGCCAGCTGTTCCGTTCTGCAAAAAACGGAATGCACACGGATGTCATCCGTTTTTTTTGCGGACCGCAAAATACTGAAAAAGCCATACGGTCGTGTGCAATAGGCCTTAGTATATCTCCCCCACAGAGCTTTGAAATGAATATGTGTCCCAGGAGGCATCTCCTCCTTACTTTTCTCACTGCATTATAGCTCAGTAAAGATGTGGGCATAAACCGCCGAGAGGCAGCTTCCTGCCCCAGAAATCTTCCCCCGGCGCTGTCCTATAAGACCCGACACTGCCCTTTAGTTACACTTTGCCCCTCCATATTGCCATCAGAAGAGGACAAGAAGCAAAGACGTCTTTTCTTTGCCATATACGAACTGCTGGTGAAGTAAAGGTTTAGGAAACGACTGTTCTCATTGTGTAGTGGTAACGATGAAGCGTAATCTTGTGCCAAGAGATATGCAATGACTTCATTTGGAATTTAGGCGAGGCACTAACTGCAGTAATATGTCTACAGAGTGTCATTTATGACAGATCAAAGTCTGTGCCTGAAAGTCGGGATCTGTTTGCAGAGTGTAGCCATAATCCAGCGTGTAACCTGCACCAGCAGGACATAAAAAACTGTTTCCCATGTCCCCTTTAAGGGGCCAATAAACGTTTCCGCTGTTGTCTCTCATAAGTAGCCATTCGAGGCTGAGGATAGTGTTCTCTAGTGACAATTCCCAAAAATTGCCTTCCCGTGCCGACCCCTTTATCTGGGTTATCTGCGCTTCTGAGGACCAGCAGAACGATTACATGTGTGGTAATGCTATTTCCACCTCTGCACTTTTACAAGTTCTGGACCTTAGAGTCGGTGTTCCTTTAAAGGGAACCTGTCATCACCTTTATGCTACCCCTACTAACAGCAGAATAAAGTAGAGACAGGTGAGTTAATTTCAGCGGTCTGTCATTTATAAGTTAAAAGTAAGTGGTTGCCGAGAACCAACATCATAATCATTGCAGACTAGGCCTGGAAAAGAGTCCCGGCCACCTGAGAAGAGTCCTGGTTATTCATGGATTCCTGCTCTCCTGCCCACCTGCTGATGACTGACAGTCTTCTACATAGTTTTCTCCCTTTCTCTCTAGGAGAGATCTGCCAATCATCAGCAGATGGGTGACAGCAGGAGATTATAATAACCAGGACTCTTCTCGGGTAGACTTGACTCTTTTCCAGGCCGGAGCTGCAATGATTATGATGCTGGTTCTCGGGAACCACTTACTTTTACCTCATGAGTGGCACACCGCTGAAACCAGCATTTCTGTCACTAATTTATGCTGCCCTCAGTGAGGTCAGCATAAAGTTGATGACAGGTTCCAAGGCTAAGACTTTGGATTCTGAGAAACTTTAGCACAACTTGCTGTAAAAAATTTTTTATGAAATCTGCAGAGACGATGTCCTTGTTTCTTCTAAAAAACCTCCAGAGGTAAGCCTGAGGGCACGTTCACACATACCAGAAATTGTAGCAGAAAGGTCTGCAGCGGTTTTCGAAACAGTTCTGCTGTAAAAACTACAAAAACAGCATGTACTTCCTGTACATGTACCCTCTCCATTGCAAATATGCCACTTAGCCCTGGGTGCAACGACACTATCCTCGTAGCACAGCTCCATACAATGAGTAGTGGTACTGCAGCACTGCTCCTATTTAAAGGCGCCCCCCCCCCCACCATATAAATTACTGAATGCCAGGAATCCTTTTTGAAAAAACAACAACTCGCCTTCTGAAAGCCCCTTAGTTTCTGCGCTGAGGCTTCTGACCCCAGCAGAGAAGACGTCATGCCATCGCGTCCATGGTCACTTTGCCCACTGCAGCCAATCACTGTCCTCAGCGGCGACATGTCCTAAAGCATCACATGACCGCCCACTGGCGAGTGTTTTTTTCCTTTTTTTTAATCTAGTGAGCATCAGACAAAACTTTTATGTGCACGGAGCGGATACTGCATGGATACTGAGATAGAAGATCGTATGCAGGGGCCACAAGTTGGACATTTTAGGGCCACATGTGACACAGTGTCTGTTACTGCCCATGTATATTTTACATAGATCTGCATTGCGTCCATATATTCTGTATGTGAGTGCAGTTTTTTAAACTAATTTCTTTTTTGACAGCCGAGTGGTGTTAATATTATTCTGGCAATACCAGTCACCTTGGTAACCCTGATTTCTGTGTCCACTCAAGTGAAAATTGCAATTACATTGCATATTTCTGGCAAAACGGAAAAAAGAAAAATGTCAAATAAGAATCTACAGAAAAAGACGGCAGCATTAGGGCTCATACGCACGAATGTGTGCCGGCCGTTCCGTGCATTGGGGACTGTCCGTGCGGCTGCCGCAGACGGATCCAGACCCATTTAACTTGAATGGGTCCGTGATCCGTCCGTTCCGCAAAAAAGTAGTGCATGCACTACTTTCTTGCGGTGCGGGGGCCCGGCCAGAAACACCACGGAAGCACTCTGTAGTCGTGGGGTTCCGCTCCATCCTTCCGCACCGCATTTCCCGGATCGGGGACCCATTTAAGTGAAAGGGTTTGTGATCCGTGATGCACACGGCCGGTGCCCGTGAATAGCGGACCGTATATAGCCTGTAGCCTATCAGAGGCTGTGCAGGCGGCGCGAGGACGTCATCGCACCGCCTGAGCGGTACAGTGCGGGACACAGGCCGGAAGAGGCCTGCATCGCATCACTGACAGCAGCATATGGTAAGTATATGAGTTTATGGTTTTTATTATTTATAGTATACTGTGGCAAGAATGGGGGTGGGGGCCATATATACTGGCACGATATGGGGGGGCCGGCTCTATGGAGAAGAGGGGAAGCACTATGGTGGCCCTATATACTGGCACAATATGGGGGCACTATGGAGAAGAGGGGAAGCACTATGGGGGCCCTATATACTGGCACAATATGGGGGGCACTATGGAGAAGAGGGGAAGCACTATGGTGGGCCTATATACTGGCACAATATGGGGGGCACTATGGAGAAGAGGGGAAGCACTATGGTGGGCCTATATACTGGCACAATATGGGGGCACTATGGAGAAGAGGGGAAGCACTATGGTGACCCTATATACTGGCACAACATGGGGGGCACTATGGAGAAGAGGGGAAGCACTATGGTGGGCCTATATACTGGCACAATATGGGGGGCACTATGCAGAAGAGGGGAAGCACTATGGGGGCCCTATATACTTGCACAATTTGGGGGGCACTATGGAGAAGAGGGGAAGCACTATGGGGGCCCTATATATTGGCACAACATGGGGGGGGGCACTATTGATAAGAGGGGAAGCACTATGGTGACCCTATATACTGGCACAACATGGGGGGCACTATGGAGAAGAGGGAAGCACTATGGTGGGCCTATATACTGGCACAATATGGGGGGCACTATGGAGAAGAGGGGAAGCACTATGGGGGCCCTATATACTGGCACAACATGGCAGGGCACTATCGATAAGAGGGCCCTATATACTGGCACAACATGGCAGGGCACTATCGATAAGAGGGGAAGCACTATGGGGGCCCTATATACTGCAACATTATAGGGGCCCTATGGAGCAGAGGGGAAGGAGCACTATGGGGGGCATCTACTGGGGGCCCTATGTACTGGGCTGTATTATTGGGGGGCTCTATGAAGAAGTGGGGGGAGCACTATGGGGGCATCTACTGGGGGCTTTATGACGGCTCCTAACTTTTTTAGCTGGCTCCTAGATTCCAAGGAAATTTGTCAAGCCCTGGAATAAGATGTAGAAAGCTTAGTTTCTGACAAACTCTCGGAGGGGCTGTTTGATCAATAATTCTTTTTATTGTGTTTGGCAGAAAAACAAACTTTAGTGATCAGAGGCGAGACTGTAGGAAATAATCAGCAAAACACTAAGGAGATTAAAGATGAAAGCCAGAAGGTCAGAGAGAGTTATCTTCTAGACGTGCCGTGTGATCCTCCCGGTTAGGGCGAGTTCACACACACAGTGAGCCGAAAAGATGCAAAAAGCTGTCACACTGGTGTCATTTGTGTTTGCGGGAATACCGAGGACAAATTCCCAAGAGAATGCAACCTGCTGAGACAAAGGAGAACACTTCAAAAGTTCTTCTGCACAATAGACCCCCCTCCCCAGAGAATTAAAGGGCATGTTCAAAGGAGTGGAAAAAAGGAAGCATGTCTAGTGAAGCCGCGCTTGCATGGTTTAAGTAGAAATTTAGGTAAGAGGACTTTTGAAGAGGACACGCTTTTTTTTTAAATACATAAGCTGGACAGTTACAGAATATGCCTTTTTCTAGAGCAACCAGTGGCCGTTGCTAAATGTTGTAATTGTGGGGAATGTTGATGTCTGGATCATTCCTGTCTATTTTGAGCACATTTAATGGCAAATTAAGTATATTACGGTCCGACATACGACGCATTAGCTCTTGTAAACATTGCACAATACTTGTATTATCTCAAGTGTAGGCCTCTTCTACTTGATGCCAGTAGGTCTAGTGAAAATGAAAATTATTTTCAGCATAGATACCGTACATTCTGTGATACATTTGCACATGCTGAATGTAGCCATCCTAAAAAAAATGTAGGAAATTCAAACACCTCTCAGGCCCTGCCCTACACTATGCATCAGTTTTCCCCAGGGTGTCCCTTAATAAAAGATAACATTTCTGAGAATACTTCATATTTTGAGGTTGCAGCAAATAGAAGATGTTCGTTAGGAGAATTTCCCAACATATACATCCAGTATATATACAATGCCATATGTCGCCCATACCAGAGGCTTCCATTATTGAATTCTGTATACAAGGCAAGTACTGTTGGGTTAAAGGGGTATTCCTATCTTGGACATATCGCATATGTCCCCATTGTCTTATAGGTGCGGGTCCCATATCAAGAACGGAGCGGGGAGAGCTGTGGCTGGAGGACCCCGGATTTCCCGGGGTCCGTCCAGCACCCAGCGTTTCTCCCCGCCTCTGCCATAGAAGTGAATGGGAACGTACGGCGCATGCGCGGCCCATGCTCCCATTCATTTCTATTAGGCCGACGGAAATAGCAGAGCCATATTGCTATTTGCGGCGGCCCCATAGAAATGAATGGAGGGCGGCTGCGCATGCCCCCATTGTCCAAGATGGGACAACCCCTTTAATGGGGCCTTAAAGGGCTTGGCCACTTTCTGATTACTGTTGACCAGTGTGTATATAAGACGATCATATGGCACTTACTAATGCAGCCTTTGTTGAAATTCTGGGCCATTTTCTATCATTCATAAGACATGCCCCCTTGTTTGTCGAGTCTTTTGGACTGTCCACACAGAGGTCTTGTCCACAACATGTCTGCTGATGGAGGGTCAAGTCACCAGGCAAATCACTTCCATGTTATGTCTCCTCCATTCAAATACACTGCCATCTGCATTTGTACTATTGGGAGTTTAGTGCAGAAGCAGTTTGTTTGAATGCAGGAGGCTGTGATGTGTCTGGTCACATGACCCTCCGTCAGCGGCCATCTTATGGACAGGATCTCTGTGTGGACAGCATAGGAGGCTTGCCTATCAAGGGGGCATGGTTTATGAAATGTAGCAAATGGCACAGAATATCAACAAAAGCTATATTAGTAAGTGCCATATAGTCATCTTACCTACACGTTGGTCACGAGTAGCCAGAATGTGGACAATCCCTTTAAGGATATATGTGGCATAGGCGCTGTGAGGTTTCTTCGCATATGTGCTAGTTGCTTCAGGGTCATCCGAGATGTCAATCAAGTGGTGGGGGCAGCATCCTCAGCTCCTGGGACAACCTGTCGCAGGTGCAGAACCCTGCTTCATGAGACAAATCAATTCTTACGAATCAGTTTGCTCATTTCTACAGTCACAGCCAAAAGTTTTTTACTTCAGTTTTTAGGGTGGCAATTTGCATTAACTCGTCTAGATACTTATGAAGAATGATCAGATAAATTGCAATTGAACGGGATCAAATCCAGTGCTGAGCCACGCCCCCTGCACTGATCACATGACGGTGACGTCACCCCAGGTCCTTCGGCTGTTCAACAGTTCGGGTTGGTGGAAGCCACCCCTTATGGATTCCATATGCCGGGATAGTCCGCGGTAGTGGAATCCATAACGGGATGCGGCGATTACCGCAACCCGAATGCCGAACTATTTTTTAAAGTTCGCTCATCTGAGATCCAGCATGCCATGGTGAGTTGTAGAAGTCTTAAAAAAAAAGGGTCAACGCTGTAAATATCGAGGGGCACATTTATTAAGACCGGCGTTTTAGACACCGGTCTTAATAAAGCCCTGCACTGGTGGTGGATGTGCCGGAGTTCTGTAGGGGCACCGGCCTCTACATCGGTGGATTCCTTTTACATTTAGACAATTTTCTACGCACATAACAGGCGTAGAAAATGGTAAATAGGATGGGCCTGGGCGTGGCCTAACCTTCATGGCGTGAGGACGCGGTCTCCTGCAGCTCCGGCTTCATCCTGCATTTATCCTGGGCATCCGTGGCTGGTCCTCTTCTTGCTGGCGAGTGGTGGGGTCCTGCGGTCATCGGCCTCCTCCTGTGCTGTCCTGGGCTCCCGGATCGTCCTCCTTCTTCTCTGGTGGTGGTGCGGCCTAGCTCCTGGTCCGCAGCGGTGAGCGGACGCCATCTTGCAGCAGGGCGGCCTGTAACGGCGGAGCGGTAAAGGGCGGTGCGGTGATCCACTTACCTGCATAGGGGTCTTCCTTGTGTTCCCTGCGGTGGTCCTGTGGGGTCTGCCCTCCGGTGCTGGTCCTCCGGTGCTCTGCGGTGGAGTCGGGGTGGGGTACCTCCCTGCCCGGCAGCCTGTGCGCACGTGTCCGGGGCGCGGCTCCCTGCTTTGATCTTCTCCTGGCCCTTGCTGTCCCGGCCTCCCTTCTGAGATCTGTGGAGAGAGAGGGATTTGATCCTGACTGCCCTCGGCTGTGGACTGCACCTGTGGTGGACATTGTGCATCCTTAAAGGTACTTTCTGCTGGGTCCGGGGTCCCATAATATATTTATTGGCCCTCCTTTAGCCCAGCGCGGGGAGGAGCCTGGAATATTGGCACCCATCTTTTACTCCTCTGCTCTGCATTGTTTGGGTGGTCTGGCTCCGGCTCTGCCCTGTGTCGGGGGTTCCTCTGATTATTTCTCTACATGGGCCGAAAAACGGGTGGTGCTGGCAGCCCACAATTGGTTAAAGTGTTTGCTGATGCGATGAGTCAAACTGAAGATAAGGGGGTTGGAGACAATCCTGAGGTGGATCAGGTTGACTTGAGTAAAATAATGGCGGCCATTACAAACTGCCAATCTACCCTCACAATTAAAATTGATCATCTGCAGTCGGATATTACCTGCCTCAGGCATGATATAGATAAAATCCGAGAAAGAACCACCGAAGTGGAGAGACGGCTAGGGGAAGTGGAGGATGTGGCCCAGTCGGGGGGCAATATGGTGCGGTCCCTGCAGCAACAGGTTAGATCGTTGCAGGCGAAGGTGGACGATGCGGAAAACCGCAACAGAAGGAATAATATTCGCATTATGGGGATCCCTGAGAGGGCTGAAGGGTCTACACCGGAAATTTTTGCAGAACAACTCATCCAGAAGTGTCTTGACCAGGGCTGTGGAGTCGGTAGATAAATTGTCCGACTCCGACTCCTCAGATTTTGAAACTTCCGACTCCGACTCCTCGACTCCGACTCCTCTGTATTTAATATGCAAATACGAAGCTGTTCCACCAAGTTCTTCTAATCTCCTCTAGCACAGAGAGGTAGTTGAGCAGAAGCTGCTGCCTTCTCCTTTGTGTGCTGATCTTCTGCTGAAGCAGTGGGAGGATCCAGGAAGGGGCAGGGGAAGGGGCATTTATTTTAAAACATGATTTTCCTAGTAGAATCCCATAGTCATGATTAAAATTTAAGCTAACAATCTGAGTTTACATGTTTTATAGCCTTAGCTGAATGATAGCAGTTTTTCAAATGGTTTACAGCTTCAGTCTTGAACTATTGACTATCCATTCCCTTCACTTATACAAGTGTCTCCAGTCCTTAATCAGTTATCAGTGAGAGGCTAGGATAACCATGGGTTCCCTGTAACAGCAGACCACAAGACAATGGAAAGTGTAAGTATTGCCGCTCCTTAAAGGGACACTGACAGGCTGATTTCCAGCTAGATATATATATACTGGTATTCATCAGAGAATTAGGAATAAAACTATACTAATGTTACCCCAGTTAAGCTGTACTTGTGTTTAAAAAACATTTTAATCTGTATGCAAATTCACTATCTTTGTGCCCAATGGGGCAGCGTCTCCTGCGGCTTTGTGCCCAGCCGCGCCCGAGTACAGCTTCCCAGCGCTGTTCCCTCGTTATTATTCACTGCACTGGCCTTTTTTTCAGGCTAGCCGAACGCTGAATTCCTGCGCAGGCGCACGTGCAGAGTGCTGGCAGCAGCCTCGTCTGGCTATGCTGAGGCTGTGCCAGCTTTCTCTCTTCCTCCTCGCTACCTAGTCCTGTCTAGTGCTGCCAGTACTCTACATGTGCGCCTGCCCCTTGGGCACAAAGGTAGAGAATTTGCATATTGATTAAAACGTTTTTAAACACAAGTAAACCTCAACTGGGGGTAACAGTCGCCTAGTTGTATTCCTAATCCTCTGATGAATACCAGCAGATATATCAGCCTGTCAGTGTCCCTTTAACTGCATAGTAAAGCATATGAAAAGCTTCTTCACGGTCACTTAACGCCTTTGTTTAGCGGTAACGTGACGCACTGCATGCATTGGCCTTTATTCTTACAGTAGAGAAGTAATTAATTATAACTTCATCTGAATTGGGACATTTAAACTTGCTTTTTTTTTATTCCAATTTTTTTTTATTCCAATTTAAATCTAGTAGGAGTCGGAGTCGGAGTCGGTCCATTTTTTGCCGACTCCGACTCCAGGTACCCAAAATTGCCTCCGACTCCGACTCCTCGACTCCGACTCCGACTCCACAGCCCTGGTCTTGACCCTGTACAATTGTCCTCAATGTTTGTGGTGGAACGTGCTCACAGAATCCCTACTAAATCTCCACCACCAGGGGCGCCTCCGCGTCCTTTTATCCTGAAAGTTCTTAACTATCAGGACCGTGATGCTATCTTGTCGGCGGCTCGCCGCTTGCAGGAAATTAAGTATGAGAATTCTAGATTGTCCTTCTACCCGGATTTCTCTTCTGAGGTTCAGAGGTTGAGGCGCCAATTTACAGCTGTGAGAGCTCGTCTACGAGGCAAAGGGATCCGTTATGCGATGCTCTATCCGGCGAGACTTCGGGTTCAGGATGGCGAAACTACCCTATTCTTCACTACTGCGGAGGATGCGTCTGCATGGCTGGACGGTCTGGGATGATAACTGTTCCATACGTGTGGGGTCCCGTTGTCATTGATTCCACGGATGCCGTTTTGTTATCCTAGTTTAGCTGGGCTGGAGTTGGGGCTTTAAGTCCCTTCCTGTTACCTCGGCGCCGTTGCATTGAAGGTGCTGTTTTGGAACTGTTCCGCGTTCCTGATTTTGCTACGTGACTGCTAATTATAGTTAGTTCGGGGTTTTGGGCTCAGATAGGTTGGGTGGTCTGGGCAGGGTGGGGGACTGTTCTTAGTGGGTTTTATTGTCAGGTTCTTACACCTGTTCTTTATGTGTTTCATGTGTGTGCGTTCCGTCTGGTGGTGTGTATGTGAGTGTGGTTGGCCTTGTGGTCCCGGAAGTCCTCCAACCTCTGTGGTCGTGTTTGTGAAATGATGGCCAATTGTACATTTATTTCTTGGAATGTTAGGGGGCTCAATGATAAAGTTAAACGCTCTCTTGTTTTTAACTTTCTGAAGAAATTCTCTCCAGATGTACTGTTGTTACAGGAGACACACCTGATGGGACAGAAAACTCTGGAGTTGAAGAGGCCCTGGATTGGTTGGTCCTACCATGCGGTATATAGTCACCGGGCACGGGGAGTGTCGGTACTGGTGGCCAGGTCTATCCCTTTCCAGCTTCATTCGATTCAGACTGATCCGTTGGGGCGGTATGTAATTCTGCACGCGTCCATTAGGGGCAGAGACTACATAGTGGCTGGGGTGTATGTCCCTCCTCCATTCCAAGGGCGGTTTTTGGACGACCTTATGGGTAAGATTGCGACCTTTCCTGTTGCTCCCTTGCTCATTATGGGTGACTTTAATTCCGTTTTGGATCCTTTGCTTGATAGACTACACCCCCTGCTTCGCATAGTAATGCGTTGTTTCGGTGGGCGGAAGGGCATGCTCTCACTGAGGTCTGGAGGCACTTACACCCCGGGGTCCGGCAATATTCCTGCCACTCTGCGTCTTTTGATTCATTGTCTAGGATTGATTTGGTATTCGCTGACAGAGATCTATTGTCATGGTTGTATAAGGCCGAATATCTACCCAGGGGCATCTCTGACCATGCCCCTCTGTTGGTGACCCTGAGGATCCCGGTTGGGCTTCCCTTTAAACTATGGCGCCTTAACCCACGTTGGTTAGAGGTCCTCCCGGTTGCTTGGGCCGCCACCGAAGGGGCAAAGGAGTATTGGGAGATTAATGGAGGGTCCTCCGATCCGTTGACGGAGTGGGATGCTTTTAAGGCGGTTCAGAGGGGGTCATTGTGCAGGCGATTGCGACTCATAGGAAGGAGCTGGTTACTACTAGGAATAAGTTGGAGAACGAGGTGACATCAACTGAAGTGGCTTTCTCTCAGGATCCTACTGAGGATAATCGCACTAGATGGGAGGAGGCACAGCGTAATCTCCGTCTCCATTTAGTTGAATATACGCAAAAGAAAATGTTGTGTCAGAAGCAGGTAATTTTTTCTGACGGGGACAAGAATGGGAGGACTTTAGCTTTTCTGGCGAAAACGGAGACCCCGCAGACGGTAGTGACTTGTATCTCTGATGGTGGGGGCGTGTCCTTTTCTCGTCCGGAGGATGTTTGCTCCCAATTTGCTAAGTATTATGCTGTTCTTTACGATAGTAAGTCGGTCTTTAGTGCCATAGATATCAGGGATTATTTGAGGACTATCTCGGTTACCCCTCTCTCCTCGACGGATAAGGCTTATTTGAACACGCCTCTGGATGTTGTTGAAGTCCGGGCCGCAATTGAGAGCATGTCGGTGGGGAGATCGCCTGGGCCTGATGGGTTCCCGGTGGAATGGTATAAGGCGGATATAAAGCAACAAAGTGAGAGATTGCATAAGCTTTTCACTCACGCCTTTGAACGCAATAAGTTACCTGACTCCATGATGGAGGCTACTATTGTGGTCCTACATAAACTGGGGCGTCCTCCGGAGTGCTGCAGCTCGTACAGGCCGATCTCCCTACTTAATGTGGACGCGAAGGTATTGGCAAAGCTTCTGGCGAGGAGACTGAGGGAAGTTATTTTATCTGTGATTGATCCGGATCAGTCCGGGTTTATGCCTGGGAAGACCACGGACATTAACCTTAGGAGACTTTTTACCAACTTACAGGTTACTCATGATAATGCGGGGTCTCGGGCAATTGCTTCTTTGGACAACGAGAAAGCGTTTGATTCGGTTGAATGGAATTTTATATGGCAGACGCTGGAATATTTGGGGTTTCCGTCCTCCTTTATTAAATGGGTCATGTTGCTATATCAGGCCCCGAGGGCACGGGTGCGGGTGAATGGATATTTGTCGGAACCCTTTGACCTCCATAGGGGGACTAGACAGGGTGCCCTTATCCCCGATGTTGTTTGCCCTGGTCATGGAACCCTTGACGAGATTAGTGAACGCTTCCCAGTTAATAGAGGGGTGGACCATTGCAGGGATAGAGGAAAAGATATCACTCTATGCGGATGACCTGTTGGTGTATTTGGCGGATACGGGCCCGTCCCTGGAGGCCCTTTTAGAGATTATTGACGGGTTTGGAAAGTTCTCTGGTCTTAGAGTGAATTGGAGTAAGTCCAGCTTGTGCTTGGTTGATGACGAAGCGGGGATGGGGATTTCTCCATTATCTAGTTTGAAGGTAGTGGACCAATTTGTCTATCTAGGTGTGAGGATTCATAGGGATACAAACCGATTTTATCAATTGAATATTGTGCCCGCTGTCCAGCAGGTATCGCGGAAACTTGATGTTTGGACCCATCTTCCTCTCACTCTGATGGGCAGGGTAAACTTGGTGAAGATGTCATTGTTGCCTAAGCTTTTGTATTTGTACAGGTCGGCCCCTATTGCACTGCCGCAGTTTCACTTTGACCATTTGGATAGATTGATATCTCCCTTTTTGTGGGGGGGCCGACCACCTAGATTGGCAAGGCAGACATTGAAAGCCCTGTGTGCACGGGGTGGCCTGAGACTCCCGGATTTCCGTGTATACTATGCTGCTGCGCAGTTGGTGTATGCTGCATGGTGGATAAGAGTGGATGCGAATAATCCAGCTGTAGTGTTGGAGGCTGCCCTGGCGGGATCCTTCGAGTCTTTGGCCAATCTGGTGTATAGGGGGGGTGGAGACTTGGTTCTGCATTATACTAAGGCTATGGCAGTGGTAGTTTCGGTGTGGAAACGATGGGTGGTGACGCACGTGGAGAATGACGGGGGTGACACCTGGTCTCCGTACATGCCTTTGTGGAAGAATAGCCGTCTGAAGGAGCTGCTTCATCTGTCGGATTTTTAATTTTGGGCCAAAGCTGGCCTCAAATATCTGACCCAGCTGTATGTGGATGGGGTTTTTAGTGATTTCAGTGCTCTACGGCAGCAATTGAACCTGCCTAATACGTGTTTCTACAGATATCTCCAGTTGCGCCATGCGTGCGTAATTCAATTTAAATCTCTGACTCTTGCTCTACAGTGTGGCCCGCTGGAGTCTGTGGCTAGAAGGGTTCAGTTATACAAGCCCATTTCCTCGTTTTACGTGGAGATTTTAACATTGCAGGAATCGCCACTCTATCGCTCGTTTGAGCGCTGGAGGGCTGATATTCCGGAACTGGAAGCGGCACACTTAGAGGAATTGTCGGCGGGGTGGAAATCATCAGTAATAAGTGCTCGGGATCAGGTGATTCAGTTGAAATGGATACATAGGGTTTACCTTACCCCTGTGCGTTTATATCACATGCGTAGACTCCCGGATAATTTGTGTACCAGATGTGGGGGGAGAGGGGCACGTTTTTCCACATGATTTGGGAGTGTCCAATACTGCAACGCTTCTGGAAGGGAATATGTGAATTTATTGTGTCCAAACTGGGGCTCCCTGGGATACTGTCGCCATCAGTGTGTTTGCTGGGATTGGTGCGTGAAGCTGATCCATCTAAATATGGTAGGAAGCTTTTACGCCTTCTCATGTTCTATGGGCGGAAAACGATCCTTTTACATTGGAAACCTCCCAAGATTCCTTCCGTGGAATCATGGGTTCAATTGGTTAACGCAGACCTCCAGTTCTATAAATTGACGTACGCTGCCAGAGGGGTTCCAGGTCAGTTTGATCTTATTTGGGGGCTTTGGCTCCAGGCCCATGGTACTACTTGATGACTCCTGGATTTTGGGGGGGGAGGGCGTTCCTGGGACTGCAGGGTGGGTGGATGTGTGTATGTGTGTTGTCTCAGTCTTATTTGTTTCGGATGATAACTTTTGATTATCGGAATAGGAGATATTATGTCTTACTGATTCTAGGGATTTGTATACTGCTCTTATTCTCTTAATGTACTGAGAGGAGTTTGTGTGGATTGTCGTATTGGTCTTGTACAATGTTTTGTTTTGATTCCAAAAAAACTGCATAAATAAATACTATTAAAAAAAATAGGATGGGCCTCCCGGCCTATCCCCGTCCCTGCCTTCGCCATGCCCACTCTTTTAGACCTTGCATGAGTGGGGAAAAGTCTCAGATTGGGGAGCAAAGGAACTTTGTGCCGCATTCTGCGCCTAAAATACACCTAATACAGGCGTATTTCTATTTAATGAATGACCTCCTGAGCCTTTGCAAAAACTTGATGTATTTGTCAAGAAAAGTTTCAAAAAAACTTACAAAATGCTTATATCTGTACTTCAGTATACCATAAAAACATCTAAAAAATTCTAAGAACACCAAAACAGCAAACTTTCTGAAAACCCAAATGTGTGTCAGTCCAACTTCACATATACGTTTTTGATGTCTTCTTTTGAGATCCGGCATGGGATCTCAAAACCGCAGCAAAACGCATCCGTTTGAATAATACAACCAGCTGCGTCCGTTCAGATCGGATCCGGTTGTATTATATTTAAAATGAACAAACCATTGTACACGTAAGTCAATGGGCGCCGGATCCGTTTTTTTCATGTCTGAAAAAAAAACGGATCCGGCACCATTGACTTACATGGTTTTTAGTGTCGGATCCGACATGTTCAGTTTCCTATGCCACACACAAAAGCGCTTCTTGCAGTTGTTTTGTGTCTGGCATGGGAACGCAACATACCGGAACGGAATGCATTCTGGTGCCTTCCGACACATTAGGCGTTCCCCCTGTTCTGTTATAGGGGCACGTGATCGTCCTCAGAGATAATACACCACTGCTTTGGCCGTTTGGTGGATGATATTTACCAGTTCCAAGTCGGTGATGGAGAACTAGGTTGACTGTTGTCAGATTTCCTATCGCTATACTTCCGTGCGTTTTTTTAGTCCTGTATAATATTAA
Source organism: Bufotes viridis (assembly GCA_033119425.1). Lineage (NCBI taxonomy): Eukaryota > Metazoa > Chordata > Amphibia > Anura > Bufonidae > Bufotes > Bufotes viridis. The sequence continues at coordinate 372,650,437 of CM065592.1, forward strand.
AACGGATGAACATGTAGGTAGATTTATAGGAATACATTTGTTTTGAAGCTGGAGGATTTATTTGCCTTGGCTTGTAATAAAAGTAAGGCTCATTTGCTATGCAGCGACCACAGAGTTCATGGTGAGACTCCACATCCTGCAAGTCAGCATGGCGGTGGTGTTCTTTTACAGGCTGTACGTGTCAATTGATATCACGCCGAAATAATTCTGTTTAAGGGTCCCTTCAGACATCCGTAGTGTTTTGCAGTCCGCAAATTGAGCAAAAGTTCGGGGCCGCAGACCGGAAATGCGGATGTGGACAACACACTATGTGCTGTCTGCATCTTTTCCGGCCCTATTGAAAATGAATGGGTCCACACCCGTGCCGCATAATTGCGGAACGGATCCGGACCCATACTTCGGACGTGTGAATGGACCCTAAAGGGGGTGACAAACCCCATCCTCCACCCAGAGCAACGGAACTGGCACTCCCCTGCATAGACTCTGCTCTGTTCCACGTTCAGGATATTGGTGGCCTCATCTCAGAGGTCAGCAACCTTTGGCACACCAGCTGTTGTGAAACTACAACTCCCAGCAAGTTGCGCAGCTGTTCTCAGAAATTACACACGAGAATGGAGCATGCTGGGAATTGTAGTTGCACAAAAGCTGGCGTGCTGAAGGTTGCTATCAATGGGGGGACAGGGGGTGGTCTGACTCTAGATTCCTTCACCCATCAGCTATTTGAAGGGGCCACAGCACATGTATGAGCCCTAGAGCCTATTAGAATCTCTACCACTTGGAACCGAACCCGAGTTCGGGAAAGGTTTTTTTACAGTAGAAATCAATTTATGAATTTATTACGCGCAGTCTCATGAGACTTCGCAAAGCAATAACTTCGGCTCATCGGAGCCAATACATTCTAATACTGTACAGAGCGCTCGCTCCGTACAGTATTCTAACGAAGTTTTATGCGACTGAAACATCCAAAGTCGATTCGCTCATCCCTAATCATCACGCCTGGTGCTGTCAATAAAAGTGCAGAGGACACTGCAGTTGCAGACAGAGCAGATCCTCTAGGTGTAATGGTAACGCCCCCATTGCTCCTAGAGGCTCATTTGCATATATTAAAACTTCATTTTTCTCAGCAACGTGGGGACATATGAACATGGGACTAACACAGATGCCTTCAGCGCCCAAGCCCACATGTAACAGGTCAGCCAGTGTCATAGGTACAAATCTGCGGACAGATGCTGTTTAAGTGATATTCTCCTAAAATGAAACTGCTTAAGCTTCTCCTAATATTAAATAAATTCATCCCAAAGTTACCGCCTGTAATAACTGAGCAGCTTGTTCCTCTGTGACTCACTCGCTAAGAACAGAAACTGCTGTCCAGAGTGAACGTCCACCCTAAATACACTTTTTTCAGAAGAATTCAGGGTGGTTTCGGGTCTAGGTGTACAGCACGTTTTTTTTTATAACTGACCGTATACCAAATAACTGGCTCAAATGAGTACCTGAAATCTGCGCCAACAATTCTGGCCCGAGACTCTCCACAATTAGGCCTCATGCACACGACCATATGTGTCTTGCGGTCCGCAAATTGCGGATATGCAAAAAAAAAACTGATGACGTCCGTATGGCATCAGTTTTTTTTGGCGGATCCGTTATTTTTGTGGATCCATTGTAATTAGGCTACATGCACACAACAGTTGTTTTTCTCTGCTTCTGTTTCAGATTTTTTTTGCGGATAGGACAGGAACCCATTCATTTCAATGGGTCAGCAAAAAAAATGCTGACAGTTCATCCGTTTATGTTCCGCGTCCGTTGTCCGTGTTTTCCTTCAGCAAAAAAGTAGTGCATGTCCTACTTTTTTTCTCATTTGCGGACGAGGATAGGCATTTATTACAAGGGATCTGTGAAAACAAAGGAATCCTCCCCAAAAAAACTGATAGACCATCAGTTTTTTTTTGAGGATCCCGATTTGCGGACAGCAAAAAACAACTGTCGTGTGCATGTAGCCCAATGTCCACAAACCAGAAAAAAATAGGACATGCTCTATTTTTTTTTTTGCGGGGCTACGGAACAGACATACTGATGCGGACAGCATCCTATCAGCAAAAAAAACGGAACGGACAAGGAAACAAAATACAGTCGTGTGCATGAGCCCTTATTAAAGTGGTTTCCGGGAGTTTAATATTGATGACCTATCCTCAGGATGGATCATCAATGTCAGATCAATGGGGGACCAACACCTGGGACCCACACCAAACAGCTGGTTGAAGAGAAGGCCGTTCTCCGTGTGAGTGCAGCCTTCCCTTCATTGTTTACCTGCTCACCGTCGATATCGCAAGTGTAATTACAAGCCATACTACCTTTCTAACAATGCCAGGACCAGCCCTGTACCTCACATGGATCCACAGACCTCCTAATTCATTACGCCAATTGCTCTGTCTAGATTCTCTTCATCCTGGCAGCTCAGGGGGTGTGTCCTTTCTACTTCAGCTCTCCCCCTGTAACTGCCACAGCTTCTAACAGAACATATGGCCGGTGGCAGTTGCCGGTTTAAACTTAGTACAGTTGACCAATTCAGTGAGACGGACAAAAAAAAAATGAGGAAAAGAACAAACAGCAGGTGGCGCTATACAGATATATTTGAGTGAATAACTCAGGGGCTATGCTACATTTTTAATTATATGCAATTACAAAAATATTCAGATCCAGATGCTGGTTTGAAAAATGTAGACTATGTTTTGTGACACGACCCCTTTAATTTGTAAAAGTGCATGTTTACTTCAATTATTAGGACACATATAAGTTTGGCCTGGTGTTTTTGGGGGGTTTGCTATATTTTTATGGTGTTTATGCTTCACATGTGTGAAATGCATTTCTTTCAGGTGTCTTTTTCCAAAATCGCAATAGTTAGTTAAAACACTTTTTTTTAAATAAAACGTGTGAACCCAGCTATAAGATGCCTTCCTGGAAAGCATTTGTAGCTCAGATACTGGTTTTTCTCCCGTGGTAAAGGACAGCATGGTCTGTTTATACTGATAAATCTCCCTCGCTGTCTCGTCTGTAGCGGGGCCTCTTGAGGGACGCACTCGTCTTATCACCTGTTAAGTCCATGTGTCCATGTTATTAGCCATATGGTGGGTAAAACAGGTGGCAGCGTCCGGGGTCATCTGATCACATATACTGAAGCCCCTGACTACAGTACATCTTTATTTCCTGTGTCAGCAGATCGGTATATGGGGGGAATGGTGCACAAAATGACAGCCCCTTCCTTCAGTCCAGAAATAATAAGACTTGATAAGTGCCGGATTATTAGATATTTTGGATCTTATACCTTCAGGATTCCAAAAAGGACACGTTAATGCACAATCTGGGACTATAACATGGCGAGTTTTTTATTTTTTAATTTGGAACCTCTTAAAGGGATTGTCTCATCACAGAAAATGGGGACATATTGCTAGGATATGCCCACATTGTCTGATAGATGCTGGGACCCGCACCTATATCGGGAACAGAGCCCCGAAAGTGTTGGAGGGCGCACTGCGAATGCGCAGCCACCATTCATTCACTTTCTATGGGGCCGCTGAAAATATTCGGCTATTTACGTCAAGCCCTTAGAAGTGAATGATTCGCTTCTATGGGGAGCATGCTTGGTGGTGGCCGGACAGGAATGGACAGTGGGGGCATATCCGGCCACCACCTCGCGGGACTCTGTTTCCAATGTAGGCGTGGGTCTCAGTGGTGGGACCTGCACCTATAAGACAGTGGGGGCATATCCTGGCGCAGTGATGGTGAACCTTTTACAGACCGAGTGCACAAACTGCAACCCAAAACCCACTTATTTATTGCGAAGTGCCAACACGGCAATTTCACCTGAATACTAACGTCCAATATAGTATATCTTCCATGTACTTTATCATTTAGCTATAATATCCTGCCTACATTCAGTGCGCTGCCTGTGCCGTACATAGTGTGCTCTGCGCTGATGACTGTCAGGAAACGTCTAAGGCATATTGGTAAATCATAGACTTTTTCCAGGGTGCAGGTGCCCACAGAGAGGACTCTGAGTGCTGCCGCCGTGCCATAGATTCGCCACCACTGTCCTAGCGATATGCCCCATTGTCTGTCTGTGATGAGACAACCCCTTTAAGTGATTGTCCAAGGTCAGTTTTGCTTTCAGGTATTGTATAATTTCAGAGTCTTACTACTTATTAAGAAAAAGTATTATATCTGGAGAATAGAGTCTCAGATCAACAAAATAAAATCAGCGTTTTAATCAGGTGAAGGACAGCTTCTGGACAGATTCGCTTTAATAATAGACAACAGTCATAAAGATTTAACAAAATGAATAATGTACATTGGGCCCATTCATGTAGACTGGCATGTAGGGGAATAGTATGAAAGCCTTACCCTAGGTACACACCTAAGCGTTTTACAGCGCGTTCAAACGCGCTGTAAAACGCACAACATGTGAAAAGCCATGCTTCCCTATGGGCATGGTTTACATTTGGGCGTTGTACAGCGCGTTTGAACGCGCTGTAAAACGCCCCACGCCCAAACAAGTACATGAGCATCTTTGGGGCGTTTTAACGCGCCTATGGACAATGATGCCATAGGGGAGAATCACTGAATCGCGCGTATGACGCGCGTTTCTTAGTTACAAAAACGCGCATCCAAAAACGCACGTAAAACACGCGTCATACGCGCGATTCAGAAACGCTTAGGTGTGTTCCCAGCCTTAAAGAGTACCACATGTCAAGCTGCCCACAAACATAAGACCGCTGGCATTTGAATGTCCATTTGGCTAATAGCTATCCCTCCCTACCTAACCATAAAACATTCATGCTCTGCCAACCCAAGGGCACCATAAAATCTGAAATTATTCCATACTACAACTGGGCATTTCACCCAAAATACCCCTTTACCTTGGGAAGAGCGCCTTAAGGAGTCTTATTGGCAATTTTGCTCTGGAATTCTGGGAAGGGAATGAGCTCTTAATAAGCTCTGCCTCTAATGCCACCAGATGTAAGGCAGCTATCCTATAAGTCAATGTTCCACCCTTTAAGAAGTCTTGAGACATGACATGATAATAACTAAGCCAGCATCTCATCTGCAGACAGCTGTTTTAAGACAGTACTCTCTGCTCTGCACTGATGAGGGGCAATTGCCCTGAAACAGCTGCCTGCAGATGAGTTGCTGGCTTATTTAATATCCGAGTCATGTCTCCAAGTCTACTTAAAGGGTCGCACATTGACTTATAGAACAGCTGCCTTACATCTGGTGGCATTATAGGCAGAGCTTGTTAAGAGCTCATTTGCACCCTTTTACCTACTTGCTGCTGCTATGACAAAATCACCCCAAATTTATACTCTACCCAATGGGGCCACCCTTTCTTTTGCCTTAAATCGTCCTATGCTCTGCTTTTCCTATTGGACTACCCACAAATCGTTTACCGCTTACCTTTCCCTACCTGCGCAGCAGCCCTCTATTCATTTCTATGGGGCCGCCGAAAATAGCTTGGCTATTTCCATCGGCCCCATAGAAATGTATGGGAGCAGCGGGGAGCAGCGCTTGGTGGTGGCCGGACCCCGGGAAACCTGGGATCCTCCAGCCACAACTCTCCCTGCTCTGTTCTCGTTGTGGGTGCGGTTTCCAGAGGTGGGACCCGCACCTATCAAACAATGGCGGCATATCATAGCAATATCCCCCATTGTATGAGATGGGAATACCCCTTTAAGAGAATTTAGACCCCTAAAATGCCATCAACTTATCCAGGGTTGTAACAGGTTGACAAGATGCCCTTCTATATTCAGTTATTTAGGGAGTGTTCTAGTGTGCCATTTTTATGGATTGTGAGTAAAAGTTATGGAAAACTAGTCCCTTCATTTTTGAGGATAGGTCATCAATATTGTACTCCCGGAGGAGTATAAATCACTGGAACCTGTGGAAATACAGAATTCCAGTTTTCTCATTAGTTATAGACATGCCATCTTATAGCTACGGCATGGCAGAAGCTTCATGTATGTTGTGTTGAGTTCTAGAACATACCGTAATTTCCCTTTTCTGATTCGTCTCTACTCCAAAACCAAGGACCATGGTAAAGATGAGCTTATGCCTTCAGCTCAGCAGATTCTGGGGTCACTTCCAGGTTTCCTGAGGAGCCGAGTGAACCCTTGTTGAAAAGTTTCACCCAAAAAAGGGGATCTCTCAACAGGGATAACCCCTTTAAATTGCGTCCACTTGCAGAACCCCCAGCAAACAGCTGATTTAGACGTGAAGCTGTGGCCAACAAGACCGCTCTAGGAGGAATTGAGATGAATGGCTGTCCTCGTAATACAAGCATAGTCGCTAAAGTTCCTAAGAAGGTGATAGGACTGTCCATAAAGAGGATGGGGGTCTGGCGTGGTTTGGGTAGTTTGGGGGCATTTCCAGGGCAGCTTGGTCCAGTAAGAAGCTTAAGTGTCCTGAATTCTGTTGTCTCGAGTCCGCCAGAATGGACGCCCCTTGAACAAATAATATAATGCAGGTAGGAATCCTCGGAGGACCTGTGTCGTACTATTACAGCCTCAGTGCGATTATAACAGCCACATTTAAAAGTGACCTAAGCTCCTTCAAGGGGTTGTCCCATGAAAAATAAACCAGTTTTCAAACCAGCACCTGGATCCGAATACTTTTTTAATTGCATGTAATTTAAAATTTTGCATAGCCACTGTGTTATTCAATAAAATGTATCTGCATAGCGCCAGCTGCCCTTTGTTCTTTTTCTTACTTCTTTGTCCGATTTACTCAGATAGCCTTCAACTGCCTCCTGAGCTGTGATTGCCAGAGAACTTCAGCAGAAATGACATTCCCCACCCCCACGCCCGACTGCAGCAGAAAGGACACTTCCCTTGATCAGCCAGCTTGATATAAATGTAGGAGAGCAAATGGAGCAATGAATGGGGAGATGACTGGAAGTACAGGGCTGGTTCTAGCTTGTCATGTACTATATGATGCCTGATTTTCATTTTTCACATTAATCATGGGGCATAAAGGCGGACATGTGGTTTTACTGTCGGTGTCCTTGTATGTCCGAGCTTACAACACCACATTACTCTCCACCAGAAGCAGCGCTGTAATACCACATCTGATGGGAAATGCCCCATAGACGTCTATAGGTGTCATCGCGCGGCTCCCTACAACTTGTACAGAACTGTAATACCCTACTGTTTCCTGCTGTTTCTTCTCCGGCACCTGCTGAGATGAGAGCGCGTCACTGTTGTGTTTCATCGGAAGGGGCCTTTTATTCTCTGGTAATTGGTTTCTACGACCTCACGCCAGTTATTTCACCTTTCACTTCGTTAAGCTGTCACGTTTATGGCCTCATACTGGATCTGTGCTTTTACCTTCTGGTGTGATTTATGATGTTTTTGCTGTATATGTATTATTATCCTGCAAAAAACATCCGTGGACTACACATTATTTGAGTTATTAGAATAAATAGGTGTGAGATCTTTTATGTTCGTTTTTGTTGGTTTGTACTAAACAAACTATCTATTTGGGGTTGGAAACTTTATCCTTATTTTCCCAAAAGTACTAGAAACAGTCACTAATATAATGTCATTAGGATATCGGCGCCAATGTCTTCATATGTATAGAGCCTTACCATTGTTTTGTACAATCTTCATCACCGCTGATACGGTACTTATTTATATTATACATTCATTTTAAATTTTTTTTTAATTTGGAACATTTAAGCCCTACCCCTTAAACACCTACAAAATACTTTAGGGCGTGTTTGCACACATCTTACACAGGTTGGAAAATTGGGACTTTTCGCAAGTATACACTCCCAACCCAGAACATGGCTGCTGATGAAGGGGCGCATGATCATGGGCGTAGCTATAGGGGGTGCAGGGCCCAGGAGCCTGAGGGGGCACAAAGACCCTTGTGCCGCATAAGAAGACACACAAAGCACTGAGGGAAGGGGGGCCCAAGCTGAACTCTTGCACCAGGGCCCGTGAGCCGTTAGCTACGCCCCTGCGCATGATCCAATACATCGTTCAGTGGCCTCCATTGAATGACATTGTGCCAGGGGTGGACTGGCCATAGAGCCTACAGGAAGATTTCCTGGTGGGCCGAAGCCCGAGGGGGTCGCATTCCCAGTGGGCCAATGCCCGGGGAGCCTCAGCCCCCCCCCCCCACAGCAGCTGGCTGGTTACATAGCGATCTGATGTTCTCAGCATTAATTAATACTAGGAGCATGTCCCTGGGCAGCATCCACAGGTGCCCTCCTGAATTCGGCTGTATCACCCTCTTCAGGACAGTAATACAGTTGAATACTGCAATGCAGGCAGCAGTATTTTGTGCTGCACTGTGGGGTTTGGTTCTGCTGGGGTGGTATTTTGTGCTGCACTAAGGTACTGCTGGCCCTGCCTACCTTTGTGTCCCCGCCTTCTGTCGATCTGAATTCGTCTACAACATGGGGCCACTTTTAGTTTTTTTCCAGGGCCACTTTAAGTTCCCAGTCCACCGTGCACTGTGCATGCGCTTGTTTCCCTTGTGTATCTCAATGTTATTCCAAAGAGGCCACTGATGGATGTGCCGGGTCACATGCCCCTTCATCCCCGGTCATACTCGGATGGGAGTGCCATGCTGGCAGTGAAAAAAAATGTAGAAATTATATATATATTGCTAAATTGTTTATGTGTACACATAAACAATACCAAGAATGCAGTTTCTCCTGCATAAAACTATTGACATCTATGATGAGGAGTCAAAAACAAAGTTTTTTGTACTTTTTACCCTAATACTCTAAAAGCTGTAAAAGATTGTTCTACTGTGTAAGGACTCATATGTGTTACATAGTTTAGTATAATATAATAATGCAGAATATCGCGTTATGATATAGGACTCTTGTAACATTTATCATATAATGGCCTTTATTTTCTCTGAAATTCTTGCTATTTCCTGTGTACATCTTTTAGCGCCTGTAGGAATAGTAGGAATTTCACTACTGCGTGACTCCAATACTGCATGCCTTCCAAGGGTCAGAATACTTAGACTTTGTATTGGAAGAAAAGCGTCTTCAGTGTTACTTTAACTGATGAGTATTTTAGGGAGTTTCAATAAAAAAAAAAAAAGAAACTGTTTTGCAATTTTTAAGAATATGTTTGGACTAAAGTGTCGCTGTACTTTGGGCAAACTTTTGATATGACACAGTTTTGATTGGTGGGTTCCGCCGATCCCTAGAATGAGGAGAGAGATGCTCTCATGTGGAGCACACTCGCTGCTCACTGCAGAAGTGCATGCTGAATATCTGGTTTGCAGTTCTCTCAGATATGGTGGGTGGAGACTAGCTTCTATTCACTGCACACAGAAAGTAGAGGAGAATCTGCTTCCTAACCTTCTCTTACTCACTCATAAGCAGCCCCATGTTAATGAAGGACATTACAGAGAGTTATTGACCTGTATGATTGTGAAGGAAGCACAGCTAAACCATCCTATGTAGCTGTGTAGTCTCTTTGTACCTGCCTTCTCAGCTCCTGCTCACTCCTTCCCCTCCCCTCCGCATAGACTTGCATTGGCATGTATAATAAGATCCTCCTGCATCCTCTGTCATGGATGGGAAAAAGGCATTTTTCAAAGTGAAAATCAATTAGCAGGGGAGGGGGGCTGGTGAACAGCTAATAACAGGAGAACTAGACATTTCTCACTTATTACATAATATTACGTTTTTTGTGGTCACTTACACAATTCATTTATGATAAGTTGTGTGAAAAGTTAGTGACCATTTAAATATAAAATAATAAACTGTGTGATAAATCCATGATGAGAAGGGGTGTCATATAGCTAGGTTGAAAAAAGACGCAGGTCAACTTTTTTCAATCCTATACATCAGGCATCATCAAACTGCGGCCCTCCAGCTGTTGCAAAACTGCAACTCCCAGCATGCCCGAACAGCCTACAGGTATCAGCCTACAGCAGGGCATTGTGGGAGTAGTTTTAGAACAGCTGGAGGGCCTGCAGTTTTAGGATGCCTGATATACATCATAAGGCCTCAATCACTTGGCCATTTTGCAGCCCTCAAATTGCGAAATTTGCTAAACGTAGATACTGGCCACGTGCAGTCCACAGTTTTCTCACTCCTAACAGTAGAAATGCCTATTCTTGTTCACAAAATGGAAAGTGTGGGGCTGCATTTATGGCTATAGAAATCTTTTCAAAAGAATGGATATCGAATGAGCCATTCAATGTTGAAGGTTGGAGGTGAAGAGTGGCGTTACAATTATCTCTTGGAAGAATTAGGGCTAATATCAAGGAGAAAGGGGGTAAATCTGATAGACATTGGCTTCCTTGGTCTGTGACGTAATATAATGGATTATATATATGATTTAGAAAAAGTGAGTATAAAGCTTAGCCTGCTCTCCCTCACTCACTGGAAGCCTGTGGCGCCAGGAGAGGTATAGGGTGGACTCTCATTGCATTTGTTGGTGGCCGTTTGGCACCAGTGGAGGTGTGGAGTGGGCTCGGCATGCATGTTGGTACCTGCATTCCCTGGATTCAATGGAGGCCATTTTGGCACCAAAAATGACATAAATTAAGGTGGGCCCAGCATGAATGTGGAACCTACACTCCCTGAATTTTATGGTAGCCATCATGGCACATAACAGGTAGAATTCAGTGTTAGGTTCTCGTCTTACAGAGATCGGCTTGACGTGTGGCAGACGGGCCCAAATAAGTTTGTACAAAATGTATTTGCCAAGCATCTCATTTACAAAATAAGCGTAGCATTAGCATTAAAATACTTTCTTGTACTTTATTTGGTTACCTTAAGATTTAGAAAAAGTTTTTAAAAGATGATGGCATATCCTGATGATAAAAAACGGAAAGATTGAAAACTTTGGTTTTGATTGCTGGACAGCTGGGGTGCAGTGGCCATCACTGTACAGTATGCTGTAGACCATAAAATGGATGTGGAGGGCATCCAGCATCCTTAGTGGTGGACACTCTTGACCATGGACATTAGTGAGCGTTACTGCGCCACAGGCCGCTGCATGGCGGATGGAGGAGATGGACACAGTTATTCAGCGGGCACCAATTGTTTCTAGAGTTTCCCTTTGTCCTTAGGTTTTCTTCATTTCCAGGTATAGGTAAAGAAAATAACTTGCCTATGGCTGCTGATGTTTTTATCCACATATCTTGGCCACAAACCTCAAAGTTCTATATTTATGGATTGCTTCCTGTCTATTACTATATGGAACTTGGAAACTTTTCTTGTTACTTTTGCAATCTATTCATTCACCACGTGCCAATGTATACTTTGGTTTGAATGGCCTTTCTAAAAGTGAAGTGCTGACCACTGAAGAATGCTCTCATACCTGTTTGGCAAGCTAGTTGGCAGCCAAAAACCATCTCTGCCAAAGTGTTGCATTGCCTCCTGAACGGTTTAGATTGTATTCCCTGGTCCCTGGTATTCCCCCACTTTATTTATTTTGGTTTTAAACGGAAGCTGGTTTTCCCCTGACTTTAAAATATCAGTTTTCATAGCGGGAAGGAGAATATTAATAAACAACTCGTCAGTAATTTCCTCATTTGCCGATATCTTTATCTTCTATCCCGAGAAAAGAGAACGGAAGATGTTATTTATCAATATGGCATAAGTGAAAACGCTGCCATAGGACGGCTATGAGACCTGACTATCGCACCGTTGTGACATCTTTGCACTATTAGTAATATGAAGCTCTTGGATTTGTGTCTTTTTAAAATAGGCGCTAGAGTGGAGTAAAAGGACATGACTTGTGATCAGGTGTAGAAGCTATTTAAGAAAGAGGTTCTCCAGGGCTTTGACTAAGGGTCTTTCACACTAGCGTTTTTGTTTTCCGGCATAGAGATCCGTCGTCGGGGCTCTATGCCGGAAAAATCCTGATCAGGATTATCCCAATGCATTCTGAATGGAGAGAAATCCGTTCAGGATGCATCAGGATGTCTTCAGTTCAGGACCGGAACGTTTTTTGGCCGGAGAAAATACCGCAGCATGCTGCGCTTTTTGCTCCAGCCAAAAATCCTGAACACTTGCCGCAAGGCCGGATCCGGAATTAATGCCCATTGAAAGGCATAAATCCGGATCCGGCCTTAAGCTAAACGTCGTTTCGGCGCATCTCCAGATCCGACGTTTAGCTTTTTCTCAATGGTTACCATGGCAGCCAGGGCGCTAAAGTCCCGGCTGCCATGGTAAAGTGTAGTGGGGAGCGGGGAGCAGTATACTTACAGTCCGTGCGGCTCCCGGGCGCTCAGAGTGGCGTCAGGGCGCCCACACGCATGGATCACGTGATCATGGATCACGTGATCCATGCGCATGAGGCGCTCTGACGTCATTCTGGAGCACCCCGGAAGCCGCACGGACTGTAAGTATACCGCTCCCCCGGCTCCCCACTACTACTATGGCAACCAGGACTTTAATAGCGTCCTGGCTGCCATAGTAACTTTAAAGCATTTTGAAGACTGATCAGGATCCTGACTAGTCTTCTAACGCTTTCAGGCGACTTGCGTTCTGACGGATCCGGCGGGACGGAAGTGCCTTCCGGATCCTCAGAACGCAAGTGTGAAAGAGGCCTAAATCCTAGCTTGCAGACATCCGCTGCTTACCATTCCGGTCACTCGGCCGATTCCACAATCTGGGCTGTGCTCTCATGACCGCCTGACTCTGGCCGCGGATTCTTCCTCTTATGTGTCGACCAGATCTTCTCCAATCTGTTCAGCTGCATGTATGTTATGGTTGACATGTTGGCAGCTAAGTCCTCAGCCAGAGCCAGGCATTCACATGAGCAAAGCCTAGATTACAGAATCTGTGGTGTTACAGAATGGTAGTGGTGAAATGATCTTCTTTCCACAGGTTATCTGAAAGCTAGATTTTAGCCCAGGAGATCTCCTTTATTGTTTAGCCACATCATTTTTATATATTTGATAGCATTAAAGACATGCCCGCCATTATTTATTTGGATTTCAGAATGCCCATGCCCCATTGAAATAAACATGCACACTTAGCCAAGCCTAGCAGGTTTATTTAAGAGGAGGGGTCATGAGTCATCGCTCCGTTCAAAACTTCGGAATAATACTGTATGGAGATCTGTCTCCGTACAGTATTAGAGTGTATGGGCTCCGAAGTTAGTTATTTGCAAAGTCGCGCATGACTTCGTTAAATAACTTCGGTAATTGATTTTTAAAGTGGAAAACCACTCTAAAACTTGAAACCGAATTTTGGCTTCTGTTCCGAGGTACCAGTTGGAACCAACGCCGAGTTTTGTTTCAAGTTTTAAAATGGTTTTCCACTTTAAAAATCAATTACCGAAGTTATTCAACGAAGTCACGTGCAGCTTCGCTCATCTGTAGTCATCACTCATCTGTGTCGTCTGAGGCTCACAATCGGAGGCTGCATTCACATGGCCGTGTGAGGTCCGTAAAATGCAGGCTATGTGACTGCTTAATTTCCACGTGAGCTGTCTTTACTGCATGACCGTTTCAGCCTGACCGTCGGTCTACTGTCCATTATTTACAGCATTATTTAAGGACAGGACAATAGATCCAAGGTCAGGCAGGAACTCACAGCATCATAGATCACTATCGTGCAGTGAGTTCAGCTCACAGAAGATGCTGGCAGTCCAGGAAGTGTGGCTGTCATACGGACTGCATTTCATGGACCATACACGGCCATGTTAAAGTAGCCTAAATTCCGAATTCATCTATCAGTTTGTCTTTGGACTGTAGAAAGAAAACAGTGCTCAAAGGGGAACCCAAGCAAATAGAAGGGGAACATACAATCTCCAGGCTGATGTTACCCTTGGCCAGAATCAAACCCAGGACCCTAGTGATACAAAACAACAGTGCTATCCACAGAGCCATTATGCTTCATGCAAAGGGAAATTCACCTTTATAGAGCATTTGCGTTGGATGGAGGATTCATGGTGACACTGGAGATATTATTGTATGGTTCAGTGGGTTTCACAGGGCACAGAACCCAATCAAAAGTGTAGTCTGACTTGTAAAGGTGATTCTTAAATTTAAAGTTGTCGTGAACCCACTGTGCCATGTTTCCTACCTCCCCTAAGGGTGTTCTCTAAGTGAACCCTTCGATCTTCACAGTACCCCTGATGGTGGGGATAGACTTTCCCGAGGGGTACACCAGGTCGCGTCCTCTTGAGGAGGATTTGCACACGAGGCAGCTGGTCCAGACTGACTAGGAGGCACCTGAGCAAGGTACCAGAGGTACAGGCATCATCAGCAGGCTGAGTCGTAACCAGGAGCAACAGTGCAGGACTGAAGGATGAGGCAGAAGCAAATTTAAACAGGCAATAGGTCAGGGCAGGCGGCACACGTACAGGTCAGGCAATACGGGTCGGCAACAAGAGAGTCAAGGCAAGCAGGCAGGGATCAAACAGGTATCAGAGTCCAGGAACCCAAGCGGATATCAGGAACCTTAGCAGGACACAAGGACCTTGACACTGATGCATCTGGGAAGGGGGCTGAGCCACTTATATATGTGCAGGAGGGCTAGGATTGGTCAGCGAGGTCACATGACCTAACTAATAAAGCACAGGAAGTGACGCGCGACGGCCCATAAGGAAGTGCTGCAGGGAACAAGCAGCAAGCATACTGTGGCCAGGGCTGAGAGGAAACTGTGGAACGGATCCCAGAACAACAGTACCTACACAGACATAGCCCAGGACTGCAGCGGTGAATGGGAGGCACCGGCCGCAGATCACCGCTGAACACGGCACCTGGACCACGGCGGTAAGCAGGGGAACAGCGGGGCACATCAGTCAACAAAAGTAGGTGGGCCCAACACAAGTAGGCAGGGTAAACAGAGCCAAATACCACAGTGCATCAAAAAATAATGATCCAGCAGCACAAAACACTTCTGCAGAAGATGTCCCACTGTGGTGGCCAGCATCACATTCTGTTATCCTACCCCAGCCTCCTTAGGATGTCAATACAGTTGAATTCAGGGGTCAGGACAGCACCTGTAGCTGCCAGCTAGGTATATAGGTACTTGACGCTCCCAGCTCTGGAGGCATTAGATCATTAGTTACTTGGCTGGCGGCCATTAGGAGGCCGAGATTGAAGTTTCCCTGTAGAGTCTATGGTCAGTCCGCCCCTGGTTGTCATATATTTATATATTTAGGCTCATACGTTTGTTGAAATCTATTATGACAACTCATACATTTTAATTCAGGTATCATTTGTAGGTCATCATATGGGTATAGTGACATCCATTCCTGATCTAAAACTGTAAAACAACTTTAAAAGCTCTACCGCTGGGTGCCATGGTCTGGAACGGGTAAAGGTGGCTAATTATGGTTATGTTGTAGGGGGCAGTTGAGCGCCCAGGTGCGTCTCCAACCTCTGTCCTTATTTTCACACCTCTGGTTGTCAACCACATTTTTCCAGTTAGGGAATACTACATTCTACGGCGATTCTTGCTGTTGATGTTTACAGCTGATGAGGCAGCCCTTGTAGCGTACGATTGTCCATGCGCACTCTTCAGCATGTTAATATTCACCCTTTAACAAGACTTCTGCTTGGCAAACACCACCTCTTTGTAAAGAAACTCTTTTGTGGGTCCAACATTGAGAAAATTGAACACAGAGGTGCTTTGAAGAACATTTTTTTATAGTCAAAAACATTAAAAAACGGAGTTGGTGCCAGCATTTGATAAACCGAGCAGCTGAAGTGCAGCTTTGTGTTAGTGCAGCTGTGCCCACAAGGAAAAAGGACAACCCCTTACATCCGGATTCATTCTACTTCTTTAGCCTCTCATCATTTCTTTCCTTTTTGTTGGTGAGAGGGATCGGTTTTGATATTTTGATACCGGGACTGTAGTATTTAATATTATTTCTTTATGTGCTGTAGTCTGTATTTTAATGACCATTATCACCCATGGACAACATGCAGGAACGTGATCATATGGCTCATACAGCTTTTTATAATCTAAGTCTTTATGACAATTACTCTGTTTAATATAATTATAATTGAATATCTATGTATCTGCATTTCCATTTCTTTGCCTGCAAAGGGGTTTTATCATATCATTTCAGACATTGGTGGTATGCCACCAATGTCAGATAGGTGTGGGTTGCATCTTTGGTGTCCCCCCCCCCCCCATATCATCAGAACAGGCTCTGAAAAGTGAAGGAGAGCACAAGGGCAGGCACCACTCTATGGTACTGACGAAAATAGCCAAGCCAGCACCCTTTTATTTTCTGAACTCTCATAGAAATGAATGGAGAGGGGCTGCCTATGCGCAGCTAGCCTCCATTGACTTCTGAAGGTAGGTTATGCCACCAATGTCAGATATCCTATCAGTATGCCGACAATTCTGAGGTGAGACTACCCCTTTAAAGAGATCAAGCTGGTTTTCTAAATTAAAAAGAGAGGTTGAAAATGTCATACCCCTGAAGCTCAAATATTTTTAGGGAAACTGAACAGTACAGAGAAGTACTGGCCTGTGTTGATGTGAATAAAGCACAAGAGCAGATATAGAAACTGTCGGTTTAGCTGGAAGTCTCTTTGTTGTCTCTTCTGGAGCCCTGTCTTCTTCACCCCCTGCTCAGTACTGCTACTCTCCATAGACTTGTATGGGATGATGTAATCTGGTCCTTAGCTCTACTCCAGGGCTTCTGTTTTGTGTTTACTGTTGTTGTAAAAAGTGGGAAAATGGGAAAAAATAAGCCCCTTTGACATATAGAAGACTTTTTTTTTATCCATTGTGATATGGGATGTACCATATCAACAAAGAGTAAATAAAAAAAAAGACTTTAGGACCCTCACCAATCATGAGATTGGAGGTAGCGCTAATTCATGGGAACTGCAGCACAACCCCCTTCAATAGAATTGGGCAAGCTGAAGTTCCCTCCACAGCCAGGTGGCCTCAGGCTCCAACTTGCAGGGAAAAACATAATCGGGACCATTGGCTGGCCCACATCCATCATACCGTGATGGCATATATTCCATCACTTTATAAAATGGGAATACCCCTTTGCGTTTACAATCAGTTTAAAGGAACAATAAGACAAGAAATATGATAAAAGTGAACAGGACGTAAAGTTGTGCCCACTGTCAGCCTGCAGGATTTTCAGTGTCATCCTGAAACAATCTTTTAGAAATCATAGGCGTTAATGTCCTGTAGATCACGTCGCTGTTCGGCTCGTAAGTGGGGCTTGTCCAGTGGGGTGGCCGAAAATTCGTTGTGTCCTACTGCTGACAGAGCAGTGGGGGAGGATCCTCCTCATTCAGACACAGGATAGGGAGGATTAGGGGGTATGGATGATGTTCTGGAACACAAGATGTCTGTATATTGCTCAGATTTAATTGCAATATGAGACAAAGTGCGATCTATGAGGAGCTCAGATTTTTTTTATTTTCTATTTCTAGTGTTCCTTTAGAAAATCCAATGTATGCAACTTATCAACCTGCAACGAGATATATTGCTGAGATTTTTTTCCCCTGTAGTATCCATTTTTGTCCATTGTAGTTTATACTTGCATTCGTGCCTAAATGTAATTTCTGATTTCATTGGGCAAAAGGATTTATTATTTTTAGTTTTATGTCTTTTTAGGAAGCTCGAGGTAATATGGTGCTGTGATTCTCTTTCGTCAGTGCCCTCATTAATTCACTGGGTTGGATGAGAAAATGTCTAGTCTACCAGTCTGTGCAGGAAGGAGGTTGTAGGAGCGCAGTAGGGACATCGCGCATAGTTGGGAACTCTGTTAACCCTCTCACATTTCCTTTTTTCCTTCAAAATGTTATTTAGCACAATTTGCTTAATGCTTTTTCATAATTAGGCAGAAGGAAAATGTGCTCTAGTAACATTATTCCATAGTAATTACAATGACATAATCCTCTAACCCTTCAAAATTCTTCCAAAAAAACACCGAAGTGGAGTATTACAGAATGACAGTGTCTCCTCGGATCAGATCTATACCTCAGACCTTCTATTGTGTAAGCCTGATTGCCTACTTGGATCTAGAAACTCACTGTGACATTGTTTTAGCTAATTCATGGGTGGTGGCGATTATTTGTATGCCAGCTTTGGGTAGTATAAACCTGCAGCTACAATAGTCAGGCTTGAGTCATAATTTGGGAAGGAAATGAGTAATGAAATTGCATATATATTTCTGAATAGGACAGTGGGGCTTAGCTCCTTAAAGGGGCTATCCAAGACTAATACAGACCTCCCAGAGTGGCCAACCCCTGGTGGAGATCATACTTACCTTGTCCAGCCGCTGGGTTTGGTCTCTGTCACTCCCGGGTCTCTCGCTCTTTGCAGCGCTGAAGCCAACTTCCGTCAACTAGGGGGACACGTGGCGACTACAGCCAATCACAAGCCACAGCGGTAACCTGTTCCCACAACATCTGGTCAAGTGACACCAGGGGAGCAGCCGATCACAGGCCGTAGCGGTCACGTGAGATCCACCCCCTCCAACGGATGTTGATTAGAGTGCTGCAGGGAGAGGAAGAGTCCACCCAAGACTGACAGATGCTGAACCCAGCGTGGCATTCATGTCAAATATGTCCATAAGGCTCTCATTTACCTGATGGATGCCAGAAGATTCTCATAGACTTGCATAAAACTTTTTACTTAAGGCAGTCCGCTAGTCAGGGAGGTCACATGACCATGCAGGACCAGGAACAAAGTTATCTTTTAATGCAAGAATAAAGTTGTTCTTCTCCCTTCCCTTGTTGTGGTTAGAAAGAAAAAAAACTCAAATAGGGGAATTTACCACGAGGGGAATATTTGAATTCAGTTTTACAGAAGTCTGCGGTGGCATACTTTGCACCAAATTTATTAAATGTTACACGTTGTTTGTTAATTTTGATGCATCTTTAAACCTAACACTTTTGTCTTGAAAATCCATTGCAGTTCTCCTGCACCACCCCTCTACTGGAGTGAGTTTGAGAATTTTCTTGCAACTTTTAACCATCTGACTGTTTTGCCTCAATCCAGCTCCAACAATGCGAATGACAGCAATATGTTCAGTACATGGGAAGATATCACTGATAGAAATCGGGATGCTGTGAATACAGCAGAAAGTAAAAGCAGGTTTTACCCTCGGTTATTCCCGAATCGATTTTAACAGTGATTTTGGTCTTGTATCAAAGCCTGGAATGTCAGCTTTCAAACAAGACCAGTTGTATGTTTCTAGCTGCTACTATTCAGGAGATAGCAGCATCTAAAGCAGCGCTGCCCCCTCCAGTTAGCTACCTTTCCCACTGCTGGAGCAGGATCCGGACAAAACAGTTAGGCCTCTTTCACATATGCGTTTTAACTTTCCGTCCTAGAATTCCGTCCTCGGGGCTCTAGGACGGAAAGATACTGATCAGGATTATCCCAATGCATTCTGAATGGAGAGAAATACGTCAGGATGCATCAGGATGTCTTCAGTTCAGTACCCAAACGTTTTTTGGCCGTAGCTAAATCTGCAGCATGCTGTGGATTTTCCTCCGGCAAAAAATCCTGAAGGCATGCCGCAAGGACAGATCTGGAATTTATGCCCATTGAAAAGCATTAATCCGGATCCGACTTTAAGCTAAACGTCGTTCAGCTTTCTGAATGGTAACCATGGCAGCCAGGACGCTGTGATTCATGTGACGTAGGGACCCGGTGACGTCATTGTGAAGCGCCCCCGGAGCTGCACGGACGGTAAGTAGCTTCTCCCCTGGCTCCCCACTACTTTTTCATGGCAGCCGGGACTTTAGTAGCATCCTGGCTGCCATGGTAACACTGAAAGCATTTTGAAGACTGATCAGTCTTCAAGTGCTTTCAGGTGTGTTGCGTTGTGACGGATCCGGCGGGCATTTCCGGCGATGCAAGTATGAAAGAAGCCTAAGGCCCCTTTCACACGGCGAAAGCTTCAGCGGGTGCAATGCGTGAGGAGGACGCATTGCACCCGCACTGAATCCTGACCCATTCAGTTCTATGGTGCTGTGCACATGAGCGGTGATTTTCACGCATCACTTTTGCGTTGCGTGAAAATCGCAGCATGTTCTATATTCTGCGATTTTCACGCAACGCAGGCCCCATAGAAGTGAATGGGATGCGGAAAATCGCAATCATCCGCAATCATGTGCGGATGCGTTGCGATTTTCCCGCATGGTTGCTAGGATACGATCGGGATGGGGACCCGATCGTTATTATTTTCCTTATAACATAGTTATAAGGGAAAATAACGCATTCTAATTACAGAATGCACTGCCTCGGGCTTAAGGGTTAAAATAATAAGAGCTAACTTATCCCATTACGCAGAGCCGCATGCGCTCTCTTGATAGCTAGACCTGTGGTGACGCCAGGTCACATGGTCCAATCATAGAAGCATTTGAGTGGACCATGTGACCCATGTGATCCTGTGACATCACGGCAGGTCCTTCATCGAACAACAGATGTTCGATGAAGGACCTGCCGTGATGTCACAGGATCACATGGGTCACATGGTCCACTCAAATGCTTCTATGATTGGACCATGTGACCCTGTGACGTCACCACAGGTCCTCAAGCAGCCAAACTATCAAGAGAGACGACGTTCTGGGGCTCTGCGCGTACAATGGGAGAAGGTAAGTTAACTCTTTATTATTTTTAACCCTTTAAAGCCCGGGAACATTGCATTCTGTAATTAGAATGCGATTATTTTCCTTATAACTATGTTATAAAGGAAAATAATTACACATACAGAATACTCATCCCGAAACCAGACTTCAGTGATGAAGTCTGACTTGGTCTGGGTACTAAGCATGCGGATTTTTCACGCGCGTGCTCAACGCACTACAAACGTTAGCACACGCGCGGAAAATCGCGCGATTCCCGCAACGCACCCGCATCTTATCCGGGCGTCAAACATGACGCCCGTGTGCAAGAGGCCTAAGGCCCTTTCACACGGGCGAAGTTCTCAGCGGGTGCAATGCGTGAGGAGGACGCATTGCACCCGCACTGAATCCTGACCCATTCATTTCAATGGGTCTGTGTACATGAGCGTTTTTTCACGCATCACTTGTGCGCTGCGTGAAAATCGCAGCATGTTCTATATTCTGCGCTTTTCACGCAGCCCTAGTCCCATAGAAGTGAATGGGGCTGCGTGAAAAACGCATTGCATCCGCAAGCAAGTGCGGGTGCGTTGCGTTTTTCACTGATGGCTGCTAGGAGATGTTGTTTGTAAACCTTCAGTTTTTTATCACGCGCGTGAAAAACGCATCAAAACGCATTGCACCCGCGCGGAAAAAACTGAACAACTGAACGCAATCGCAGCCAAAACTGAATGGCTTTGCCTGTGAAATCGCACAGTTTTCACTGAACGCATCCGCAACGCATCCGCAGCGCATCCGGACCTAATCCGGACACGCTCGTGTGAACCCAGCCTAAGGCTGCATTCACACGAGCGTGATTTCTCGCGGGTGCAATGCGTGATGTGAACGCATTGCACCCGCACTGAATCCTGACCCATTCATTTCTATGGGGCTGTGTACATGAGCGTTTTTTTTCACGCATCACTTGTGCGTTGCGTGAAAATCGCGGCATGTTCTATATTCTGCGTTTTTCACGCAGCCCTAGCCCCATAGAAGTGAATGGGGCTGCGTTAAAAACGCATTGCATCCGCAGCAAGTGCGGGTGCGTTGCGTTTTTCACTGATGGCTGCTAGGAGATGTTGTTTGTAAACCTTCAGTTTTTATCACGCGCGTGAAAACGCATCAAAACGCACTGCACCCGCGGAAAAACTGAACAACTGAACGCAATCGCAGGCAAAACTGAATGGCTTTGCCTGTGAAATGCACAGTTTTCACTGAACGCATCCAGCGCATCGGACCTAATCCGGACACGCTCGTGTGAACCCAGCCTAAGGCTTCTTTCACACGAGCGTGTCCGGATTAGTCCGGATGCGTTGCGGATGCGTTCAGTGAAAACTGTGCGATTTCACAGGCAAAGCCATTCAGTTTTGCCTGCGATTGCGTTCAGTTGTTCAGTTTTTTCCGCTGGTGCAATGCGCTTTTGATGCGTTTTCACGCCGTGATAAAAACTGAAGGTTTACAAACAACATTTCCTAGCAACCATCAGTGAAAACGCAACGCACCCGCACTTGCTTGCGATGCAATGCGTTTTCACGCAGCCCCATTCACTTCTATGAGGCTAGGGCTGCGTGAAAACGCAGAATATAGAACATGCTGCGATTTTCACGCAACGCACAAGTGATGCGTGAAAAAAAACGCTCATGTACACAGCCCCATAGAAATGAATGGGTCAGGATTCAGTGCGGGTGCAATGCGTTCACATCACGCATTGCACCCGCGCGGAAAACTCGCCCGTGTGAAAGGGGCCTAAGGTGGTTAAAAAATCTCAGTTGATAAATCTGAATTTAAACTCATTAACATAGTTAACCGCACCCACATTTCAAAACTGAAGTGAGTGGTGTAAGAAAGCTGCAACATTTTGGATCGAGTGGTCCCAAAAAAGTGGAAAAGACTCTAATTTGCGAAACTTTGAAAACAGAATTCTGGAGTATAGGGTGCTTCTTTAAAGCAGATGGTACATGTGCTGTATAGATGGAGCGGATGGCGATCACCCAGAATCATTGCCTAAAAGAACAAATATGTCAGGCACTGCTTACGAATAAAAGTAGGCGCTAAAGCCACAAAACTCACTAAATATGTGCGTATGGAACCAATGGTGAGCTCACAAGAATAAATGTAATGGTAACTTTATTAGAAATCAAAGAAACACCAACACAGCACGAGATTAAAAGCACTTAAAACAGTACACAAAGCCAAAAAATAAGTACAATAGTAGGTATTTAACTCATTTACTTGTATTTTCTGTTGATGATCACAAGGAATGAATGATCGTTCAGACTCCTGCCCTCAGGCTGGGAACACACCTAGGCGTTTCTGAATCGCGCGTATGACCCGCGTTTTACGCGCGCTTTTGGATGCGCGTTTTTGTCACTTAGAAACGCACGTCATACGCGCGATTCAGTGAATCTCCCCTATGGCAACATTGTCCATAGGCGCGTTAAAACGCCCCAAAGAAGCTCATGTACTTGTTTGTTTGGGCGTTGGGCGTTTTACAGAGCGTTCAAACGCGCTGTACAACGCCCAAATGTGAACCATGCCCATAGGGATGCATGGCTTTTCACATGGTGAGCGTTTTTCAGCGCGTATGAACGCGCTGAAAAACGCTCAGGTGTGTTCCCAGGGTCATAGTTACATTGTTTATTGGCAGCATATCCCCTGTTCTGCCGTCAAGTAATCATTTTATGTCAACATAAAAGATTTGATGAACATCAAATGAGCGTTTTTCTCACCTGTCTTGGGCGCAGGGCTTGTTTACACTGAGAGAGGATCAGGAACAAACGTCGATATGACCGATCATCAGCCTGTATTAAAGGGCTTTTAGTCTCAGCTGGTGTGATTACGGATGAGCGGATTGACTTCGGATGAAACATCCGAAGTCGATTCGCATAATACTTTGTTTGAATAGGTACCACTTGGAACCGAACCCGAGTTCGGGAAATGTTTTTTTTTTACAGTAGAAATAAATGTATTAAGTTATTATGCGAAGTCTCATGAGACGTCACAAAGTAAAAACTTCGTCACATCGGAGCCAATACACTCTAATACTGTACGGAGCGCTCCGTGCGGTATTGAAACAAAGTTTTATTCGAATCGACTTTGGATGTTTCATCCGAAGTCGATTCGCTCATTCCTAGTTGTAAGGTTACCTTTACCTTATGGCATGACCTTATATAAACTTCTAGTCTCCTTAGGCCTCTTGCACACGAACATTTTTTTTTTCCGTTCCCGTTCCGTTTTTTGCATTCTGTATACGCAACCATTCATTTCAATGGATCCGCCAAAAAAACGGATGGTACTCCATATGCCTTCCGTTTTTCCGTTCCCTTCAAAGATAGAACATGTCCTATTATTGTCCGCATAACGGACAAGGATAGGACTGTTCTATCAGGGGCCAGCTGTTCTGTTCCACAAAAAACGGAATGCACACGGACGGACTGCATAATACTGAAAAAGCCATACGGTCGTGTGCAAGAGGCCTTAGCTGTCAGTAACACAGAACAGACCGGGTCACATTACACTTCACTGGAACTTGCACTTTCCAGAAGATTAATATTATAGTTGGAATTTTTAAGTTGATTACATAACTACCCGGATAAGAACATATGACTCCGCTCAAACAGAATAACTTGGATCTTTTCCCAAATGAGTTCATATGTGAACTTGAGGAACGTCGGCTAATCTCCCTCTCCAGATAAGACTGTAGGCAGTGCAGGAGGGGTGCACCTCTCTTATAGCTGTGTGCACCGCCTGCGTCAGGTTCTCCAGGTGCAGTATGATCTACAGAAAAGACAAGGGACTTGAAATGAGATCGTAACCAGGTCACAGCGACTCAACGGGGGGGAATTCTTAACATTCAGCAGAGTCAAACAAAGCCTTGGCTGCAATTTACATTGGGGGTGTTTTGTAGAAAGGAGAACTGAGGTCTAGGCGTGTTACTTTGTCTAATGCTTGAAGGGCAGGGTTCTGTGTACTGCTGTGCTCCAGTGTAATAAAGAGGTCAGTCCGCAGCCCGTCCTGCCCGGATCTCAGCCCTTACAATACAAAGCTAGGGTCAGACGCAGACGGTAGAGGCCTCTGTTCCAGAACAGTATATGGGCCCTTTCCCGTAGTTCATCATAGAACACCCCTCATATAGGAGCTGAGGGTTGCTGTGGGGCTTTACCCATACACTGGGGCACATTCACTAATATTCAAGGGGGTGATGTATGACACGCACTGCTCCAGAAAAGTGGAGTGATTTTTGCCTGTTTTATCAATGGAATAAGCATTTGTAACACATTTGTGACGTTGTTGCGCCATTTTAGGGCAGTTTGGGCCATGCCCGGCGGTTTGCATATACTAAGAAGTTACCATAGTTTTGTAGTTGGAGCTACATTTTTAACATTTATCATTGGCACTTTTTTTCAAAAAAAGGCACAAAAAAGTCACCTGTGTCCCCTGGTGAAATATAAACTGACTTTGTAATAAATAAGATTATAGTTTAGACTGAAAAATCTATAGGTAGTCATGCAACATTTTGTAAATGTGTCGCAAAAAAGTGACTGCAAACTAAACAGACACAAAAAGAAGCAAAAAAGACCTAAAAGTCACATATTGCTACATTGCCCCTTAGTGTAAAATTGCCCCAGATTTATCACAGTGGCGGATGCTGGTTCATACATCTGGTGCTGCACCTTTAGGCCTCTTGCACACGAAAGTTTTTTTTGCGAGTGTATGAGCCTTTCTTCGTTCTGTATACGGTTCGTATACGGACCTATTCATTTCAATGGGTCCACAAAAAAAACTGAAGTGTTTCTGTGTGCATTCCATTTCCGTTCTTTCCGTTCCGTACAGGCATGCTCAACCTGTGGCCCTCCAGATGTTACAAAACTACAACTCCCAGCATGCCTGAACAGCCTACAGCTATCAGCCTACAGCAGGGCATTGTGGGAGTTGTAGTTTTACAACAGCTGGAGGGCCGCAGGTTGAGCATGCCTGCGTTAAAAGATAGAACTTGTCCTATTCTTGTCCTCATCACGGACAAGGATCAGACTGTTCTATTAGGGGCCAGATGTTCCGTTCCGCAAAAAAGGAAATGCACACAGATGTCATCCATTTTTTTTGCGGATCTGTTCTTTACGGACAGCAAAACCATACGTTCGTGTGCAATAAGCCTTAGGTCTCTTTCACACGAACGCGTGAGCCCCGTGCCCGTGTTGCGGGCCGCAAATTGCATTTGAATAGGTCCGCAATCTGCCCGTTCCGCAAAAAGATAGGATATGTTCTATCTTTTTGCAGGATGAAAGTACGGAACGGAACCCCACGGAAGCACTCCGTAGTGCTTCCCTAGTGTTCCGTTCTGTCATTCCGTTCCGCATCTCCTGATTAGCGGACCCATTGAAATGAATGGGTCCGCATCCGTGATACGGAATGGTGCCCGCGTATTGCGGATCCTGCAAATGCGGTCCGCAATACGGGCACGGGGCGTACACGTACGTGTGCAATAGGCCTTACACTGACTAGTCTGAGTTTGTAGCACCTGTAAGGCTACATGCACACGACAGTTGTTTTTTGCTGTCCGCAAATCGCAGATCCGTTTTCCTTTTTTTTCCACATCCACATCCGTTCCGTGTGTCCGCAAATTTTGTAGGTTGTGTTTCCGTGTGTCTTCTGTTTTTTTTTTGCAGATCCGCAAAAAAAACGGAAGGCTTGAAACAGTTTCTTAAAGTACCTGTACAAGTGCCCTGGTTTCCAAGCAACCATCCGCAAAAAAAATGGATGCGGATGACAAACGGATGGCTTCTGTTGACTTCAATGGGTCTGCAAACCGTTTTTTGCAGACAAGAATAGTACATGCCATATTTTTTTTGCGGATGTGAAATGCGGACAGGCAACGGAAATCCATGGAAATAAATGGGAAACCATCGGATCCGCAAAATAAAACAGAACGGAGGCCGCCGCAAAAAAACACTGCCGTGTGCATGTAGGCTTAGTTGGCTTTCTTTGTGTGTGAATTTTTTATTGAGGTACCTGATTACTTACCAATGTGAGGTACATGGTTTTATCAATTCGGACCACGACGTCAAATTAGGGCATGTGCACCCACAGAATTTTTCTGTCAGACAAATCCACATGCAAACCGCATCAAGAAGTAACGCTTTAGGGAAAAACATGCTGAAACTGTGCCAAAAATGCGTCTATTCTTGCCACTGACACCTGGGAAAGCCACACAGGGCGCATGCTCACAGTTTAGCTTCATTCAGTGGCACTGAGAGCAGGCCTGTACCATTCAAAACGAAACCCTGTGGCAGAAACCACAGAGGTTTCTGCCATGGAATATGTGGCAGATTTTCTTCACAGACAGAATCCGATGTGTGAACGTTTCCTTGCTTCTTCATGCAGATTTAAAAAAAGACAAAAAACATGTCCCTATGGACAGCAATGCGGGTTCCTAAACAATATGGCGCAGATTTCTATATGAAAATCATAGAAAGAGAACTCTGTGTGTAAAGGTCATCATGTGAACATACCCTTAGGCCCCTTTCACACGGGCGAGTTTTCCGCGCGGGTGCAAGGCGTGAGGAGGACGCATTGCACCCGCACTGAATCCGGACCCATTCATTTCTATGAAGCTGTGCACATGAGTGGTGATTTCCACGCATCACTTCTGCTTTGCATGAAAATATTGTGCGTTTTTCACGCAACGCAGGCCCCATAGAAGTGAATGGGGCTGCGGGAAAATCGCAAGCATCTGCAATTAAGTGCCGATGCAGTGCGATTTTCCCGCAAGGTTACTAAGAGACGGGACCCGATCTTTATTATTTTCACTTATAACATGGTTATAAGGGAAAATAATAGCATTCACACTACAGAATGCTTAGTAAAATGTGGATTAAGGGGTTAAAAATAAAAAATATTAACTCACCTTATCCACTCGATCTCTTCTCTCTTCTTCAAGCATGGTGATGGACCATGTGATTGGACCATGTGATGAGCTCAGTGACCTCATCACAGGTCCTTTAGCTGACAGCTAATGAATGAAGAAGAGATCGGCAACTACGCGATCAAGTGGATATGGTGAGTTAGTTTTTTTATTTTTAACCCCTCCATCCACATCCCTTATAACCATGTTATAAGGGAAAATAATAAAATCTACAGAATACTCAACCCGAAACCGGACTTCAGTGATGAAGTCCGGGTTCGGGTATGGGTACCAAACATGCCGATTTTTCCCACGCGCGTGCAAAACGCTTTGCACACGTTTGGAAAAATTGCGCATTTTCCCGCAACGCACCCGCCTCTTATCCGGGCGTCAAACGTGACGCCCGTGTGAAATAGGCCTTAAGGTATTCCAGGAATAACGTTCAGGATAATTGGTAGTTATAAATTACCCATGTTGGCCATAGAGGTCACAGTAAGGGTTTAGCTACACGGCGCCAAATATGTGCGACTTACCTGCAACTTGCTGTCGCCCAGCTATTTTAGAATGACTGGGGTCATTCATCAAACTGGTGTAAAGTAGAACTGGCTTAGTTGCCCATAGCAACCAATCAGATTCCACCTTTCATTTATTAAAGCTCCATTGGAAAATGAAAGGAGGAATCTGATTGGTTGCTATGGGTAACTAAGCCAGTTCTACTTTACACCAGCTTGATTAAATCTCCCCCTACGATTTTGCTGTGAGAACACAACCAAGTCACAGATAAGTCGCGTGTCGTGTGTGACTTACATTACAAGTCAATGGAGTTAGAGTCGCGCACAACATGCGACACAAAACCTGACATGTCTGGATTTTTTGCGACTGCCACGTCGCAATATGTCACTTGAAACGTCATGCAACTTTCTAGGGTAGCGGAACCCTAAGGCTAGGGCTACACAGCGACAAGTCGCGCGACACATAGGGCACAACTACACTGCAACATTTGTCGCGCAACATTTTGTCGCACCAATGTCGTGCAACAATAATAATAGTCTATGGTGTCGCACTGCGACATGCAAGATACCGCAACATCCCAACATCCATGTGACACCATAGACTATCATTATAAAAATTGTCGCGCAACATTGGTGCAAAAAATGTCACGCGGCACATGCAGTCATGTAGCCCTAGCCTAAAAGGTGGCTCTGCAAACTCCAACCATACCTAGGGTCTATGACACCTGAGAATAGTCACTGGTTTGTGAATTTGCAGTCCGACGTCTTGTATCTCAGCGTGTACGGTCATACACAATCCCGTAGAATGCGCCAAGGTTTCTGCAGGATCCATCTGGAAACAGTACCGGCAGTAAAGAGGCCAGTGCTCTCTTTATGGCGACCTCGTAAGTAAATAGGACTTTCTCCACACTCAGCAGCAGGTCCATGGTAGGTCTGCTCAGACTTGCAGAAGGCTTTCCGCCTCTAGGCTACCTGCACATGTTGCGGATTACGCACATTTTTCTGCGCGGATTTACCTGCAGAAAAACCACAGTGTAATACAGTACCAGCATTTGAGATCAGACAAATCTCATGTACACTTTCCTTTTTTATTCCGTGCGGAAATAGACCTGCCGTGCGGATTTAGACATCTGCAGCATGTCAGCTGTTTGTACGATTTTTTTTTGCGTGCTGATTTCACTCTTTTCAATGCAAGGGTGTGATCTGCGGAAAATCCGCACCAAAACCTGCAAGTAACACCTGCGGCTTTTTATTTTGATCTGGTGAGGAAACGCACAGAAATTTGCACAAAAAAATTGTGAATTTTCAGTTTTGTTTACAGGTACCCTTAGAGCTCATGCACACCAACGTATGTATTTTGTGGTCCGCAAAACACGGATCCACAAAAAAAAACGGATGGCGTCCATGTGACATCCGTGGTTTTTTTGCGGATCCATTGTAACAATGCCTATCCTTGTCCGCAAAACGGACAAGAATAGGACATGTTCTATCTGTTTTGCGGAACGGCCATGCAGACATACGGAAATGGAATACACACGGAGTCATTTCCGTTTTTTTCCGGACCCGATGAAGTGAATGGTTCCGCATATGGGCTGTAAAAAAATTGAATGGATACGGGGGGGAAAAAAATACGATCGCGTGCATGAGCCCTTAGTGGTTATTGTGAAATCCAGTTTGCATTAACCCCTTCTGCTCTCCAGCTGCCCATATTCTCCTTACGGAAATCTGCTTTGATCCATGAGCCTCCTGCGTAGCAGTAGTCGGTTCCCATTAGAGGAAAGGGAAAAATGCATTGGAGAAAATAAGACGGAGACTTCCCACCCAGTCACTGACCACTGGGCTGCCAGTTTACGGCATCATCACCCCCCACCTCCTTCTCTGTGCCTTAGAGATGGGGCCGAGTAGCAGAGTCGGGGATGGAATGGTCGGGCACCGTTGACGGAAAACATCTTGGCAGAGTGCGTGTTGTGACTGATTTTGTGGCTTGCAGAAGAATTTCCTACAGACTGCCCTAACCATTAACATGTCCTTCCTCTCAGAAGTGCTGGGAAAACACAGAAGCCGTCCAGCGCAAGTCCTCCCAGATGACTATGGAAGTGTGTCGGCCGGGAGACAGACAGAGCTTCTTTAAGGTAAAGAACTTTCACCTCTTTATGATGTTTTTGGCGAGTTTCTACGCCATTCTGAGAGTCTCCCGTGATCTGGTCGAGCTGTGCAGATAAAAGAACTTCTACGCTTTTACATAAGGGTCTGTGTCTGTACAGTTGTAGCAGAGCCGTTCAGTGCACCGTGAGGAGGGCACCTGCTTTCCCCTGTAAAGCCGCAGATAATCCATCCTATCAGGACAAGTTGTGCTGAATGACAAACACAGCTCCATCGGCCAAACCTAACACTGCTGTATGTATGCATACCGATAGCGATATTAGATTACGTTTTAACATGGAACACTGGCAACAGAGTATATTCTTAGCAAAACAGGTCGCATACAAGTATTGTTCCTTTTGTCGTCTTACGTGTACGTAATATTCAGGTGTCTATATGACGGTATACACAATGGGCATGCAGTATACAGTATCAGGTATCAGGTATCAGTATCAGTATACAATATGTCTCTATTTGTATAGGGTGTAGAGAGAGATCGACTTCTAGGAAAATGTATATCCCACAGTGAGCAGGCAGCCCATCTTGGTCTAAAAAGATGTATTTTACATATTTAACAGACAAAGTAAGTTTAGAAAAGGGGGGGGGAGTGAAGAAACAGCTGATGGCCCTAGAACAACACATTTTGTCTCTGATGAGATATATTATAAAGTGTCTTATAGTCACCTGTACTATTGATAAATGCAAAGTTCTGTGAAACTACAGAGACTGTTTTACTGCTTGGATCAGAATTATTTGTGCATCGTATTAGCAATGTGGCATAATATCGTAGGCTTGCCTGCAGTTCTATTCAAAAAAAATAAAAAATCCGATAGCATGCGATGTCTAAAATGACAAATTCAGCATTTCAACATCTAAGTCAGTGGAGGAGGAGGGTGAAAGAGTAGAGGGACCAGACAGCACAAACATGATCCAGCAGATTGTGATATCCTACCCCAAGTTGGCTGTACCGTGCCTAAATCAACATTTATCTAACAGGAACAGCGTTTTAATGTGTTTCCATTCACTGCAGTCAACGCTGCATCATATTTCACTCTGATGAATTCTGACTTCTTTTAAGTACAGCGGCAGGCCATGTTAAAATGTCAATAATGGCCGTACCTCACAACTATTCTAAACATGTTATGTACCAAGTCCTAATGGGTCTTCCGCTTTAATGAATTTTAGCACTGGAGAAAGTCTGAATTTCTGCATCAAACAAAACTTTGGATGTTTAACTGCCTGGTGGTTTTATTAGGGTACACGCACAGGAAAATTTCCCCTGCCAAAAATCCCTAGAATATCGGCAGTGGGAAATCCAAACAAAAATTGTGCCGATTTGGAGCAGATTCGCTTGTAGATGTACTTGTGGAAAAGAGGTGAAAGAGGGAAAAAAAAACACTGTACTCCTCCACTAGCGCTTCCCTGGCTCCTTTGCCCGGCCCTGTGCTGGTGTCTATACAACCTGTCCTCTGGTGATGGCGTCTGATCTCATGTGACCGCTGCAGCCTGTGATAATATGGAGACTGGCACAGGACCAGGCAGGGGAGCCAGGGAAGTAACATCCACAACAATTCCTCAACATACTGTGAAATTCCATGGTAGAAGTTGTAGAAATCCTGCAGATTCCAAAATTCACATCGCAGGTGATTTTAGGCTAGTTTCACGTTTGTGGTAAAGGTGTCTCTGCTGGAACAGCCTGCTGGAGTTCACTGGATCCGGAATGGGCTCCGGTCGGGGACTCGGCCTGACCAGTTTTGGTCCAGCCGAAACCCCGCACATGTGGCGGAAACTGGTCGAATCCCTGCTAGATACTGTTATAGTCAATGGAGTCATGGTGCATGGTCCTCTCCGGCTATGTCGGATCCCGAGAACTACGGCAGGCTGTTCCTCTGTTTACCGCATATGTGAAAGTAGCCTTTAGGCCTCATGCACACGACCGTATGTTTGGTCCGCGTCCGAGCCGCATATTTTTTCACTTCAATGGGGCCGCAAAAGATGCGGACAGCACTCTGTGTGCTGTCCGCATCCGTTGCTCCGTTCCGTGGCCCCGCAAAAAAAAAATAGAGCATGTCCTATTCTTGTCCGCTTTTGCAGACAAGAATAGGCATTTCTACAATGGATCGCGTTCCGTTCCGCAAATTGCAGAACTGAACGCGGAGCAGCTTCCGTGGTTTGCGGACCGCAAAACACATACGGTCATGTGCATGAGGCCTTATGTGCAGAAGATCCACATGAAATCTGCACCAAAAAAGGCACATAAATCAGCACTATTTATCGCACTTTTCGTGTGGACTTGATGCAGATTTTCCATAGATCTCACTCTTCCATTGAAAAGGGTGAAATCCACACAACGATTGACTGTATCTGCTCATCAGGTCAATTTCCGTACCTAAGAAAAAAACCAACGTGCACATGAGATTTGTCTAATCTTATACACGTTTCTTGTGTTGTATTACGCTGTGGTTTTTCTGCACAAAATCCACAGGCAAAACCCTTACTTGATTTTGATTTAATTTTCCTTTTTATCGGCCATCTCCGGTTAAGGCTACATGCACACGACAGTTGTTTTTTGCTGTCCACAAATCGCGGATCCGTCTTCCTTTTTTTTTCACATCCACATCCATTCCGTGTGTCCGCAAATTTTGTAGGTTGTGTTTTCGTGTGTCTTCCGTTTATTTTGCGGATCCGCAAATAAAAAAGGAAGGCTTGAACCAGTTCCTTAAAGTACCCTGGTTTCCAAGCAACCATCCGCAAAAAAAAACGGATGCGGATGACAAACGGATGGCTTCCGTTGGTCATCTGCATTTTTTGCGGACCCATTGACTTCTTGCGGACAAGAATAGGACATGCCATATTTTTTTTGCGGACATGAAATGCGGACAGCGGACGCGGACAGGCAACGGAAGAGGCATCCGCATTTTTAAAGGATCCATAGAAATGAATGGGGAAGAATCGGATCTGCAAAAAAAACGGAACGGAGGCCACAAAAAACCACTGCCGTGTGCATGTAGGCTAAGCCTCATGCACACGACTGTTTGTTTCCGGGTCCGTTCCGTTTTTTTTCACGGATAGGATGCTTCCCCATTCATTTCAATGGGTCCGTCAAAAAATGCGGATGGTTAACAGTTTTTGTTCCGCATCCGTGGTCCGTGTTTACTTCCGTCAAAAAAATAGAGCATGTCTTATTTTTTTCACGCTTGTGGACAAGGATAGGCATTATTACAATGGATCTTCCAAAAAAATGGATCCGTAAAAAAAAACGGTTCGTCATCCGTTTTTTTTGATGGACGCAAAATTTGCGGGCGGAGCGGACGCAGAGGCAGGCAACGGTCATGTGCATGTAGCCTAAGTAGGAAGGTGCTCACTGCACTGATCTGCACTGACCTGAATATATCTGCTGGCACAACCACTGTTATTTTTTCGTATGTTGCCTGTCCCTGGGGGTGGAGGAAATGCGTTATTTTATAACCTCTTTAAAATCTATACCCTTGGTCTGGTAGGATTATTAAGGGCACAGCAATCGGCATTTTATAGAAGCACCTGCTATTTCTGTCAGATCCTTCTTTAATTTTCCCATCAACTTTCCAAGTGAAGCTTGGAAGCTCCTGAGCTTTCCCTCCTGCTGCCGCGGCTCTGGTGCGATGAGCAGAACCACATGTGGAGCAGTGAGCTCGGCCGCGGAGCCTGCTCTTCTTGTCGAGCCTAAATGGTGTAACGCAGCGCCAGGTTTACCATCTTCTACAAACCCTGCAACTTATGCCATGCCGGTGAGGAATACATTCCATGTATGTTGATATAACAGAAGGGTGTAACTGGCACTGATGGTGAGGATATTATATGAGCCAGCCCTTTCTAAATCCATTCAAAGCGGATATCAGTGTTAGGCTACATGCACACGACCGTTGGTGTTTTGCGGTCCGCAAACTGCAGATCCGCAAAACACGGAAGCTGCTCCGCAAAACGGACAAGAATAGGACATGCTCTATTTTTTTTTTGCAGGGGCACGGAACGGAGCAACGGATGCGGACAGCACACGGAGTGTTGTCCGCATCTTTTGCGGCCCCATTGAAGTGAATGGGTCCACGGCCGAGCCGCAAAATATGCGGCTCGGGCGCGGACCCCAACAACGGCCGTGTGCATGAGGCCTTAGGCAAATTACGGAACGCGGAGCAGCTTCCGTGTTTTGCGGATGCGTGGTTTGCGGACCGCAAAACACAAACGGTCGTGTGCATGTAGCCTTATGTGTATATTACGAATATTGAACCGCAACTGAGCAGACGTTTCGAGCTTCCACTGCCGGAAACTATGCCATGGACAGAGACGGACGCACAAGGTTCCATCTACTGTGTAGGTTCCGGCGCGGACGTACTTGCATAGGGAGCTGAGCTGCAGTACCCTGGTACAACCAATACACAGCGGATGAAACCTTATGATTGCGCCTTCTGCGCCAGTGGCTGCTCAAGACAGATGGTCATAGAAGTGCTGGTTGTTGGACCCCCACCTATCTGATATTGATGACAGGGCTAATGCACACGAACGCATTTTATTTCCGTGTCCATTCCGTTTTTGTTGCAGACCATATACGGAACCATTAATTTCAATGGGTCTGCAAAAAAAAACTGAAGTTCTGTTTCCGGATGTCCGCTCTTTAAAAAAATATGACGTGTCCTATTATTGTCCGCATTCTGTTAGGGGCCAGATGTTCTGTCCCCTAATGGGGGACACATACACCATTCGTGTTTTTTGCGGATCCATTAAATACATACGGTCCTGTGCATGAGCCATTATGCTGAGGATAGGTCATCAGTATCTAAGTACTAGAAAACCCCTTTAAAGGGGTATTCCGACAAACCCAAATAGAAAAATAACATCACCTGGCAACCTAGAATGTGTGATGTGTTATCGTAATGGATGACAATAAATCACACAGTGGCTGGTAAGAGGAAGAGCAGAGTTGTAAAGTGATGGCCACATCACAAACTCATTTTCCTATTTCAAGGAGCTTAAAGGGGTTGTCTCACTTCTGCAAATAGCATTTATAATGTAGAGAAAGTTAATACAAGGCTCTTACTAATGTATTGTGATTGTCCATATTGCTTCCTTTGCTGGCTGGATTCATTTTTCCATTACATTATACACTGCTCGTTTCCATGGTTACAAACCACCCTGTAATCCAGCACAATGGCCGTGCTTGCACACTATAGGAAAAAGTGCTGGGCTATGTGCACTCCTGCAGTCCCAGCCACCAGAGGCGCCAGTGCTTTTTCCTATAGTGTGCAAGCACGACCACCACTACTGGATTGCAGGGTGGTCGTAACCATGGAAACAAGCAGTGTATAATGTGATGGAAAAATGAATCCAGCCAGCAAAGGAAGAATATGGACAATCACAATACATTAGTAAGTGCCTTGTATTTCTCTACATGATAAATGCTATTTGCTGAAGTGAGACAACCTGTTTAGCTCCTTGAAATAGGAAAATGTGTTTGTAATGTGGTCAACCCCTTTAAGGGGGTTTTATGGTTTTCAGAAAACCTCTCTGAAGGCTAGTTTCACACTAGCGGCAAGGACCTTTTATTCCAGCCGCCTCTCGGCATGTTTGCCGTGCTGCCGCCGGAAGTCCGGCCCGCCCCCATTATAGTCAATGGGGCCGGAGCGGTAGTCCGGGGGCACACGTGCACTAGGGGCATCACGCATCCGACAGGCTGTTCACCCGCCGGAACAGCCTGCCGGAGGTCCGTGCCGTTAGTGTGAAAGTACCTTAAGCCATCAGCCGCATAAGACCTGTAGATATCATTTCGCCGTTTTCTGTTTGAAGATTGAATGTAAATGCATGGCCTGTCTGCCAGGAACAAGTGATGAGTAGGGATGAGCGAACTTGCTTTTTTCAAGTTCGGGTTCGGCATTCTGGTTCTGGTGGAATTCCGTTATGGATTCCGTTATCACGGAGTATAACGTAGCGTCATTACTCCTAGAGGCTCTGCTCTTGTATGTTCTCCACATGTCTGTGTGGGTTTCCTCCGGGTACTTCAGTTTTCTCCCACACTCCAAAGGCATACTGATAAGGAATGACCAGAATAGGTCATCAGTATCTGATCTGTGGGGGTCCGACACCTGGGACCCTTCCCTTTCAGCTGTTTGAGAAGACACCAACGCTTCTGTGAGCCCCTTTTCCGTGCTCACCAAGCACAGCACCATATGTAGTATAGCAGCTGTGCTTGGTATTGCGCTCTCCAGTCACTTCTATGAGGCTGAGCGATGAAGGTGTCTTCACTGGCCTAGGGAAAGCTAAGAAAAGGCCGCGGCACTACTGCGAGCGCCGCTGCCTTCTCAAACAGCTGATCGGCAGGGTTCCCAGGAGTCAGACCACCACCATTCAGATACTGATGACTTGAAGATAGGTCATCAGTATTTGAGTCTCGGAAAACCCCTTTAATTGTATTGTTGTTCAATAAAATATTATTTAAACTGTATAACGTTATATATATATATATATATATATATACATACACACACACACCTACTTATGCGCCCCTTATTATCACAGCCTTAAACCCTTGCCTGCTTGCTATGCTCTTAAAACCATGCCTGCTTGCTATGCTCTTCAGACCCAAATTGTCAAGAGCTGTGAATGTAAAGCCTGAGTCTCTTGCCCCCACTCGTGTGTAACATAAGAGGATGTGACAGAGCACTAGTGACCGCCATACTGCTTTAGAGAGACCTCAGACGCTGGGGAAAGGTTTACATTTTTCTTCCATCTACATGAAATGTAGGATACAGACTACTGTAAAGCAGTCTATAGTCTTCATGGACAGTATGGCACCTGCCGTCAATTTGATTTCCTTCTTTTCCTAAAGGCCTCATGCACACGACCGTTGTTTGTTTCCGCATCCGTTCCATTTTTTTCACGGATAGGATGCTTCCCCATTCATTTCAATAGGTCCGTCAAAGAATGCGGATGGTCAACCGTTTTTGTTCCGCATCCGTGGTCCGTGTTTACATTCCGTCAAAAAGATAAGGCATGTCCTATTTTTTTCACGTTTGCGGACAAGGAAAGGCATTATTACAATAGATCTGCCAAAAAAACGGATCCGCAAAAAAGAAAACGGTCCATCATCCGTTTTTTTGGCGGACGCACAATTTACAGACGGAACGGATGCGGAAACAAACAACGGTCGTGTGCACGAGGCCAAATAATGAATGTAGGCTATTATTCACACTTGGGCTGTGAACGTCTGCTGAGGATTTTGACTTCTTTTCTGACATTTTTGTAGTTCAGTCTGTAGTGCTAAAGTCGACCACAAACAGCGATACTCTGCAGCATAAGGCTACATGCACACGAACGTATTTTGTTTCCGTGTCCGTTCCGTTTCTTTTTTTTTCGTGGATAGGATGCGGATCCATTCATTTCAATGGGTCCGCAAAAAATGCTGACAGCACACCATGTACTATCCGCATCCGTATGTCCGTTCCGTAGCCCCGCAAAAAAATATAAAGCACGTCCTATTCTTGTCCGTTTTGCAGACAAGGATAGGCATCATTACAATGGATCCGCAAAAAAAAACAGGTGCCTTACCGACGTCATCCGTTTTTTTGCAGATCCTATAAAGTGAACGGGGCAGAGTTACTTTAGTGCTGCAAATCCAAAAAGTGAATTCAGCACTTCAAATCTTCAAGTGCGCTTTATTTCCTTTTATAGTACATGGGTACTTTGGTGCTGGTCATGCATCTCCGTGCTGCTTCCATGCCAGATGAACTAAAACAGTTTAGCCCTTTTCTTGTCATCACTTTTCATCCATAATTTTAGCAAAATATTCTTAACTGAATCATTCAGATTTGACTCCATGGAGTTTTTTCTTTTACCATGGATTGTAATCAAGGTTGCCGTTATAAATGACCCTCATATAGAATCTGTAGCAACCACATAACCACATCAATTAAGCTCAGTCAACTTTAAGGCAAAGTTACTTCCAGCTGAGAAATTCTCATGTGTCTCTGAGCATTTTGGTTCCCATAGTAGGACTGATGATTTTAATTAAAGAGTAAGGGACCATTTACAGATTATTGGGGCAATTATCGGGAATGATCTTTCCTACAGATGCTTTTCCCGATGATTGCCCAAAGTGCTTATATAGCACCAACATATTCTCCAGCACTCTACACAGACTGTCACATCAGTCCCTGTACCCAACGGGGCTTCTAATATGGGACTATGAGTAGTTACTTTTCAAGGGGTCCTCAAACACTCACTGGACTCCTATAATAGAAAGAAGCATGTAAACCTTTACTGCTGTGAGCCACCAGGGACTTTATCATTAACCCCCCCCACACACACACACACATACACTGCACTGGACTACAAGAGACTTTGCCATTTACCCTCCAATGCACTAGACCACCAGAGACTTTACCATTAACCCCCCCCACACACACACACACACATACACACACTGCACTAGACCACAAGAGACTGCCATTTACCCTCCAATGCACTAGACCACCAGAGACTTTACCATTAACCCCGCCACACACACATACACTACACTAGACCACCAGAGACTTTACCATTAACCCCGCCCACACACACACACACACTACACTAGACCACTAGAGACTTTACCATTAACCCCGCCACACACACTACACTAGACCACAAGGGACTTTGCCATTTACCCTCCAATGCACTAGACCACCAGAGACTTTACCATTAACCCCCCACCTCTCTACACTAGACCACCAGGGGTTTTGCCAATTACCCTCCAATGCACTAGCCCACCAGAGACTTTACCATTAACCCTGCCACACACACACTACACTAGACCACACGAGACTTTGCCATTTCCCCTTCAATGCACTAGACCACCAGAGACTTTACCATTAAGCCTGCCACACACACACACACTACACTAGACCACCAGAGACTTTACCATTAACCCCGCCACACACACTACACTAGACCACAAGGGACTTAACCATTTACCCTCCAATGCACTAGACCACCAGAGACTTTACCATTAACTCCCCACCTCTCTACACTAGACCACCAGGGATTTTGCGATTTACCCTCCATTACACGAGACCACCAGAGACTTTACCATTAACCTCCCTCCTCTCTACACTAGACCAACAGGCATTTTACCATTTACCCTCCAATGCACTAGACCACCAGGTACTCTATTAACTATTTGCATTATGTGGCAGTATTTGGCCAGTGATATGCAGTTTTATTTGGGCAGTGGATGGTAGTGTTGTGTGGGAAATATATGACCGTGTTATGTGGACTCTGTGGTAGTATTATGTTACTTGATACTGTATGGATATATTATTTAGGTATTGTATACAGAATGGAGCAGTCTTACGCATTTCGTTCCACCGCCTATGGGGCTGACGTAGGATAGCTAATAAATCATTTTCACGGGATAACCCCTTTGAGTTATGGTCTGAAAGAAGGAACTGATTTTACAGCTCCAAATCTTGGCAGCTTCTGGCTGTCCTCACTGGTATGAAAAGGAGGTTTCATCACAACCTCTACAATCATAGGAAAATAATGCAGATTGAACTGTCAACCATGGGTTAGGTAGCCAGAACTGACACTGTGGTGTAGAAACTTAAAGGGGTTATCCAGTATCTACAACAGCCCCCCCCATGAGCCTCCCTAGTGTCACCCGTGGTGCTAGGGAGGCTCGTCCCCGCCTGCCATTGGCTGCTCCGTCCCCCTGACACCGGATGTTTTCATCCATGTACAGGTAGAAGCAGCTGCGGCGGTGCGGGGACCAGGAGCGGAGCGGGGTAAGTATATTCCCACGGAGGGGCCCGGCACATGGGGGGACTGTTGTAGATACAGAATAACCTCTTTAATAATGATTAGATGTCAAATTGATGTTTATAAAAAGGTCAGTTTTTTTCAGAAACAGCGCCACTATTGACCACGGGCCATGACTGTTATTGCAGGTCAGGCCTGTTTGCTTGAGTAACATTAGATTTTTATCCTCCTGTAGGTGACTGTAGACGTTAAAAATTCACAAACATTTTGCTTGAAGGTTTCTCAGCTTCGGTGATGTCTGCCAAGAGTGCGTTACTTTGTTGGTTAGTGAAATATTTCTCTGCACCCGGTGGAAGTTCAGCAGATCATCTAAGGACGTTGCTGCGCACAGGGGGTCTTGTGTTGCGCTCTGCACGTGTTGCCTACTCCTATCAAGTTCACTTCTAATCCGTCCTGTGCCCAGACTGGTAATTATTTTTTATTAAAGGGATACAAGCTGGATGTAACGGGATTACAGGTTCTCAAAGGACTACAGATTTACCGTATATTGCCATGAAATCCATGAAAAGTTTCTTTCACCAACCTTTATATTGTTATCCTGACATTTCTATTCTTTTTATGAAAGACACCAGCCTATTGTAGAACCAGTAGCATTGTGCAATCTTAAAGGGGGTGTTTTCGAGATATTAATATTGATGGCCTATCCTCAGTATAGTGGACACTCTGTGGATTTTCGTGTTTTACACTACCAACAAAGTGGAAGAGACCGATCACCCCTGCCAATTAGGTGTTCTGCAGCAGCGCCAACAGTGCTCCCACTGAAGTCACTGGGAAGAGCAATGCAGTAACCAGCTTCGTCCACTACACAATGGATGGCGCTCTGCCAACTTCAAGC
The DNA here is from genome assembly GCA_033119425.1 of Bufotes viridis. Lineage (NCBI taxonomy): Eukaryota > Metazoa > Chordata > Amphibia > Anura > Bufonidae > Bufotes > Bufotes viridis. The sequence continues at coordinate 372,691,229 of CM065592.1, forward strand.
ACTGGAGCTACTCTGAAACAGCTGATCGTCGGCGATCAGATATTGATGGCCTCTCCCAAGGATTGGCTGTCAGTACTACAATCCTGGAAAATCCTTTAAGCTGTAAACGGCTATTACAGTGTTGGAGCTCCTTCACGTAAAACATTACGAACAATAGCTTGCTGACAAGAATGTGTGGCATTTTCTATGCATTTCTTAAAGACGCTGCAAATATAATCCTAGGATCTTTTAGCCCAGAATGGACAATTCTCCAGTTTTAGCCTGGAATCGGCACCCATCAACCATATAACAAGTGGATCAGGGCATTTTTGAAGGGCCATTTACACAGGCCACGCTGTATGGGGACGGATAATTGTTCGAACTAGCATTTGGCCCCCATACAGTTTCAATATTATGGCAGCCCTTTGACTTTTCCAAGAAGTGTTGGGAGCGGGCGGTGCGGGCTATAGCCGGCCCCGCACATGTATTGTATTCTGTGCCTGTCATAGATTATATCAGAAATTTCAGTTCTGACCTGCACAGAAGCGCCAAAATGACTCGGAGGTGTGCATGGGGCATATATTAGGACCAACGTGTAAAACACCAGTCTTACTAAATGTCCTCCATAGTTTCTGCCAACCGCTGTCTGAAGAAGTCCATCAGGATTGATCACCTTTTTTAGAAGTTGGTCTTGCCCTGGGCATCCATCCACCTTTTATATAATGTATTTGCCCCATAGTGGCATTTTTAAGACTCTTCAAAGAGTTTGCAACCCCTTGCAGAGACACCGGTCCTCTCCCATGTTCATTTGTCCTCTTGACACCCACATACACATCCATGCTTGGCTCGACCAAACGTGCATGCCTTCCAGACAACACTTTCCTCTTCTGAGGAAAATCCAGACACCCCCTTACACATTAGATGGTTGGCCGTTCCTTAAAGGGGTTGTCTCACTTCAGCAAGTGGCATTTATCATGTAGATAAAGTTAATACAAGGCACTTACTAATGTATTGTGATTGTCCATATTGTCTCCTTTGCGGGCCTGTTTCATTTTTCCATCATATTATACACTGCTCGTTTCCATGGTTACGACCACCCTGTAATCCAGCAGCGGTGGCCGTGCTTGCACACTATAGAAAACAGCACCACCCTTTGCGAGTTCCCGCAGTCCCTGCCACCACAGAGTTTGGCACTTTTTCCAATAGTGTGCAAGCACGATCACCGCTGATGGATTGTAGGGTGGTCGTAACTAGGGATGTCCCGATACCGATACTAGTATCTGTATCGGGACCGATACCGGCATTTTCACGAGTACTTGTACTCGTAAAAATGCCGCCGATACCACTGCCGATACCGGAAGTTCCGGTTCGGCAGCGGCTATATTCTGTTTCATTACCCCTAACTTACTGTGCCCGTGATTACTAACTATTCATGCGCAGTCCCTCCATGCTCCTGCCCCGCGCGCCTTCTGTAATCATAAAGTGGGCGGAGCGGTCAGGCGGGACATGAGGCGCATGGAGGAATCGGGCAGCTTGAGCTCTCAGTTCCTCCATGCGCCTCATGTCCTGCCTGCCCGCTCCGCCCACTTTATGATTACAGAAGGCGCGCGGGCAGGAGCATGGAGGGACTGCGCGATTAATAGTTAGTAATCACGGGCAGAGTAAGTTAGGGGTAATGAAACAGAATATAGCAGCTGCGGGGCCGGTGTATGAGTCAAGCTGCACCTGCCCCCGCAAGTGTAATCTGGATGACACTAATGGGGGGATCTGTGGATGACATGTATATAGCATAAGATGCTATATATGTGTCATCCACATAGCCCCCTAACAGTGTCATCCACAGATCCCCCATTACAGCCTCATCCACAGATCCCCCATAACAGTGATGTCCACAGGTTCCCCCCATAACAGTGATGTCCACAGGTCCCCCCCCCCCCCATAACAGTGATGTCCACAGGTTCCCCCCCATAACAGTGATGTCCACAGGTTCCCCCCCATAAGGCCTCATGCACACGACCGTTTTTTTATGCTGTCCGCAAAAAGGGGTTCCGTTGTTTAGTGATCCGTGTCCGTTTTTGCCTTCCGTTGTGTTTCCGTGTGTCCTCCGTTTTTTTTGCGGACATGACCCAAAAGATTTTACCAAAAGACAGGCTGACAATTTTTGCCAAGTGGCTGCCAAGGGATCCGCAAAAAAAACGGACACGGAACACGGATGACACACGGATGGCCATCCGCATTTTTTCAGGGTCCCATTGACTTGAATGGGTCCGTGAACCGTTTTTCACGGACAAGAATAGGACAAGTTATATTTTTTTGACGGACTGGAATCATGGATCACGGACGCGGAGGACAAACGGTGCATTTTCCGAGTTTTCCACGGACCCATTGAAAACCAATGGGTCCGCAGAAAATCACGAAAAACGGAGCAACGGACACGGAATCAAACAACGGTCGTGTGCATGAGGCCTAACAGTGATGTCCACAGGTCCCCCCCCCCCCCATAACAGTGATGTCCACAGGTCCCCCCCCCATAACAGTGATGTCCACAGGTCCCCCCCCCCCCCATAACAGTGATGTCCACAGGTCCCCCCCCCATAACGGTGATGTCCACAGGTCCCCCCCATAACGGTGTCGTCCACAGATCCCCCCCATAACGGTGCCGCTCCACAGATCCCCCATAACGGTGCCATCCACAGATCCCCCATAACGGTGCCATCCACAGATCTCCCATAACGGTGCCATCCACAGATCCCCATAACAGGTGCCATCCACAGATCCCCCATAACACTGTGTCATCCACAGATCCCCCCCATAACACTGTGTTATCCACAGATCCCCCATACAGTGCATCATCCACAGATCCCCCATAACGGTGACATCCACAGATGCCCCCATAACATTGTCATCCACAGATCCCCCATAACGGTGACATCCACAGATCCTCCATAACAGTGTGTCCTCCACAGATCCCCCAAAAACAGATCCCCCTGGAGGCACATTGGTTTGAAAACACTATTATATTCCCATTTATTAATTTATTAACACTTGTACAAAGGAAAAGAAAAGCCGTTGTCCATAGCAACCACATTCCAGCTTTATTGTTTTCATTGCTATCAGTAACTGCGCCGCTGTTTATACGAGGTATCGGTAATTGGTATCGGCGAGTACTTAAATAAAAGTATCGGTACTCGTACTCGGTCTTAAAAAAATGGTATCGGGACATCCCTAGTCGTAACCATGGAAACAAGCAGTCTAAAATGCGATGGAAAAATGAATCCAGCCAGCAAAGGAAGCAATATGGACAATCAGAATACATTAGTAAGTGCCTTTTATTAACTTTCTCTATATGATAAATGCCACGTGCTGAAGTGACACAACCTCTATAAGGTTTGGCCAGCATTAATGTAATGTGTATGGTCACCTTAGTAGAGGAAAATAATTTGCAATATGAAGAGTAGTTACTAATCTATCACTCAATCTGCTTCAATTGGGGAATGGGTTACTGCTGATGGTTTCCTCCTCGAAATTAGGATATCTTTGTTCTTTAAGGCTACTTTCACACTAGCGTTTTTGTTTTCCCGTATTGAGATCCGTCATAGGGGCTCAATATCGGAAAAAAATGCTTCAGTTTTGTCCCCATTCATTATCAATGGGGACAAGACTGAACAGAACGGAACGCACCAAAAGGCATTCCATTCCGTTTAGTTGCGCTCCCATACCGGAGAGCAAACCGCAACATGTTGTAGTTTGCTTTCCATCCTGGAATGCGGAGCAAGACGGATCTCTGCCACAATAGAAAACGGATCCGTTCTCCGTTTACTTTCAATGGAGTTCATGACGGATCCATCTTGGCAATGTTAAAGATAATACAACCGGATCCGTTCATAACGAATGCAGACGGTTGTATTACCAGTAACGGGAGCGTTTTTGCTGAACCCTGCCGGATCCAGTAAAAATACTATTGTGAAAGTAGCCTAATAAAGCATTTCAGGGAAATAGATCTGTGTTAGAAAAAGTAATTTGCTCTTCATTAAGAAGCTGAAGAGCTGAACGTTTTACAAGCTGGAGATTAATTTTAATAAGAGAAAGAGAAACAACATAACAAGCTTTGATTTTGCACAAAGACCTCATCCTGTTTAGTTCTGTAAACTTGGTGTCTTTGATTGACATGTGGTTTGTTAGGGGAATTTCCAGGATGCAGGTTAAAATTTATTCATTTTTGTGCTATATGCAAACCATAAAAATGTTTCAATTAGTAGATTCAGTTTAAAAAGATGTTCCTGTGTCCAGATACTGCTCTGACATACTCGTTTTGGTGCCTCCTGGTGGTCTTTTGCTTTCCTCTCAGAAGATCAACCTGATGGTGGGAACTTTACACCAGAAAACTGGAGCACCAAACCCACAGATTATGCCAAAAGTCCCAAGATGTTTTAGGGATGCAATTTCACTTAGATTACATACTGCTGAATATAGCACATTGTGAGGCCTACCATGAGAACGAGAAACTTGCGGTAAGGGAAGTCATATCTAATCTGGCCATAATTTGTGAGCAGAGGCCATTTTTCATGCAGCAGTCATAACCTCTGCATTGGGATGAATGATCATTACGGCAATCACTGTTCCCCATGCAAATTTGTTGTTTGCTGGGGGTATGCTGCTGCCAAACAATGATTTCTTCTTTCTGCCCCATAAAAGATGCGATTGCTCGTTCATTGAGCGATCAACGTCACTTTTAGAGTGCCTTCAAATATGGCAGATTTTGTTGCGGACAATTTCTGAGTCCCGTGATCCATGGTGAACACGTCACTGCTGCGGACTGCTGGTTGTGATGAAGTCACTGCTGCGGACTGCTGGTTGTGATGAAGTCACTGCTGCGGACTGCTGGTTGTGATGAAGTCACTTCTGCGGACTGCTCGTTGTGATGATGTCACTGCTGCGGACTGCTGGTTGTGATGAGGTCACTGCTGCGGACTGCTGGTTGTGATGAAGTCACTTCTGCGGACTACTGGTTGTGATGATGTCACTGCTGCGGACTGCTGGTTGTGATGAGGTCACTGCTGCGGACTGCTGGTTGTGATGAAGTCACTTCTGCGGACTGCTGGTTGTGATGATGTCACTGCTGCGGACTGCTGGTTGTGATGAAGTCACTTCTGCGGACTGCTCGTTGTGATGATGTCACTGCTGCGGACTGCTGGTTGTGATGAGGTCACTGCTGCGGACTGCTGGTTGTGATGAAGTCACTTCTGCGGACTGCTGGTTGTGATGATGTCACTGCTGCGGACTGCTGGTTGTGATGAGATCACTGCTGCGGACTGCTGGTTGTGATGAAGTCACTTCTGCGGACTGCTGGTTGTGATGATGTCACTGCTGCGGACTGCTGGTTGTGATGAAGTCACTGCTGCGGACTGCTGGTTGTGATGAAGCCGCTCATGGGCTATAGACAGGACTGTGCAAGGCAGCTGTGATGAGGGAACTCCTTTGGATGTGTTAGGAGAATGTTTTGGTTGGGTCATCATAAATGATTCTAAGAAAGCTTCCAATGCCAGTTCCTCATCTGTCACATTTTCCAGGACTTCAATTACTTTCTTCATTTCTTTGATATTTTCTTGTGCATACTGATATGGTCAGCATACTCCATTTTTATCTTCTTCAGCACCAATCGACATGTGCTCCATGACTATGTCATCTAGCTAGAATGTGTAGGAAGAATTTCAGAAGTCTCCCCACATTTCTCTTATCTTCAAATGAGCATGCATCGAGAAATACACCATTGTATTTAGTATATAATGTATTAAGATCCTGTTTGGTCAGCTGTCTATGTCCGCTCTGCTCTGTTCTTAACTGTGGGTATGATACCCGTGCTAGTCAACCATGCTGCTGCCTCCATGCTTCTGCCTTCTACTCCAATCTCTATCTCCAAATCCTTCACAGTCCAATGGCTGGGGTCCCTGGGTATTTAAGGCACCCTGTCATGGTGCGGTCGTGTAGGCTCAGGCTGGCCGCTTGCGCTCTTGCATATTGGCCGCAATGGACGTTCCTGTTTATGCTCCTTTTTGTGTGGTGCGTTCTGACTGTGGTCTTCTATAGTGTGTCAGCTGTGCTCTGTGAATTGTGTGTTCCTGGTCTGTGCTCACTTCCTCAACATGCCTACCTTCTGATTGCCTCATCTGCACTTCACCTGCAAGTCTTTTCTGTGTCTGCATTAACTGTGTGCTGCTTGGATTTCTACAAACCAGCATTCTAATCTTGGTGAGCTTCAACTCTTCTGGGAAGGGTTTCTACAAGATTTTGCAGTGTGTCTGTGGGGATTTTTACCCCCTCATCCAGAAGAACATTTGGTTAGACAATGATGTTGGACAAGAGGGCCTTGCTCACAATCTCCATTCTAGTTCAACGCAAAGGTGTTCAATGGGTTGATGTCAGGGTTCTGTGCAGCCAGTCAAATTCACTCAACCATTCATGGATCATGCTGGAACAGAAAATGTCCTTTCTTAAACTGTTCCCACAAAGTTGGATCCAAGGGGCTGAGGTCAGTCGCTGAAAAAATCATTAGCATTATACCTCCTTCACCAAACTTTACCGACGGCACAGTACAATCAGGAAGGTGACGTTCTCCTGAAATTCGCTAAACCCAGACTTGTCCATCAGACTGCCAGACAGAGAAGCTTGTCCATGGAAACCCTTGCCATGAAGTTCCCGGTGCCTTAGGAGGGGGAGATGATGGTACTAGGGGGGAACCTGATGGCACTGGGGGGGGGGGGGGGACCTGATGGCACTGAGAGAGGGGGAACCTGATGGCACTGGTAGGGGAGCTGGTAGCACTGGTGTGGGAGCTGATGGTAAGGGGGGAGCCTGATGGCACTGAGGGTGGACCTGATGGCACTGGGGGGGGGGGGAGTTTTGATTACTCGTTGGATTAAACAGTAGAATACTTGAATACAAAAAAAAATCAATAGCTGCAGCCCTAATTCAATAATTATGAGGTGTGCCCCAATACTTTTGCCCATAAGGTGTATATGTACAGTACTGTGCACATGGAAGCAGCAAAGGAAGACTTCTTTAAAAGATAGTAGTATTTTTATCAATCAACAAAATGCAAAGTGAATGAGCAAGAGAAATGTAAATCCAATCAATATTTGGTTTGACCGCCCTTTGCCTTCACGACAGTATCGGTTCTTCTAGGTACACTTACACACAGTTTTTTAAGGAACTCTGCAGAGAGATTGTTCCAAACATCTTGGAGACCTAACCTCAGATCTTTTATAGATGTAGTCTTGTTCACATCCTTCTGTCTCTTCATGTAATCTCAGACAGACTTGATGATGTTGAGATCAGGGTTCTGTTGGGCCATATAATCACTTCCAGGACTCCTTGTTATATATTTACAGTGAAGATACTTCTTAATAACATTTGCTGTGTGTTTGGGGTTGTTGTCCTGCTGCAGAATACATTTAGAGCTAATCGGACAGCTCCCTGATAGTTTTGCCTGATGGGTTAGTATCTGCCTGTATTTCTCAGCAATGAGGAAACCATTAATCCTGTCCAAATCCTGTTTTAGGCGCAGAAAATGTTCTAAATGTAAGACAGCTAGGAAGCTGTCTTACATTTAGAAGCGGCGGTGGATCCGTTGAAGTTGTGAAGAGGCCGGCACCTCTTCATAACTCCTACGGATCCACCACCAATTATAGGGCGTCTACAACGCCATTCTTAATAAATGGGCCCCCTAATACTTACTTCCCATTGTAATTATTAGAAGATATTAAGCAGTGCTATCAGCTCAGAACTAGCAGAAACTAGTGGGTCCCATCCACACCCATCTTATGTTAAGAGAAGTCTCTCCAGAATTGGTCTTGGTGGAAGCATTGCAGCCAAAAAGCAATACCTTCTACATGGAAACAAGGCCAAACAACTCAATGCAAGAAAGATCCCCTGGACTGATGAGTCAAAATTTGAACTATTTGGCTATAACAGAAGGCAGTTTGGTTCTCGGAGGGGCTGGAAAGCAGTACAATACATGAGTGTCTTCAGGCGATGGTGAAATACGGTGGAGGTTCTTGTAAATTTGGAGCTGCATTTCAGTAAATGGAGTTGAGGATATGGTCAGGATTCATGGTGTTCTCAATGGTAATACATGCAGATACTTTTCCATCATGCAATGCCATCAAGAAGGCATCTGATTGGCTCCAAATTTATGCATTAAGAACTATCTTTAGGGTAAAGAAGAGCAATGAGCCCTGGAAGGGATGATATGGCTTGACAGAGCCTTGATCTCAAGGTCATTGAGTCTGTGTGGGATTACATGAGGAACAGAAGGATTTGAGCAAGCCTACATCCAGAGAAGATATGGGAGTTGGTTCTCCGAAATGTTTGGAACAACCTCCCTGCCGAGTTCCTTCAAGAACTGTGTCATAGTGTACCTACACTAGAAGAACTGATGCTTTTGTGAAGGCAAAGGGCAGTTATACCAAATATTGATTGGATTTAGATTTCTCTTTGTTCATTCAATTTGCATTTTGTGGTCAAAATTAGACAATTAACACTTACATTTTTGAAAACATTCTTACTTTGCAGCCTATATTTTCCGCACCGGCCTAATACCTTTGCACAATATGGTACGTACTCCAAAATACTCATCTCAAGTCTTCACAGTTGTATTTATAAAAAAAAAAAAAAGCAAAAAATGTATGTAGTTCTAAAGACCAAAAGTGGCACGGTGAAACAGAGGTCGTTTTCTTTATTGAGCGGTCTCCAGTGCTTGGCTGATGCTGGAGCTGCTTAAAGGGGTGTTCCCATCTCAGACAATGGGGGCATATCGCTAGGATATGCCCCCATTGTCTGATAGGTGCGGGTCCCACTGCTTGGACCCGCACTTATATCGAGAACTGAGGCTGGAGGACCCCACATTTCCCGGGGTCCGTCCACCGCCAAGCTCTGCTCCCATAGAAGTAAATGGGAGCGTGCCGCGAATGCGCGGCCCATGCTCCCATTCATTTCTATGGGGTCGACAGAAATAGCCGAGCCAGTGCTCGGCTAGATTCGCCGGCCCCATAGAAAATGAATAGAGGGCGGCTGCGCATGCGCAGTGCGCCCTCCTTCACTTTCGGGGCTCTGTTCTTGAGCGATATGCCCCCATTGTCTGGGATGGGACAACCCCTTTAATACATATTTTAGCAAAACAACTGGATCAGTTGAAGTACGTGAGCCAGCTTTTGCTCAGGCTATGTGTCACCAGGTTATGCTGCCAGCAGATAGCACAGCATAAAACTGGCGCCCGATTCCCTTTAACTGCATTCTGTTGTGTCGTGCTTTATGTAAATGCGTTTCTTCATAAATAAATGCTGTCATTCGGCCATTGTTTAACATTGGAAGCAGGATATCTAATGTGTTCTTCTTGACAAGTAAAGTTTGAAATCTGCTTCCTTTAGAATTTCTTTTGGCAACTGATTCTTCTTCTTTTCATTTTTTCTTGTCACTTGGACTTTCTCCAAAGACTATCTGTACAGTAGCAGGAAACAGCAGGAAGGATGTAAAGCAGAACTTTATAAGATCCTCTTACACAAATAGCAACAGAGTGTAATTATATAAGGCGCTGACAGATCTAAACTGATAATAACTAAGTATATTACATGTTGTAGAAGCGGGTCAGCATGCATACATCCTAAGTGTCCCTATTTTGGAGACACAGTCCCTACTCTTGACTCAAAAGCCTTTATGAGGCCCTGCAGAGGTCAGGGATCGATAGCCCGTCTACACCAAAGTTTATGCAAACCCGATTTTGCTTCTGGCTGAGAAGAACCACAAGACGAAGGTTTAGCTCCCTAAGAGTGGGAGTCAGTGGTGAGCTGGGTGAGGAACCTGATGTCCACACAACATCTCTCCGTCCAGAACTTCAGGAACCGAACTCCGGCTGAGGGGAATGTTCAACCTTCTCTTCCATAACGCGTTTCCTTAACAACCGGACAACTGTTTAAGTTTATTAGTTACCTCGTTTGCGCCACTGCTGTATCATCTTCCTGTGTTCTTGAGGAGGGACACCCAAAAGTGCAATGCACCCAGAAAAATCTTAAAGGGAATCTGTCACCAGCATAGTAGCATAATTTTTTTTTCATGAATCCTTGTTTAATAAAGTACCTTATTTCCATAACTGTTGGTGGTTTTCTTTTTTGTCTTGTAATTTCTTGTAAAAACCGCTTATTCAGATATGCAAATGAAGCTGCAAGGAGCCCAGGAACGCCCCCCTGATGTGCCGTGCCCGCCTTAAATTTTAAAAAACGAACGCCTATAATCTGTAAAATAGCCCCCTAGAGGCGAGGCTAAATACTCCGCCCCCCCCCCGCCAGCTCCTCTCTGTGCGGCAAATATCCCCGCTCCGGCTCTTGCCTGCATCCCGAAATCTCGCGCAGGCGCAGTGCCAGCGATTTTTCTGCGCCTGCGCGCTTCCTTCTCAGGCAACAGATGATCTCGCCGGCACTGGTGGGGGGGAGTATTTAGCGGAGTATTTAGCCTCTCCTCTGGGAGGCAATTTTACAGATTTTAGGCGTTCGTTTTTAAAAATTTTAGGCGGGCACAGCACATCAGGTGCTCCTAAGACCTTCATTTGCATATCTGAATAAGCGGTTTTTACAAGAAATGACAAGACGAGAAAGAAAACCACCAACAGTTATGGAAATAGGGTACTTTATTAAACAAGGATTCATTAAAAAAAATTATGCTACTATGCTGGTGACAGATTCCCTTTAAGTAACAAACCTGTAAAAGTAAACTTACAGCGACATAAAAAAAGTAAGGATCCATGCTCAGCTTTGCTAGCCTTAACCCCAGGGGTGGGATTCAAATTTTTACCAACAGGTTCCCTACTGAATGGCGAACACGTGGCACCGCGACACATCTTTACACATACAGTACATACACCATATATATGCAACACACATACGCATAAATACACCATATATACACTACACACACATACCACCTAACTAAGGAGATAAACTATCAGTGGAGCACGAAGCAATGGAAACGAAAATCTCCCGCTGCCGCCGCCAGAGCACCAGATCGGGACTCAGTTGGTAACGCGGTTCTCCGATCCAGTCATAATTTTAACAACCGGATCTGGAGAACTGGAGGGAACTGGCTGAATCCCATGCCTGCTTAACCCACTTCCCCACCCTTTCAGCATACATACAAAGTTGAGAAACTTTACAGATAATATAATTTTAATATATGTAACAATTTTACAAATATATTTGTTTCCTTATCTTCTACAAAGGGTCCATTCAGACGTCCGTAAGTGTTCTGCGGTCCGCAAACCACGGATACCGGCCGCGTGGGTTCCGCATTTTTTAGACCTCACATGGTTGGTCCTATGATAGAAATGCCTCTTATCCACGATTGTGGGCAAGAATAGGACATGCTCTATCTTTTTTGTGGGGCTAAGGAACGGAACTACGGACGCAGACAGCACGCAGTTTGCTGTCCACATCTTTTGCGGCCACATTGAAATGACCGGGTCTGCACCCTTTCTGCAAAATTGCGGGACAGATGCGGACCCAGAACTATGGATGTGTGAATAGACCCTTATTCTGAGTTACAGCCTGTATTATAACTTAAAGCCGCATTACAATTCTCTGGACTTCAGAGCTGAAATCTCCCAACATTTTTTGCTGGCTTAATGTCTGCACAGGTTTTCTCTGGTGACTTGCTAAGTGAAAAAGGTTGACATATTTGACATAGGTCAGCTAGTTTATCCTACACTCCTGCGGCATTGATCCAGGATGACCAAACAACCTTGAAGAGACAGCAGTGAAAATAAATTAGCCAGTGCCGGATATAGCAATCAGAATTAATCCCTTCATCAGCAGAAATCTGGTAATTATAATTTACAGTATTACTTCATTCAAGACAGGCATTAAGGCACCTTTTTCCAATTTTCACAAAATCAGCCATAGAGTGCCGTTTGGTAAGGTATTGTGGTGCAGTACCTAGTAATGGCCTGGTGGTGGCTCTGTGTGCAGCATTCTAACAGTTGTCTTTACTAGGACTTGAAATCCATTGATGTGTTCGGTTGTGTAACCCATTTGTAGACTTCCTTGTGTATGTTGCTGGGGGATTCTCTTTATATTGACGGATTTTAAATGCTTTCACTTTATGAATTATTTCCCTTGAACTCATTCATCTTCAGGCTTTTGAGATATCTGAGTTCCTAGTATTCTACAACGGGAAATCACCCTGGAAAAGGGGATGAGAAAACAATGTCCAGGAAGTTCTATTGTACGTTCATCATTTTATGGCCATAAATACACTGAACAAAAATATAAACGCAACAATTTTGGTTTTGCTCCCATTTTGCATGAGCTGAACTCAAAGATCTGAAACATTTTCTACATACACAAAAGACCCATTACTCTCAAATATTGTTCACAAATCTGTCTAAATCTGTGTTAGTGAGCACTTCTCCTTTGCTGAGATAATCCATCCCACCTCACAGGTGTGGCATATCAAGGTGCTGATTAGACAGCATGAATATTGCACAGGTGTGACTTAGACTGCCCACAATAAAAGGCCACTCTGAAATGTGCACAGTTTTGCCTTACTGGGGCGGGGGGGGGGGGGGGGGTCAGAAAACCAGTCAGTATCTGGTGTGGCCCCCATTTGCCTCACACAGTGCAACACCTCTCCGTCGCATAGAGTTGATCAGGTTGTTGATTGTGGCCTGTGGAATGTTGGTCCACTCCTCTTCAATAGCTGTGCGAAGTTGCTGAATATTGGCAGGAACTGGAACACGCTGTCGTATACACCGATCCAGAGCATCCCAAACATGCTCAATGGGTGACGTGTCCGGTGAGTATGCTGGCCATGCAAGAACTGGGATATTTTAGGCTTCCAGGAATTGTGTACAGATCCTTGCAATATGGGGCCGTGCATTATCATGCTGCAACATGAGGTGATGGTCGTGGATGAATGGCACAACAATGGGCCTCAGGATCTCATCACGGTATCTCTGTGCATTCAAAATGCCATCAATAAAATGCACCTGTGTTCGTTGTCCATAACATACGCCTGCCCATACCATAACCCCACCGCCACCATGGGCCACTCGATCCACAACGTTGACGTCGGCAAACCGCTCACCCACACGGCGCCACACGCTGTCTGCCATCTGCCCTGAACAGTGAAAACTGGGACTCATCCGTGAACAGAACGCCTCTCTAACGTGCCAGACGCCATCGAATGTGAGCATTTGCCCACTCAAGTCGGTTACGACGACGAACTGCAGTCAGGTCCCGACCCCGATGAGGACGACGCGCATGCAGATGAGCTTCACTGAGACGGTTTCCGACAGTTTGTGCAGAAATTCTTTGGTTATGCAAACCTATTGTTGCTGCAGCTGTCCGGGTGGCTGGTCTCAGACGATCATGGAGGTGAACATGCTGGATGTGGAGGTCCTGGGCTGGTGTGGTTACACGTGGTCTGCGGTTGTGGGCTGGTTGGATGTACTGCCAAATTCTCTGAAACAAAGGTGTTTGAGACGGCTTATGGTAGAGAAATGAACATTTATTACACGGGCAACAGCTCTGGTAGACAAACCTGCACTCAGCATGCCAATTGCACGCTCCCTCAAACGTTGCGACATCTGTGGCATTGTGCTGTGTGATCAAACTGCACATTTCAGAGTGGCCTTTTATTGTGGGCAGTCTAAGGCACACCTGTGCAATATTCATGCTGTCTAATCAGCACATTGATATGCCACACCTGTGAGGTGGGATGGATTATCTCGGCAAAGGAGAAGGGCTCACTAACACAGATTTAGGCCTAATTCACATGTCCGCAATCTACGTCCGCACCCGTTCCGCAAATTTGCGGAACAGGTGCGGACCCATTCATTTTGAATGGGGACGTGATGGATGCGGAGAGCACACACTGTGCTCTCCGCATTTGCGGAGCGTGCCGCAGATCTTCTGGACGGCGGCTCCGCAAAAATATAGTGCATGTCCTATTCTTGCCCGCAATTGCGGACAAGTATAGGCATCTCTATAGGGCTGGTGGCAAGGTGTTTTGCGGATTCGCAAACTTGCGGATCTGCAAAACACTACGGACGTGTGAATAAGGCCTTACACAGATTTGTGAACAATATTTGAGTAATGGGTTTGTTGTGTATGTAGAAAATGTTTCAGATCTTTGAGTTCAGCTCATGCAAAATGGGAGCAAAACCAAAAGTGTTGCGTTTATATTTTTATTCAGTATAACTATAACTAATGCTACTTGAAGGCTAAGAAATTGGTTAGAAAGGTTTTTACAGATTTTTATGTTGTTAACAGGTGGAAAAGTTTTATGAATTTTTTTGTGGTTCATAGCAAAATTGGTTTATTTTTGCATAATCTTAGTCTGGATTCCCCGGAGGACTCCAAGATGGCGCCTGGCTCAGACTGTGTGAAATCGCTCGAGTTCTCAAGAATCTCGCAAGAACTCAAGCTTCTTCTCCCTGGCTGAGAGCAGGGTGCGCTGATTGGATGCGCTCCATGCCAGGGAGAAGCAAGCCACGCCCGGGAGAACTTTTGCAGGCCCGCCCAGTTAAGCTGAATGGCTCATTTGCATATGAGGCACGAATTGTTGCGGGGGCCACTGTGGACAAACGGGGGCACATTTTGGAAAATGAAAAGCTGAAACAGCACCACCGGGGGCCGCCATGTAAGTGGATATATGTATTTTAATGTGCATTTTCAGATGAAAGGTCCTCTTTAAACTTTTGTCCTTAAACCTAAGGCCCCTTTCACACGGGCGTGATTTCCGCGTGGGTGCAATGCGTGAGGTGAACGCATTGCACCCGCACTGAATCCGGACCCATTCATTTCTATGGGGCTGTGTACATGAGAGGTGATTTTTCCGCATCACTTTTGCGTTGCGTGAAAATCGCAGCATGCTCCATATTGTGCGTTTTTCACGCAAAGCAGGCCCCATAGAAGTGAAAGGGGCTGTGGGAAAATCGCAAGCATCCGCAAGCAAGTGCGGATGCGGTGCGATTTTTTCCGCATGGTTGCTAGGAGACGATCGGGATGGGGACCCGATCTTTATTATTTTCCCTTATAACATGGTTATAAGGGAAAATAATAGCATTCTAATTACAGAATGTTATGTAAAAAAGGGAAGAGAGGGTCAAAAATAAAAAAAACTTTAACTCACCTTCTCCTCTTGATCGCGTAGGTGCCGGGATCATTCTTTTTTCTTCATTCTGCTGGTTAAAGGACCTTCCGTGATGTCACTGGGTCACATGGTCCAATCAAAAGCTTCCATGATTGGACCATGTGACCCAGTGACGTCACCGAAGGTCCTTCAACCAACAGATATGAAGATAGAAGATGTTGCTTGCACCTACGCGATCAATGACAGGAGGTGAGTTCAAATTATTATTATTTTTTTAGCCCTCTATTGCCCTGCTAACATAGCATTCTATATTAACCCCTTAAGGACCCATGACGTATGGGTACGTCATGGGTCCGATCCCTAAGTATGGCGCCCGCTCCTGCCCTCTGTGGGCGCGATCGCTGCGGGGGTCCGGCTGTTTCCTGTAGCTGACCCCCGCGGCTAATGATCGCGGCCGGCAGCGATGCCGATCGCAATCATTTAACCCCGCAGATGCCGTGGTCAATCCTGACCACGGCATCTGCGCAGCGCTAAACCGAAAGTAAAACTTTCGGCAGTGCTCCGGCTCCCCTAGTGGTGATCTGGAGAATCGGAGCGCTGTGAGGATAGCCTCAAGCCTTTCATTCAGCATGAGGCTATCACTTACTATTTCCTATGGAGCCCTTGTTAGCAATAGGGCTTCATAGGAAAGTAGTAAATCCTCATAAACTCCAATACAAGTGTATTGGAGTTTATGTTAGAAGCAATCAGATGACTGATTTATATAGGTCCCTATGGGACCTATATAACAGTGTAAAAGAAAAATAAAAGAAATAAAAAAATAAAAAAATAAATAAAAAAACCTAAAAATTCAAATCACCCCCTTTCCCCAAAATTAAAATAAAATAATAATTTTTTTAAAAATACACATCATGGGTGTCATAATGTGCGAAAACGCCCGTGGTATAAAAATATAAAAATATATTCCCCATACGGTAAACAGAAAAACGGAAAAAGCGCCCAAATGGCGGATTCGCCATTTTTGAACGCTTCATTTCCTCAAAAAAATTAAATAAAAAGTGATCAAAAAGTCCTACACACCCCATAATGGTATCAACTAAAAGTTCAGATCGCCCGCAAAAAATAAGCCCCCATACAATGCCATACACTTAATTACAAAAAAGTTATAGGGGTCAAAATATGGCGACAAAAATAAAAAAATAAAAAATTTCCCACTTTTGAATTTTTTTCACTATCAAAACGCAAGAAAAACTATACATATTGGGTATCGCCGGATTCGTACTGACCTGTAGAATAAAACTAAATGGTCAGTTTTATCACACATCAAACGTCGTAATTTAAAAACCCGTAAAATTGTGGTAGAATTGTGTTTTTTTTGCAATTTCACCCCATTTGGAATTTTTTTCCCGCTTCCCACTACATCGTATGCAATATTAAATGGTGGCGTTGGAAAGTACAACTTGTCCCGCAAAAATAAAGCCCTCATATGGCCATGTGAACGTAAAAATAAAAAAGTTATGGCTCTCGGAAGGCATGGAGCGCAAAACGAAAATGCAAAAATGAAAAAACCCCGAGTCCTTAAAGGGTTAAGAATGCTATTATTTTCCCATATAACCATTTTATAAGGGAAAATAATAAAATATACAGAATACTTAACCCGAAACCGGACTTCAGTGATGAAGTCCGGCTTCGGGTCTGGGCACCAAACATGCGGATTTTTCACATGCGCGTGCAACACGCGTTAAAACGCTTTGCACTCGCGCGAAAAATCGCGCATTTTCCCTCAACGCACCCGCCTCTGATCCGGGCGTCAAACGTGACGCCCGTGTGAAAGAGGCCTAACACTTCTGTCTAGCAAAGCTACTCCAGTTTTCCTACTCCACCCTTCTCCTGGAGTGAGATTGCGACTTTTTAAAAAGTCACAATGATAAATCTGAAACTCATTAACATAGCTAACCACACCCACTTTTCCACCCATATTACAAAACTGGAGTGAGTAGTGTTAAAAGTGCAACAAGTCGCAAAATTTTGCTCAAGTGCATGTAAAAAGTTGCACATTTTTGCACAATTGAGTGCAAAAAAGTCGCAAAAGCCCTATTTTGTGACTTTTTGATGCCCGAATTCTGGAGTGAAGGTATGATAAATCTGGGCTAAAGAGTGCAGATTGATGGGTTTCATTTTCCTGTGGCTTCCCTAGTCCTCCACTGTCAGGACTGTCGTACATGCGCACAGGACTCCTCTCCAGCACAGCAGTCCAGACCGTGTTTTAGTGCCGACAGTAGGGTAACGTGAGGGGTGATTTTATAGAAATGAACACCTTTGTGACATAGTCCATTTTCATAGGTGCAACTGTGTATGGCTCTTTAGTAGGTCTTAATGGTACAAGTTTACGATTACTTTGCTGAGATCAGTTTCAACTTCAAATTGTATTCAGTTATTTCTTATGACAATTATAACAACTTTAGCAAGTATTCCTCTCTCCAGAATAGTTTCTTTTACCTACCGGTGCAGGAATCCAATTATTTTTTTGTTAATAGCGGGGGAGCGGTATACTTACAGTCCGTGCGGCTCCCGGGGCGCTCCAGAATGACGTCAGAGCGCCCCATGCGCATGGATCACATGATCCATGCGATCATGTGACCCATGTGTGTAGGGCGCCCTGACGTCACTCTGGAGCGCCCCGGGAGCCGCACAGATGGTAAGTATACTGCTCCCCCGCTCCCCACTACACTTTATTATGGCAACCAGGACTTTAGCGTCCTGGCTGCCATGGTAACCATTGAGAAAAAGCTAAACGTCGGATCCGGCGATGCGCCGAAACGACGTTTAGGTTAAGGCCGGATCCGGATTAATGCCTTTCAATGGGCATTAATTCCGGATCCGGCCTTGCGGCAAGTGTTCAGGATTTTTGGCCGGAGCAAAAAGCGTGGTATTTTCTCCGGCCAAAAAACGTTCCGGTCCTGAACTGAAGACATCCTGATGCATCCTGAACGGATTTCTCTCCATTCAGAATGCATTGGGATAATCCTGATCAGTATTTTTCCGGCATAGAGACCCGACGACGGAACTCTATGCCGGAAAACAAAAACGCTAGTGTGAAAGCGCCCTTAGTCGTATCAAACCTCTTCCTTCTTTCCTCAAGGGACTCCGTTAAAGAGGATCTGTAACCACAAGATGCAATTCAATCTGAAAGCAACATGTTATACAGCAGGAGGGGCTGAGCAGATTGATATTTAGTGTTATGGGAAAAGATTCAGTAAAACCTGTAATTTATACATTTATATTTTAGTTTTTTTCACCTCCTGTAAAGACCTATTGGTACAGGAGGGAGGGGTTATCAGTGACTGACAGTATGTCTGTGTGCACACAATGCTGTCAATCACTGATAACACCTCCCTCCTGTACCGATAGCGGTTCACAGGAGGTGTACAAAGCATAGATATAAATGTATAAATTACAAGTTTTACTGAATGTTTTCCCATAAAACTATATATATCAATCTGCTCAGCTTCTCCTGCTCCATAACATGCTGCTTTCAGATTGCATTGCATTTTGTGGTGACAGATCCCCTTTAAACAAGAGATTGAGCAGTAATGGTTGGTTTCTGTATGGTACCTAATCCACATATTCTCGGAATGACATGAGCGGATGTAGCGTCCATCAGCACAGTCCTGTAGTACGTAGCTTCTGTGCTCTCTTGATGGTGCCAGGAGCTCGGCTGCAGGGAATTTACACTTTACCTGAATTAAAAACCTTTACATGGAGCGATCATCAAGTCAATTATAGGGGACGAATGTTTGTAGAAACACTTATTCCTGATTTTTGGCCAACCTAAAGGTGCCAGTGATCAGCCGATGAACAGGCAGATGCTCATTCATCGGGTGATCATATCTTTCAGCACCAAAAATTGTCATTTAATAGCAGCAGATCGTCCTATATAAAGGGAGATCCGCTGCCCAGAAACCATGATTCTCCAAGCATTCCCATATAGTGATTGTCCCTGTACAGTGGAGGTGATTGCTGCGCGTAAATGCAGCCCTCATCTCTGCTGACGATCAGGCAAACATCAGGAACGCATGGTTCCTTCATGATAAATGCCTGAAACATCAGTCCATAAAAAAGGACCTTTAGGGTGCATTCACACGACCATATGTATTTTGCAGTCTGCAAAATGCGGATCCCCCCAAAAAAATACGGATGACCTCCGTGTGTCATCCGCGTTGCACTCTTTTTTTTGCGGATCCACTGTAACAATGCCTATCCTTGCCCGCAAAACGGACAATAATAGGACGTGTTCTATCTTTTTTGCGGGACTTTGGGATGGACATACGAATGCAGACTTTTTTGCTGACCCATTGAAATGAATGGGTCCGCATCCTATCTGCAAAAAATGGGCGGACCAAACATACGGTCATGTGAAAGCACCCTAAAGGGGTTGTCCGGGCTACAGATGTTCACTTGAATGGGACAAGCAGTTTGTAAGTGCAGCGCTGCTACACGGGAGATGGCGTGAAGAGGACGCAGCACGTACACGAGTGACACAGCTCCTTCAAACATCTGATCAGTGTGGATGATGGGAGTTGGATCCCTGCCGATCTGATATTGATGCCCTGAGGTTAGGTCATCAATATATCTATATCTATCTATCTATATATATATATATATATATATATATAACCCGGACAACCCCTTTAACTCCTTTTATAGTACTAAGTTATAGACTCATAATGCAATCTATGATATCGTACAAGAGTAAAACTTTACTTGATGTTGGGGTTTTCAAATAAAACTTTTAGCCAGAGAATGATCATTAATCACATGACTGCAATGTAGTACTCCAAAATGACAGCCCACGATCCTCAGGTTGGTTGCACGGGAAGGGGCTATCCCCATATAGAGAAAGGAAAAAATCCCAGCAACAGTGGCTTCTTCTTTTTGAATGCTGCTTTAATCACATCAAGTGATACAAAATTTAAAGGGGACGCGTTTCGGCTCGTCCAGCCTTTCTCAACCACACAGTGATACTGATCTAACATGCAGTATATAGGTGTACATAGGAAATGACATCATCAATTATGCAAATATATAGGAAGTGACATCAGACAAAAAAAGTAAATAAAGAAGAAAGTTTTTTCTACCATGGCTGAGATATTCTTCATGCTGTGATAATCAAGGAATAATAGTGGTCTGAAAGAAAAATAGATGATGGTTAAAAACACATAACCTCATAATCTCTATTAAGACCCCTGGGTTGTAAGGTATATGACTGCAATGTAGACACATTTCCAACACCCTGACCCCCTTGTGGTTCCCCTGAATGAAATGTAGACACCCAGGCATCCAGTAGTGACCTAGTAGAAGCACAAGGAGGGCGTCCTGGTGCTGCACCGTCATGTGGTTCCATTATGGCAATGTCAAACCAACCAAGTCCCAATAATGACATTCTTGGGAAAATCACGTGAATTGACAATTTACACAAGATTTTTTTTTTGTAAATTAGGGACAGTTTTACACAACTGGCTTTCATCATCCGCTGGGCCCTTTTTTTGATTATTGTTATATGCTTCTACTGTATAATAATGTACTGTGATTGGTTTTTGGCCGGTCACATCCTAGTACAACTTGCACGTTTATATTCTAGTCCTTTACTGGAGGGGGGAGGCAGTGCCTATGCTGTGTACTCTGGAATATTTCCTGCGCTGCGTCCTCTGCCTCTGATTCAGTTTCTTGTGAATTTGGGGAAGTGGAGGGCGTGCAGATTTTCAATCACGACAGCCTCCTCACAATGAAGTGACTAAACCTGCCTGAGGTTTCAGAGCACGCCCCCTTCAACCAACTCACGTCAGTGTGTTTTGTCCTTCCTCAGCTCATTGACACCATTGCCACAGAGATCGGGGAATTGAAACAGGAGATGGTACAGACAGAATTCAGCGTCCGTCATGAAGAGGAGCTGATCGAGTGCTTGAGGTGAGGTCGTGTACCTTGGGATTGTTGTTTTGGAGAGCTTGTCCTTTGCTTTTACACTTGTCGGCACTTGGGAAGATATCACTTTTTTCCTCTGGCTTTAATGGCGAGTGATCTCGATGGACAAAGATAGTTAAACTTATTAACCATTAGTTATGTAGCACCAACATATTCCACGGTGTTGCACACAATCCGCATTTTCCAATATCAGTCCCTGATCTTAATGGGATTGACAATCTACGTTATTTCAAGCAATAATACATAGGCATAGCTATATATCGGTGCCTTATTGGTGTCATTCCCATAGGACGGCCAAATACGAGGCCGATATAGAGATTTTAGAGAATCGTATGTAAATAGAGTCATTTCGTGACTGGTTTTCAGGTTTAATAAAATATACGATACGGTGTAAGTTTTTTTAGACAAAAGGGTTTTGGATATTTCAATCAAGAGCTAAATTGCTGAAGGTTTGTAATGTACTTCCATTAACCATTTGCTGTTCTTGAGCTGACATACGTATAATAAACTTTCAGCAGCTCATACCATAGTACAGTGTCCGATACAAGTCTATAATATCGCCACATGATATCTTCCCCTGCCTTACAGTAAACGTACCGTTATATGTCCGAAAAATTAAGTCAGCTTGAAAAATTCTTTAAGAAGTTGCACTTTCACAGCGGCAATCCTGTGCTCAGATGGAAACCTCTGACTAAACAGAATTTACTCAGCCGACTATTACACAAGACTTAAATCTGGTTAAATAATAATGTTTGTGTAGCTCCGTCGCCTGTATATTTGCTGACCTGCAATGGAGGTTATTGACCTAAGTAAATGGCCACAAATTGCACATTTTGCCTAATATCTTCTCATGACTAGGGGCTGTGATACCAGCTCAGACTAGGCTGGGTGACGTCACTAGCGGATATACGTTTTCCAAGCAAAAAAAGAGGCCGCTATATTATGTTAACATCTTCTGTATTGTGTCATTATTCAAAAAGTGTCATGCGCACATCCAAAGTCCGTGTTTTTAAAAGTCCAAATCACGGAGGCAGACGGGGCACAAGACTATGCTGCCATGACGCTTCAGGGGCGTTCCCCTTCTTCAGGCATTTTTGACATACACTGTACATTTGTATTGGTGAAATCAAATAGACACGTGGCTTCCGTATGTGTTTTCTGAAACCCCTACGTTGATGACTTCCTATCCTATGTCAGATCTGTGGGGGGTCTGACTTCTGGCACCCCCAATCAGCTGTTTAAAGAGGCTGTGGTGCTCCGGCTTCCTCTCAGCGTAGCAAGCGCATTGACGTCCATTGGATAACGGCTGTACTTGGTATTGCCGCTCAGCCCCATTCACTTGAATAGGCCAAT
Source organism: Bufotes viridis (assembly GCA_033119425.1). Lineage (NCBI taxonomy): Eukaryota > Metazoa > Chordata > Amphibia > Anura > Bufonidae > Bufotes > Bufotes viridis. Next base: position 372,713,681 of record CM065592.1, read on the forward strand.
TGACTGATGAACATGACATCACAAGCCCGAGAAGAGGACGCAGCGCTCACCGGACCACCATGGTCCCTTCTAACAGCTAATACTTTGGGTGCAGGGAGTCAGACACCCACCGATCAGATAATGAAGACCTATCCTGACCTATTGAACTCCCGGAAAATGCTTTTAACCCCACTGAATGCATTCACTTTTTTCTATAAGGGCCGTGTGTAAGGATGTTCTTCTATTATATCTTCTCACATGTTAGGCTGTGTTCTCGTCTGCATTAAAGGCACTTTTAGGAGGCATCATCACAGATCAAAAACACACCGTGATGGAACCTGATGACCCCTACAATAGACAATGTGGTCCATAGGGCATCGTTGGTGTCCGACACGTGACAGATCCACCACTGCCATCATTTACTGTCATAGGAGCAGTGACATCCATAGCTCTCCAGTGATTTGTTATAGATCTTGATGCAGAATCTTGTGAGTTTTTGAAGAGGAAAGATTTTTTTGTTGCAAGACCCCCGCTGAATGTCTTTCGGGGGCTGACGGGCAGTTTGCTGCTAATGTGTAAAAAAATCGATTGGATAGATTTAGTTTCATCTGCCCAGTACCGTGGTTTCCCTCTGAAGCAAGGGTCAGTAGCACGCACACTGCTGATATAACAATATGTGCAGAGCCCCTTTCCAGTTTCCTTAACCCCCAAAAATATGGCGCCTAAACGAGGGAACACAGAAAGGTTTGGGATTGTTCCCCCCTTCCCCTCCACTTGGTGATAAATTCCTAATTTTAGATGAGTAAGGCTACTTTCACACTTGCGTTGTTAATTGCGGTATTTCGATCCGTCAGTGGATCTCAATGCTGGAATTAAACAGATCCGTTTTGATTTTGCACATTAGGATGCGGTTGTGTGAAATCAAAACAGAAAAAAAAAACGATCCGTCACTAAATACATTAAAAGTCAATGGGCGACTGATCTGTTTTTTTAGGGTACTTTCACACTAGCGGCATAGCTATCCGGCGGGTGAACAGCCTGCCAGATCCGCCATGCCGCAAGTACCCGTGTGCTGCCACTCCGTCCCCATTGACTATAATGGGGGCGGAGTTACGGCAGTGCACGGCCAGAGATCGCCGGACTAAAAGTACTGCATGTCCGACTTTTTAGTCCGGCGATCACTGCCGTGCTGCGACATTATAGTCAATGGGGATGGAGCGGCAGCACACGGGTACTTGCGGCATGGCGGATCCGGCAGACTGTTCACCTGCGGGATAGCTATGCCGCTAGTGTGAAAGTACCCTTAGGCTCCATAAAAGATGGATCCATCACGATTGACTTACATTGTTTTCAGTGTCGGATCCGTTTTTTTTTTGACAGGACACAAAACCGCAGCTTGCAGCCATTTTGTGTCTGGTCACAAAACGGAATGCTGTTGGAATGGAACACATCCTGAGCGGATCTCTTTCCATTCAGAATTCATGAGGACTAAACAGAAACGTTTTTTTTTTCCAGTATTGAGATTCTCTGCCGGATCTCAATATTAGAAAACAACAACACAAGTGTGAAAGTAGCCTAAAACAGAAGAGGGAATGGACCTTCCTTGTGTGTGAGAGCTATGTCTGACCTATTAATACTGAACTGTCACAGCTTATGTATCTGTCAGCTATCCATAGCAAATATTAGTATATCACGTCCTATAGTTAGAGGAGCCATTGGCACAAACAATCTCTATGGGCAAAGCGATCGCCAGTGAATCGTCCGTTTAATAGCTTTGATGTAGCTGTTACCGTGGGGCCTTATATGTTTAGAAAAATGTAGCAAAAGCTTAAAAAGATTCTGTATGAGAGATAAATTTATTTCTTTGTAAATGCAAAAGAATGAGCTATATGCTAGAATCCTGAAGTCCCATTACAACAACTTCTCCCCTGTCCACAGGATTTGAATATGATTATCCCTGTGGAGCTGGATGAATGTTTTGACTAGGGGGATCGTTTCTGATCGCCTGGTTCCGACCTCTAGGTCCTCTCTGATCACAAGAACGGGGGCCTATGTTCCCCTGTTTGAACACAGTGGCAGGCACACATCTGTCTGCACTTAACTCTACGGGGGTGCTGGAGATAGCCGAGTATAAGTTTTTTGTGTCCACCTCTCCATTCAGATGGGGGAACACAATCCCCCGTTCTCGTGATCGACTGGCGCCAAATCCATGGGATCCCGCTAATCAAAAATCTGCTTATAAAGTTGTAGTAATGGGACAAAGCCCTTTTACGACGGCCCTTACTTATTTCAGTAGAACTTGCCATCTAATGTGTATGTCGGAGGTGTCCTGACTGACCCCAGTACTAGATCTCGGGGAAAGACAGGTTGATCTTGTTGGATTTCAGCATGCCCTTCTTCTTTCAAGGAACATACCACCACTTGAGGTGTCCATCAGCGGCTTACACCCTATTGAGAGCACATGCACATTTTGCTATGCCGAGTGTGCATGTGTATATTAGTGTCCGGAGTAATGGATGTCGGAGGAAGAAGCTGTGAGCTATCTAAAGTGTATAGCCAGCTCCACTCTATACTCTGAACAGGATTTGCCCTTGATCTACCTGTCATCAGTTCTGTTTCTATTAAAGGGGTTATCCCATGACTAATGTAAAAAATGAAAATCAGACAAAGCTAGAACCAGCCCTGTACCTCACAGTGATCCAGAGATCTCCCCATTCATTGCTCTGCTAGATTTCTATCAAGCTGGCAGCTCAAGGGGAGTGTCTCTTCTGCTGCAGCTCAGGGGGCGTGTCTCAGCTCTCCCTATCACAGCTCAGGAGGCAGTTGAAGGATGAAACTGAGCATGTGCGGCCTTCTTAATGAGCAGGTCAAAGAAATAAGAAAAAAACAAACAGCAGGTGGCGCTATACAGATACATTTTATTGAATAACTACATTTTTAATTACATGCAATTACAAAAGAATTAGGATCCAGGTGCTGATTTGAAACTGTAGAATATTTTTCATGGGACAACCCCTTTAAGGTATTTATCAAGGTACAATGAACTAGTGGGTGCAATTAAAGGTCATCTGTCAGCAGATTTGTACCTATGACACTGGCTGACCTGTTATATGTGCGCTTGGCGGCTGAAGGCTCATTTACAGATGTTAAAACATCATTTTTCTCAGCAATGCGGGCACATATGAACCTGGGACCAGCACAGATGCTATCAGCAGCCCAGCGCACATGTAACAGGTCAGCCAGTGTCATAGCTACAAATCTGCTGACAGATGCCTTTAAGCAAAAGCACTAAAAACTTTCAGGGCTGCTGACAGCTGAGCTTCACATCTGGCAAGCCTTAAAGTGGGCAAAAATGTAGCCACTAATTCCACATTATTAGGGCATCACCTTTCTTAGCTCCCTTTAAAGGGAATTTGTCATCAGAAAATGATCTATTGATTAAATCAAGTTTTTATGGTAAAAATAGGATTTTTTTGTTTATTTAATTTTTCATGTCACTATTTATATCCTAAAATCCTGCAGTTTTCATACTGGCCACTAGGCCTAAAATATGTCAAGACTTCCTGTTCTTTGAGAGCGACCACATGGGCCATAGACACAGTGGGCAGGAGAGTTTTGTGGGAGAGTATTTTTTTGTCATGCTGTGTGACCTGTGCAGAGATCAGAAGGGAGTAGATAAGCTGTGAATGGTGGACCCTGTGTTATCTGTGTAGATAGTTGATATCTGTCATTGTTATCCTGCCTGTGATGATAATAAGATAACTACTGAAAAGTTACCTGTACAGAACTGGAAATCTGGGCATATTATTGGGGGATTCTGTGTTATCTGAATATATAGGTGATATTTGTCATTGTTATCCTGCCAGTGATAATAATGAGATAACTACTGAATCTGAGCATGTTATTGAGCCTAGTGGTCAGTGTGAAATCTGCAGGATTTTTGGAATTTATTTTACATAAAGATAATGACATGGACAATTAAAAAATCACCAATAAAAAAAAAAAAAGTGTTTAACATAAAATGTGATTTAAGCAGTAGGTGATTTTCTGATGACACATTCCCTTTAAAGTTCCCTTTCAGGACCCACTGTATTGGGTGTTTACATTAGGCTGTAAATCATCTAATATCTAGCCAGTAGTGGGCTTTTATTAGGCTACTTGCGTTTACATTTTCCGGTATTAAGATCCGTCATAGGATCTTAATACCGGAGGAAAATGCTTCCATTTTGTCCCTATTCATTGTCAGTGGGGATAAAACTGAACAGGACGGAATGCACCAAAGGGCATTTCGTTCCGTTTGGTAGCGTTCCCATACCGCAGAACAAACCACAGCATGCTGGTTTTTTTTTTCCGTCATGGGATGCGGAGCAAAACCAATGCGGCATGATCCACAATGCAAGTCAATGGGGATGGATACATTTTCTCAGACACATCCGTCTCCCATTGACTTTCAGTGGAGTTCATGACGGATCCTTCTTGGCTATGTTAAAGTGTAACTGTCCTATTTTTTTTTTATTTGCTAGTTTATTAGAGCTATGTAGGCATGTATACCTGAGTTAGTCCGTCAATGATTGTCGAAAGATCTGTAATTACCTTATAATAACAGCTTTTATTAATGTCCTCTGTCCCTTTCCACTACTCCCTTAAAAGAGGGCTAGGGTTTGTCTGTCTTCCTTTTAGTATAAACAGAAGACAGAGGGGCGGTCCTTCACACTGCATGCCTGCATTAGGCTTCAGAGTGAGGAGGCGTGTCTCTCAGTAATCCAATCTGATTGGCTGGCAGGGAGCTGCTTGTGTGTATGTGAAGTGAGGGAAAGCAGTTTTGGCCTCAGAGAACTGGCAGAGGAGCCATCTTGAGAAGGTCCTCATATTGTAAATGTTTAAACAGCTGTAACTAAGGGAAAAACTCAAGGAAAACAGTGGTATGTGAAGAAACTAAAGAGTGCTTTATGCATAATGCTGCTCCTGCAGTAACATATGCTAAAATTCATTTTTTGATGAAAACATGACGGTTACACATTAAAGATAATACAACCAGATCCGTTCATAACGGATGCAGATAGTTGTATTATCAGTAAGGATCAGGCAAAAACGCAAGTGTGAAAGTAGCCTAATTCACATTTACCTACCGTAGAGCTCTAAACACAACTGTAGAACTGTAATTTTATATAAATATAAAGTATTGAATAATGTTATTTTTACTCTGACCTTAGAATAACTAATTCTTCTATAAAAAAAGTTATGGCTAGGGTTTATCCCTGATAATAATAAGGTCAGTGGCTTTACGCTTTGCCTAAACAGACTCTGTAATCTACAATATGAAAATATGAATTGTATATGTTGCCTTCACGTTGTAGAATTCTGTACAGCAGCCTGTCTGGTAACTTAGGCCTCTTTCACACGAGCGTGACGGATTGGCTCCGGATGCGTTCAGGGTGCGTTCAGTGAAACTTACAGATAACTTACGGATAGCTCGCTCGTGTGAAAGGGGCCTTAGTGCTTTCTCTGCCATAGCGTAGCCCATTGCACGGCTGATGTATAATGGAAAACGTCCTGATGACTAATTGTTAACAATTATTATTTATCCAGTAGATGGTAACAGGATCTCGCTATGCGCACGCACAGTTATTAGGACAACTTCCTTGAATATGTCAGCAGTTTATTATTATGTGCAAACAACTGAAATGTCCCTTATATAACCATAAGAAAGACTCTCCTCCTTCCCCTCCCATGTGTATAGCAACATGCAAGGACCCAGGAATTTAGTCCGTTGCAGTGATTTCCTTAGGCTGGTGAAAAATGGAGGGTGATATTTATCATTGAAGAAAATATTTCAGTGCAAATGAAAAACAGCAACATGCGGGAACAGGATGGGCAGGTTGTATGAGCTATTCATGGCTTGTGACTATCCATAATCTCCTTGTATTCTGCGGAGTCTTGAAGGGTGAACCTGCAGTACCTGGTTCTGTTGGATCATGCCTATGCCTGTGCGTTGTCATCGATACCATGCGATCCACCACCTGCATCACCTCTTGTATTCTCATGAACCACTTTTGGTCCGTACTTTTTTCTGACGCTGTAGGACAGGAATGAAGGCACACGTGCCATGTTAGACAAATGTCTGACCATGGATTTTCTCTTAGATAAGATGGCTATATCACAGAGACAGGGCAGGTGAGGCTGGTAAGGGGGGGTCCTGTGAATTTGGATATAATGCGCCTTGCATCTGTCCAAAAGGTAGGCAACATGGGACATCCCCAGAAGATGTCAGATGTCTGTCTTAGGGTATGTTCACATGGCAGATTTTTCCACTAGAAAATTTAAGGCTGACCCTTGATTCCTAACGCAATTTTTATTTGGCATTCTGTGGATCTGCCCATGGCTTTAACCTTAGTCAGTGGGGCAAGTTGGCATGCATGGAAACCATGCCAAGAACATGTCCCTTCTTGACACAGTTTGACAATCCACGAAGAAATCATCCATGCCTGTATGGAGCAATACAGTATACAGTGCACACTGGAGTGTCCCCTTATTCATGAGATTCCGGCTGTCACCAACCCCACACCCCCCACTGATTCACATATATTTTCCTATAGAAATAGGGGAGGGGGTGGGGGCAGGAGCTCATGAGTATTAGAACTCCTTAGTAGAGATGAGCGAACTTCAAAAATTAGTTTGGCGTTCGGGTTGGGGTAATCGCCGCATCTCGTTATGGATTCCACTACCGCGGACTATCCTGGCATATGGAATCCATAAGGGGCGACTTCCACGAACCTGAACTTTGGAAAAGCCGAAGGACCTGGGGTGACGTCACCGTCATGTGATCAGTGCAGGGGGCATGGCTCACCACTGGATTTGATCCAGTTTTTTGGGGATTTGACCCGGCTTTTCCAGAGTTCGGGTTCGTGGAAGCCGTCCCTTATGGATTCCATATGCCAGGATAGTCCGCGGTAATGGAATCCATAACGGGATGCGGCGATTACGCCAACCCGAACGCCGAACTAATTTTTGAAGTTCGCTCATCTCTACTCCTTAGTGATTGCTCTGCATTGAGTGGTCTCCAGTGCTGCTCAGTACAGATTTTGGAACAACCACTGGGTCAAGTAAGTAACCCAGCGTTTTACTAAGGGTTTTTGCAGCCTTCAGATGGGACACCATAAAAGTGGTGATAGAAATATGTCACATAACAACTAGATCTTCAGTATACCAAACCAGTGAATTGTGTGCACTGTGTCTAACCTGCAGAAATCCAGACAGAATACTAATCTTCTCCCCAGTCTTCTAGGTTTTCATATTCAGTGAAAGTAATTGAGCCGTATGGCTACTATTACAGTCGGCACACACATTACAGTACACTACCGGTTGTAAGAAATTATTACCTTGAATATTTGGTAGAAGTTCTGGGATGATGTGGCAAAGAAATAACCGACCAACAAATTGTATTTTATGACAAATATTTATATAATGAGAAAATCACTTGTTACACACAGAAATAAGCACACTACCACAATACAGTGAGAAGAAGACACTAATACCCCCTGATCAAAAGAGCCACACCCAACAACATAACACAATTGTCTGTGGCCTTTGACCTTCAAGGAACAAAGATATATAATATACCTCTCCTTTCTGGATTTGGTAGCGCTTTCCCCCTTCTGACTTGGTTGGAGCAGAGTGGTGTTGGGCAAAAGGTGTCTTGGTCCTGGAACTTCTAGGTGATGGACTCCTCTTGGTGGTTGCCCTCTAGTACCTTTAGTCTTTTCTTCCTCTTCTCTTCCTTGCTGGCCCCTTCCTTGCCTCTGACTATTTATATGTTTAAGAGTTAGTTCCAAAAAACCTACTGTGATATACCGTGGCAGGTTCTGATTGGTTGTTTGTGTTAGCTCTCTAGTAGTACTTTCTAGGTAATTCCTGGCATGACTGATGGAAGAAACTAGAATTTGATGCTTCTAGCAGTTTCCACCGCTCTCCCGAATGTGTACGACTTTATTGACTAAGACACAATCGGTGTTGTTGCCTTTGATATGTTAATTGTGTTTGACCAGTTGGACCCTATCTTGATATCACTAACTAGCCCTAACTGGTTTGGAGAGGAATGTATCTTTATAACTAGAGGTCAAAAGCTGAGACATTACAATAGAGGTGAATATATACAAAGTGAAATAAAATAACACAAATACGAAATAATTAAAAATCTTACACGGTGCTAAATACAGGAGCCAAAGAAACAATTGCGGTGGCAGATTTCTACAGCTGCATTGTCTGAAGAAATCTGCTGAATTTGATTTTCTAGTATATTGACGGCCTGTCCCTGACACATTCATGCATTACATGGACACCCCATTGATTTCAGTGGCAAACCATTTAATGATTTAATGGAAATTGATCCCTCGCCAAGATGATCTGGTTCAAAAAAGCCCACTTCAAGGGGTATTCTCATCTTAGACATTTATGGCATGTCCATAAGACATGCAGGTTCTTCCTCTTGACACCCTTTCCTGCCTGGTGCCAAAACTGCTGTCTATGGGGAGGTGGCCACACATACGTGGCTCTTTCCATTCTCTTCTATGGATGTTCCAACTAGAGACAAACAGGTCTCCTGAGGCTACTTTCACACTGGCATTTTGGATTCCGTTTGTGAGATCCGTTTCAGGGCTCTCACAAACAGTCCAAAACGGATCAGTTCAGCCCCAATGCATTCTGAATGGATTAGGATCCGTTCAGAATGCATCAGTTAGGCTCCGTTCTGTCTCCATTCCGTTCTGGAGGCGAACACCAAAACGCAGCATTTTGGTGTCCGTCTGACGATGCGGAGCCGAACGGATCTGTTTTGACTTACAATGTAAGTCAATGGGGACGGATCCGTTTTCAATGAAACAATATGGTGCATTTGAAAACGGAACCGTTCCCCATTGACTTTTAATGTAATTCAAAACGGATCCGTTTTGACTTTGACATTTTTTTTAAAGCTAATGCAAACGGATCCGTTCTGAACGGATACAAACGTTTGCATTATAGGTGCGGATCCGTCTGTGCAAATACCAGACGGATCAGCATCTAACGCCAGTGTGAAAGTAGCCTAACAGTAAACGGAAAGTGGTGCACATGCCTGTCCAGCTCTCCACTAACAATGGCCCCAGCCCCAGGCCGGACAGGGAAACACCGTTCTGGACATGGTGCGGGTCCAGAGGGACCTATCCTTATATTATATACATATCCTCTGGATATGCCATACATTTGGAAGATGAGAATACCCATTTAACTCACCAATGGCAAGGGTACCTTGAATATAGAATTGGAAAATATCAGTGCGAAAGCAACCAAAACCATCAATCTGGCATTCTCACCACAGGTATATTATTACATAATAATTTACACCTATGTTACATTTCGGTAAACACTGGGTTCCTACATTTGACGTCTACTTCTTTCCATTGTTATAACACAGAACAGCGGGAGAGATAAGACAGGAAGGGCGGGGGAGGGTATTGGATGTTTATTAAGTATGGTTTGACTTTCATTTCAGTAACAATGGAGATATTTTTGCCAAGTGGCAGTGATCAGATCTTGGCCCTCAGGTGTAAAAGTACAGAAGAGACAAAGAGCATTTCCCTCTAAAATGTGAAACAGTATCTGAGAATATAAACCCTGGATTCTGTCCTTGAGGGACTGCTAATTTAGGGTCATTTTAAAGGCTTTCCCCAGGACTTTGATATTGATGGCCTATCCCAGATTGGGGGGTGGTCTGACAGCCGGCACAACTGCTAATCAGCTGTTTGAAGAGGCCACAGTTTCTGCTCTGGTTGTTTGGTTTATTTGAAAAAAAAATCATTTTCTTTGGAATTTAATTAAAAATGTTCAGGCATTTGTCTTCTGCAGCCTGCATGCGTTCACATACATTGCAGGCTGCTCAGTCCTTTTCAGAGGGAAATCCATCAGACAAGCTTGGATGGCTTGGTCTGTAGCATCCCTCCTCCTGATCTTTTATAGCATCTTTTTAATATACGGTAAGTTTATTTTATTCTGTTGTCATCTTAAAAGAACGATCCGGAGAGAGCAGGGGTCAGCGATCTCCAGCACTGCAGGTATTGTGAAGCTACATCTCCCATCACGTACACTAGTTTGGCTGTTGTCCCACATAAGTGGGAGTTGGGAGTTGTAGTTTCACAACAGCTGGAATGCCGAAGGTTGCTGATCCCCGTGCTACAGAGTGAGCTGTCAGAGAAACTGAGCAGCCTGCAATGTATGCGAACACATGCAGGCTGCAGAGGACAAATGGTTGATTTCTATCACATAGTAGATTCAATAAAAAATAATACCAAGGTTTAAATAGTCTTTAAATGTTAGCAGGGGCACATGAAAGTGTAGTAAGCTTGGAAGAAAACCTATAAATACCAAGCTTTCTGGCTTACGAATATTACTATATATGCAGTAATTAATAAAAAGAGTAAGGGAAACAAGATGATGTAACGCCGCATAGCAGTACAAACGTGTCAAGTTGGGTGACAATCCTTTAGGGAATTTTGGTGGCTGCTATATCTCATTGTCACTATTAGTAATCCAGCATCTGGTAGACCATGTAGATGTTTAGAGCACATAGTTGTGTAGAATATTTTTACCCCATCCCAGAGGATAAACCATGGACTGATATTTCATGAAAATAGAAAAAGATTGTAACTGATCAGAAAATGAAATCACATCTAATACGCAGAGCTTTTACTGGAACCCAGATACTTTCCAGCTTGATCGGGGAGGCTGTCCCACCTCCCGTTGGCTGCTGTTCAGGCCCCCTTCCTTTGTGTAGATTCTGATGTAATAGTGGAAAACATGCAGTTATTGATTTGCTACCACATTAGTGAGCAAAGTGCAATACTGTATGGATGTGGGTGATGTAGGTATGTGCATAATGAGAATAGCAGGATTATGAACATACACGGGACAGGCACAGTTTACAGTAGGGTTTGTAACTCGATCTGATTTTAGGCATAGTGGAAATGACATAGAACCTTATATGTTTTATGTACCATATGTATATGCCTTTAATGGGTACACCTTGGTATCTGTAGAATTTAAAGGGGTATTCACAACAGGTTATGCCATAAATGTCTGATAGGTGTAGGCCTGCTCCAATCACAAGAACAGGGCCCTGTGGCGTCAGACCAGGGAAGGAGCAGTGGCTGCACGTGTGCAGCTCTCTCCAGTCACTTCAGTAGCATTTCCAGTGCATATCTTCTCCAGTAATCCATCATTTCTGATGGAACAGGGTTTTCTCACTGTAGACTTTAAGGGTATGTGCAAATCCGCAGTGCAGGTCAATTTCCACACGCAAAATTTGCACACCGTGTACATGTGATTTTGAGACTCCTGTGTAACACGCACAGTGTGCATTTACCCTTACGGTGTAGCTACAGTAACTGAGAGGTTGAAGTCTTATGGAGGCGAGCACGTGTGTAGCAGCCAACTACTTTACAGGGAAATAAAGGTGAAAGAACCACTAAATACCGTGTTACACACTGCTCCTTGCCTCTGCAGGGAGGTTCTTTTGTCAGTACCTGCAGAGCATCACATAGGCTGTACATAGGCTACCAGCATTAGGGTACTTTCACACTTGCATTACACGTTTTCCGGTATTGAGTTCCGTCCTACCAGGGTTTTATCCTAATGCATTCTAAATGGAGAGCAATCCGTTCAGTATGCATCAGGATGTCTTCAGCTCAGTCGCTCTTACAGTATTTGGCCTGAGAAAATACCGCAGCATGCTGCGGTATTTTCTCCGTCCAAAATTCCGAAACACTTGCCGGCATTATTTTCCATTGAAATTCATTAATGCCAGATCCGGCACCAACTGTTGCGGCAAAACAGATCTGGTTTTTCCAGTCTGCGCATGCGCGGACCTTTGAGAATGCAAAATAAATAAAAAATAAATACCGGATCCGTTTTTCCGGATGACACCGGAGAGACGGATCCGGTGTTTCAATGCATTTGTTAGACGGATCTGGATCCGTCTACAAATGCTTTCCGTTTGATTTTAGTGCAGCACTGTTGCAGCTCCGCTAGCGAGGAGTTGTTATTCCGGCTTACATTTTGTGACGTTCGTGGTCCTTCATACTCTCCATATTTGAGAACATATGATCCTCTGGTGGGCCCAGGCTCTGACACCATAGTGGACCCCAAAGGTCCAGAGGAAAAACAACATTTGGAGCTGCCTTTAGAAACAATGGAGGAGATTTATCAAACTGGTGTAAAGAAGAATTTTCTTAGTGGCCCATAGCTATCAATCAGATTCCTCCTTTCATTTTCCAATGGGGCTGTGAAAAATGAAAGGTGGAATCTGATTGGTTGTTATGGGCAAGTAAGCCAGTTCTACTTTACACCAGTTTGATATAGTATATTTCTTTGAACCAAAACCTATTAGACTTTGTTCATGATAGGGAGGTTGGGTCCCATGACTAATTTTCTCTGCTGGGCCCAAGGAACCCAAGTCTGACCCTGGTTGAGAAATCATTATATATTTATTATCTATAAACTGCTGCTCCTGCTTCTACTTTAAGAGGAGTCTATTTCTTAGCACCAACTTTTACTGCCTTCAAGCTGGCATGCAGTCGTCGTTACCATGCCTAAAACAGGTTTCATTTTGATGCGGTCGGTCCAGCTGGCTACGACATGAGAGCGGTACTTTCAGTTCTAATGTGTTTACCAGACTCTCCCTAATGTTCTAATTCTTTCCCCAGGAGTTGTGTCGCCAAAGCTGCATATTTCTAATTGTCGGCAGCGATGAGAAGTCATACAGGATGTGCTGGCCTGTGGGATACAGGAAGCGTCCTAAACACTCACAATAGTGACGCTCCATGTTACAGAACCCAGTGTACAGGACAGTCCTTATATACAAGTGCACCGGTGTAGGTGACTGTGCGATGAGCAGCCTTACGTCAGTACCTTTTCTCAATTTACACTTCATTTAAGTAGGAGGAAAAGTGTCAGTAAATAAGGATATGCTCTCCACCAAACATTGGAATTTGTTTGGTTGATATTTAATGGGGTTTTCCTAAATTCTGGATGAGGAACATACAAACTGGAATATTTCAGGGCCGATATTCCTTCCACCTTCCCACACAGTGTCTTAGTGTGGCTAATAGCAAGCATGTACATACCATAAATACCATAGACACAGTCAATAAAATTCATGTGCGCCCTACAGTGTACCTTGTACGATACGCTACATTCTACAGATAGGACACAGATCTTTTAAAGAAGTTTTCCGGGAATTTAATATTGATGGCCTATCCTCAGGGTAGGTCATCAATATCTGACTGGTGGGAGTCTAAGTCCTAGCACCTCCACCCATCAACTGATTGAAGGGGCCACAGCACCCCAGAGAGCGCCCTCTTCCTAGGCCATGTGAAGTCATATTCATCGGTCACATAACCTAGGTGCAGCTCAGTCCCATTGAAGTGATTTGGCTTTTTAAACACTTGATTGGCAGAGGGTGCTGAGAGTCTGTCTCCCACCAATCAGACACTGATGACCGATCTTGAGGACAGGTCGTCCGTTTTAAACATTCAGACAGCCCCTGTACCTGTTAACTTGATTTTGGTATACAAACTGCCCAGGATATTTTAACACTTCAGTCTTTTTGTTGCCAAAGTGCCTCTTGTGCATTTCCTCTGACTTGCCTGAACCCTCTTCTGCTGTGTTCCTCAACTCCAGTCCTCAGGGCCCACCTACCAGTCATGTTTTCAAGATTTCCTTAGTATTAAGAAGGTGATATAATGAGTGTCAGTGCATGAGGACTTACCACAGGTATTCATTCTGTGGGATATTCTCAAATCATGACCGGCGGGTGACCTATTCTGACTTTGTAGAGAGGCTGCGGTCTAAGATGGAGTCTGTGAGGAGATATGGCCATCCAGATCTGTAAGACCCTCTGTTTAGCACCTTTAGACGCGGTCAGATAGTTTCAGATGAAGGTTTATTCAAGCCAAACCTTTGTAAATATCCAATACAGTGGTATAAAAAACTGATGATGATGATGGCTGTACTAGCTGAGAGACAGAAGGACCAGAATGATGTAAAAAGGAGAGAGCAGAGGGACAAACTACATACAATGCAATGTAGACTAGAGTTGTTTTGGTACCAAAATTTTGATTCGGTATCGATACCATAAAATAGTATTGCGATACTCGATACCATTCGATACCACGCAAAAAAAAAAAAAATGACTAAAAAAGCCGCGTGCATTCCTCATTTTATGGAACGTCCGGCCAATAATACAACAGTCCGATCCTATTTTTTGGGAGGACAAGGCAACTAAAATAAAATGGCGAATTGTGCAGTTTTTCTTTTCTTTTTTTTTTTTCTTTTATGGGCGTTTACCGCTTAAGAGGATTTTTTTAAATAGTTTGGACTTGAGACGTGGTGATATGT
>CM065592.1:373328583-373486083 GCA_033119425.1 Bufotes viridis
TCTTGTGCAAATGGGGAGTTTGCGGTTGTGCAAATGAACTGTTTGCGGTGCATTAAAAGGGGAGTTTGGTCTTTCAATGTCTGTGAAGCGGGCGTAACCCTTACACTACCTGATCAATACAACATCATACCTGATCGTATACACACACTGGATGTTTTAAAGCACGTTATTCCAAACAATTTAGGAATGTTAGTTGATTTATGCCCTTTATGGATTAAAACCCGACTCTGCGTCCACTACGTAATTTTCCATGGGAGTTTTGCCATAGATCCCCCTCCGGCATGCCACAGTCCAGGTGTTAGACCCCTTGAAACAACTTTCTCATCACTATTGTGGCCAGAAAGAGTCCCTGTGGGTTTTAAAATTCGCCTGCCAATTGAAGTCTATGGCGGTTCGCCCGTTCGCGAACATTTGCGGAAGTTCGCGTTCGCTGTTCGCGAACTGAAAATTTTATGTTCGCGACATCACTAGTTAAGTAGTGTGATAGGTACTGCTGTCCATACATACATGCTACAGACATAGTGCTGTGATGTCACAAGTTCACAACAATACGTAGTGCACCAATCACTAAGGCTGCTTTCACACTAGCGTTTTGGATTCCGTTTGTGAGATCCGTTTCAGGGCTCTCACAAACGGTCCAAAACGGATCAGTTCAGCCCCAATGCATTCTGAATGGATAAGGATCCGTTCAGAATGCATCAGTTCGGGTCCGTTCCGCTTCTATTCTGTTTTGGAGGCAGACAACAAAACGCAGCTTGCTGTATTTTAGTGTCCGTCTAAAGAGGCGGAGCCTAACGGATCCGTTTTTAATTACAATGTAAGTCAATGGGGATGGATCCGTTTTCAATGACACAATATGGTGCATTTGAAAACGGATCCGTTCCCCATTGACTTTCAATGTAATTCAAACCGGATCTGTTGTGGACTTTGTCATTTTTCTTTAAAACTAATGCAAACGGATCCGTTCTGAACGGATACAAACGTTTGCATTAGAGGTGCGGATCCGTCTGTGCAAATTAACAGACGGATCCGCACCAACGCAAGTGTGAAAGTACCCTAATATGTAGTCAGACCTGCAACTTGAAAAAAGCAGCAAAAGTGACCCACGCCTGTATTGCGCGTGCGCATATTACATTGCCAATTTTCGCATTCAAGAAAATATTTGCAAATTCTGTAATATTCTACCAAATATTCGCCAATTTGTTTATTGCCTCTGCCGCTCATCACTAGTTATTGGTTCCTATGTCAACTCCAAATTAGATTATTCTCTGCTTAGGGGCCCTATTGGGTCCCCTGGACGATCCTCTGGTAATCTGCCGGGCCAGTCCGACCCCTGTGTTAGGGAAAGCAGGGCTGGGCGTGATGGATGTCTACATTTCCATTCCTTGGTTCCCATGCAAGTTAAGCTTCTGCCCGAAGTGTCCTCATCTGCTGAGACACACATGCATGCCAGGCTAACGCTGGGTTCACACTTGAGCGTATTTGATACGCGCATTTTAGTTGCGCGTATTACAGCGCATTTATGGAAATAGGAAACTCACGTCGTACGCGCTTTTGACCACTGTGACGTCAATCACAATACGCCCCAAAGAAGCTCCTGTACTTCTTTGGGCGTAGGGCGTTCTACAGCGCTGTAAAACGCTCAGGTGAGAACCATGCCCATAGGGAAACATGGGTCTTCGCCTGTTGAGCGTTTTACAGTGCGTAGGAATGCGCTGTAAAACGCTCAGGTGTGAACCCAGCGTCAGGGTGCACGGTACCTTCACACTGGCGTTAAAGTTTTCCGGTATTGAGTTCCGTCCTAGGGGCTCAAAACCGGAAAAAAACGCTTCAGCTTTGTCCTAATGCATTCTGAATGGAAAGCAATGCGTTCAGTGTGCACCAGGATGTCTTCTGTTCCGTCCCTTTTACGGTATTTGGCTGGAGAAAATACGGCAGCATGCTTCGGGTTTTTCTCCGACCAAAATTTCCGGAACACTTGCCAAATCCGGCATTATTTGCAATTGAAATGTATTAATGCTGGATCCGGTACCAAGTGTTCAGGAAATCGACGCATTGACGGATCCGGTTTTCCGTCGGTCTGCGCATCAGTTTTTCCGGATGATGCCGGAGAGACGGATCAGGTATTTCAATACATTTGTCAGACAGATCCGCATCCGGAAATAAATTATATCCGTTTGCATACGGATTTCCGGATCCGGCAGGCAGTTCCGATTCTTCTAACGCTGGTGTGAAAGTACCCTAAGCGTGCACGTTCCTGGCGGAAACAGACATGTGTATGGCCATCCAAGCTCCAGGGTAACATGGCACCCTGCAGTACACGTGCCGGAGCTGACAGGCACATAGGAGTCTTCCTCAAAACCCTTCCTACTCTATGAGCACTGACTACTCTACAGTTCGTATTCCGCCATCTTCCGTGTTTATGACGGAGCGGACAAGCGTCCTCTCCACACGGGAGGAGGGGATTGGGGAAGCGCTCCCCGCCCCCACCCATAGAAAGCGGAAGTGCGTCCTCTCAGCCCTGTCGCTACTTCCGGTGTGTGAGTGCGTAACGCGTGTGCGCCGCGGCCTGTTCTTCCTCCTCGGTGTGTAACATGGGAGTCCCGGCGTTCTTCAGGTGGCTCAGCCGCAAGTACCCGTCCATTATCGTGCACTGCGTGGAGGAGAAGGTGAGTAATGAGGCGGGGGCACTGCCCTGTACACCCGGGTACCCTGCTGCGACACCGCGCTGCCATGTTTGTTATTGCGGTGGTGGATAAGGCCCTAATCACACCTGCGTGTTGATATCAGTAAAAAGATGGTCCGTGTTTTATCCGTGAAAGATCCATGTTTGGTTGTGTGTCTGTTTTTCCATGTAGGCAGCTCAGCTGAAAACAATTTTCCAGAGCATCACCTACCAATGGCGTATGGAACGCAGCCGCCATCCGCGTTGTGTTTTCTCATGGACCCATAGACATTAATGGGCGTAGATCCGTAAACACAGGCAAAAATAGGGCGTGCTCCCGCGGACTGTGGTAATTCATGGATGTGTGACTACACTCATTTAAGGGGTTATCCGAGGCTGGAAATGCTCCCCCATACGCCCGGGCCCCTCACATTGAACATACTTACCTGGCTCTCTGCTCCGCCGCAGTTGCTATCCCCCCTTGCGAAGATGAAAACATCCAGGTGGGTGGGGGGCAGACGGTGACGGGGACAGGCCTCCTTAGCATCACCCATGATGCTAGGGAGGCTCGTCCTTCCCCCTGCCGACACCGGATGTTTTCATTCTTGCAAGGGGTGATAGCAGCTGCGGCGGAGCAGGGAGCCAGGTAAGTATGTTCAACGTGAGGGGCCCGGGCGTATAGGGGCGCATTTCCAGCCTCTGATAACCCCTTTTATAACAGTCGGTACGTGTGCTGTCCTGATGCACGTCTGAATGAGGCCTAAGGCAGTGTTCACACCTGCAACAGGAACTCCACTGCAGATTCCAGCAAAAATATCAAAGGCCGTGTTCACATTTTGCCGCCATAGAAGCATGAAAATAACAGAAGTGCTGGTTCTTAAGTAGAATGAGCACCAGCAGCCGGATCCCATTCACTGTGAGGGTGCAACTGTGCAGTCACGCCGCGTTTGAGTACCGCCTCGCGGAGCAGGGCCCGGCGGGCTGGTGTTAGGCCGCACTATTGATAATGACTGTGTGGCACCTTCCATACCCTGTGGCCATTAAAGAAGGGGTTGTCCAGGTTCTCTAACAGCCTACATATATGTGGGTTATACTTTTTTTCGGATACCCCCATTCCTCAGACTGGAAGTGTGATTTTTATTTTTTATATATATTTTTTTTTTTATTCAGCTGGTGATGTATTGGGTTCCTTACTGGAGAGCTAAGCCACGTCTTCTGCTTGGCAAAGAGCCCGGTGGCTTCTTTTTTTTGCAGGAGTGAACTGGCAGCGCTAGAGAACGCCCCTGTGTGTCGGTGACCTCACCGGGCTCATTGCTAAGTGGAAGATGAGGCTTGACACTCCAGTATGGGACCCGGTATGTCACACTTCCGGTCTGAGGAGGGTTGTCACGATAGCAAAATTTTGATTCAATTTCGATACCATAAAAAAGTATTGCGATACTCGATACCACGTGAAAAAAAGACGCCAAAAAATCTGCGTGTATTACGCATTTTGTTAAACGTCCAGCCCATAATAGAACAGTCCTACACATAGCCGACACCTGAGGGGTTAACTGCCGCTGATCGCAGCTCCCTCTGAGAGCAGCGCGCGCCATGTTCTGATACCAGGCAGCGCAGCCTAGTATTGGTAAATGGCAAATCCTGATATCGATACAGGTACAAAAGTATCGATTGGGTATCGAAAAACTGCTGTGTGAGATCCATCTCCCATTGTTTTCAATAGGCCATTTATGCGACCCATGGTGCCCAAAATGTCACTGAGCATTTATGTGTGAACTCACCCTTAAAGGGGTTGTCCGGTTTCAAAAAGAACCTGGACAACTCGGGGGATAGACCAGTATGGGCGCTCTCACATGAGTCAGATTTTGTTGCGATTTTTTTTTTTTTTTTTTTTTTTTTTACTCTAAATCAGTTCCACTCACCTGAATGAGGTTTGCAAAAACTAATTTCAGTCATAGAAATATTCAGCAACAGAATTGCTGCATGTGAAGGCCCCCAATAAAGAACGGATGATTACTTATCCGACATCCTGCTCTACCACTCCGGTTTTCCTGGCAGTGCCTTTTTTTTTTTTTTGCTGGCTGCAACAGTGACGTCATATTGACAACATATGCACCGCAGAGGCCGGTGATCGGCAGCAGCAGTCACGTGTTGCTGATGTCATCGCAGCTTCGAGGATGGTATGTTGCATATCCCGCAGCAGAAGCTACTGTGCTGCCGTAGGTTTTCATGCGGACCGGCTCCAGGTTAAGCTCCACTGAATGGAGCCTTGTTAATGGACCTGTACATTATTGGCGCGGTCTTGAAAACCCTCGGCCCTGTGCACTGCTGTGCAGCCGCCCATTTAAAACAATCGGAGGCGGTTTCGGCACAGATCCTGAACATACGGCAAAAATGGATCCACAAAAAATACAGATGACGTCCGTGTGCATTCCGTATTTTTCGATAAGGAACAGCACTATCCCTGTCTGTAATGCGGACTATAATAGGACATGCTCTATTTTTTTGCAGAACGGAGATAGACATACGGAAACGGCATGCACACTGAGTAACTTGCGTGTTTTTTTTTTTTTCCGGACCCAGTGAAATGATTGGTACCGCATACGGTCCGCAAAAAAAAGGACATGGAAAGAAAATACATTTGCGTGCATGAGCCCTAAGTCTGTTGGTTTCCCATGATGTGGGCCTTCTATCTGTGTGCACATGTGAGAACCTGCCGACTATACAGAGGCGACTGGCACCACATTAGCGCCAACCGCTGAGTGATATGGGGAGCTGCTGTGTGGTGCCTCAGCTGCTGCAGAAGTTCTTTATGGCAGGCATGAGTGTGTCTTCCGTTCAGTCACTTTTACGGTATTTGGCCGGAGAAAATACCGCAGCATGCTGCGGTTTTTCTCCGGCTAAAATTTCCAGAACACTTGCTGGATGCGGCATTAATTTCTATTAAAAAGTATTAATGCTGGATCCGGTACCAAGTGTTTGAAAAAGATAAATGCCGGATCCAATTTTCCGGATGACACCGGAGAGACGGGGCTGGTATTGCAATGCATTTGTCAGACGGATCCGGAAACAAATGATATCTGTTTGAATACGGATTTCCGGATCCGGCCAGCAGTTCCAGCAACTGAACTGCCTGCCGGTTTAGTCTAATGCTAGTGTGAAAGTACCCTTACCTGAATGTGATTATGGGGGCGGCCATCTAGCATTACAAGATTACTTTATGGCGGTCTGATGGGCCGTAGACACAATGGTCAGGAAGGGGCCTCATTCTATGGGAGAGTTTTGTAGGCACGGTCTGTGCAGAGGTCATTGTACAAGGGGAGAATAGATGAGCTCTGACAATCACCTGCTGTAAATGGTGGATCCTGTCTTATCTGTCATTCTAATCCTTCCTGTAATATCACCTATGTGTAAAGATAGGAAGTTAAACATAAAAATGTGATTTTTAACAATAGGTCTTTGTGTAATGACACATTTCCTTTAAATTTTGTATAGGTTGGGTGGTGCTCCCCATACGAGGTGTGGGTCACAGAAAAAGGTTCCCAAGCCAGGTATATAAGTAAAAGAAGAAAGTTCCTGGACACCACTATAGTTGCTTTCTTGTGTCTTTATTGTATAGCTCAAATTACAGTATGCGGTATGCCAGTTGTGGATAATTATTGTAACAACAACGTTTCGGCGGTAAACGCCTTCATCAGGACACTGGTCGTGCCGCACTGTATGGAAATCCGTGTGGATAGCTGGTGTATGGAGCGCTATGGCTCCGATGGCAAAGCTGTGTGGGATCAATAGTTGATATCGCAGCCATGGCGATGGCAGCCAGGCGATATCAACTATTGATCCCACACAGCTTTGCCATCGGAGCCATAGCGCTCCATACACCAGCTATCCACACGGATTTCCATACAGTGCGGCACGACCAGTGTCCTGATGAAGGCGTTTACCGCCGAAACGTTGTTGTTACAATAATTATCCACAACTGGCATACCGCATACTGTAATTTGAGCTATACAATAAAGACACAAGAAAGCAACTATAGTGGTGTCCAGGAACTTTCTTCTTTTACATTTCCTTTAAATACAGAGACAAAAGACGTCTTAACCCCATAAGGCTATATGACGAATATATTCATCATGCCGTGGTCCATAGCGACCACTATATGGAAGGGGTTAACAGAGGGTGGGAGCTCCTTTCCTTTTCTATTTGGGCCGCTGCGCATGGCAGCATCCTGATGTTACCATGGCAACTGGACACATTACCAGCCATCCAGGCTTGCCATGTACCCTAAGCCTAAAAAGTCCTTTCAGAGATGGCAGCTGCAAGCTAATCGTGCGGCTGCTAAACGGGGGGTGGGGGGGGGGGGCGTTCCTGTATGTCCCTGCCTTCTAGATCACTGTGTATATAGATCAGGAAGCACTATTCCGCTTCCTGTCCCGTTGGTCATGTGACCGCCGGGGGAGTGGAGGAGCTGACGGGTCTTCCATAGACCTCAATCAGCCCTGCACTGAGGCTGTACAGCGCTGTATTATGCTGTACAGCCTCTCTGGGGGGTGTATTTCCTCTGTAACTGGGGCTACTATGTAAAAGTTAAATGTCCCCCCGAGGTCTTGTATGACCTTATGGGGGACACAAAGTGTAAAAAAAAAAAGTTTCCCCCCAAATCCGTTATTTAAAAAATGTTAAAAATAGAAGAAAAAAAATAAAATGGACATATTTGGAATAAACGCATCCGCAAGGACCAGCTCTATAATATCATATGATCTACCTCAGTGATGAGCAAAGTGCGGCTCTCCAGCGATTGCAAAACTACAACTCCCACCATGCCCTGCAGTAGGCCAGGGCTCCAGACTAAAAAAAAAACAACCAGGAGCCATTGGCTCCTAACCTAAAAAATTTAGGAGCCAAATCAAATTTTTTAGTCGCCAAATTTAAAATGTACATATAACATATAATTGAAAAAAAAGGACTTGGAGGAGAAGATGAGATGCAGGTCACAGTAATGAGCCAGCTCTACACATAGGAGAATACAGCAGCACATACCTCTTATATCCCACATCTACTGGGGGGCAAGGTGACTAAAAATGGCGAGTTGCGCGGTTTTGATTTTTTTAAATAGTTTACACTTTTTCGGGCGTTGTGATATGTAATTTGTTTATTTATTTCTTTGTAAATTTTATATGTAAAATTGGGAAAGGGGGCAGTTTAAACTTTTAGTATTTTAGTGTTTTTTTTTTTGTTTTTTTTTACTTTTTATTTAATAACCATTAGCCTCCTTAGGGGTTAGAACCTGGGATCTTTTCATCCCTTGTCCTATTCACCCTAATAGAGCTCTATCAGGGTGAATAAGACCTAAAACTCAGCTGGCTGCCCTGTGCATCGTGCACACAGCAGCAGGGAGCTGACCATGGCAGCCAGGGCTTCAGGAGCGTCCTGGCTACCATGGTAACCGATCAGAGCCCCAGCAGTGTAATCTGCCAGTGCCACCAATGGAGGGGACCCTGTTGCCACCATATAACAATGAGGGGGGTGGGGGGCCTTTGGCCACTGTGCCACCAGTGATACTAATACTGCACCACCAATGAATCTAATTAAGACCTTTCATGGGTCAAAAGAATATGAACTTGGTATCAGGCTACATAGAGAGGCGCCCAGGGATCTAAGTGCACTTACTAATCTTCCCGGGTGCCGCTCCGCTCACCCGCTGTGGCCCCCGGTATATTCAACATTGAGAGCAAGGAGGAGGAGACGCCAGTGTCTCTCCTTCTCCCTGACAGCAGCGCTGTCCAATCAGAGCTCAGAGCCAGGGAGAAAAAAAACACCTCCCTGGCTCTGAGCTCTGATTGGACAGCGCTGCGACTAAAAAGCCTTGTCGCCACCTGCAAATTTTAAGGCGCATTGGCGACCGTTTTGGTCGCCATCTGGAGCCCTGCAGTAGGCTGATGGCTGAGAATTGTATCCTGGGAGTTGTAGTTTTTGCAACCGCTGGGAGCCGCACTTTGCTCACCACTGATCTACCCCATCAGGTGAACACCATAAAAAAATTAAAATAAACATTATGCCAAAACAGATTTTTTTAGTTAACTCACTTCCCAAAAAACGTAATTTTAATCAAACAAAAAGTTGTATATACCCCAAAATGGTAGCAATAAAAACGCCACCTAATCCCACAAAAAATGACCACACAAGACCATAGCCAGAAAATTGCATCACATAAACGTGATTTTTTTTTTTTCTAAAAATGCTCTTATTGTGTAAAATGTAAAAAAAATTGACATGTTTGGTATCGTTGCGTCCAGATCTATAAAATATCACATCTTCCCCATCAAGTAAACGGTATAAAAAAATTACCCCAAACAGTTTTTTTTTACTTCATCTCCCACAAAATGAAATAAAAAGCAACCAGAAAGCCAAATGTACCCCAAAATGGTGCCAATAAAAACTACAGCTGGTCGTGCACAAAATAAGTCCTCATGCAGCTCATTCAACAAAAAATAAAAGTTATTGCTCTTAAAAACCCTGACAGAAAATTCCATGTTAGGCTACTTTCACACTTGAGTTGGTGCGGATCCGTCTGTTTGTTTGCACAGACGGATCCGCACCTATAATAAAAGCGTTTTGTATCCGTTCAGAACGGATCCGTTTGCATTAGTTTTAAAGAAAAATGACAAAGTCCAAAACAGATCAGTTTTAAATTGCATTGAAAGTCAATGGGGAACGGATCCGTTTTCAAATGCACCATATTGTGTCACTGACAACGGATCCGTCCCCATTGACTTACATTGTAATTCAAAACGGATCCGTTCGGCTCCTCATCTTCAGACGAACACCAAAATGCTGCATGCTGCGTTTTGTTGTTCGCCTCCAAAACAAAATAAAAGTGGAACGGAGCCGAACTGATCCTTATCCGTTCAGAATGCATTGGGGCTTAACTGATCCGTTTTGGACCGTTTGTGAAAGCCCTGAAACGGGTCTCATAAACGGAAACCAAAATGCCAGTGTGAAAGTACGCTTAGAAAATTCAGATGCCGCTCCCTCCATTCTGAGCCCTGGCGTATCCCCAAATAACAGTTTACGACCACAGTTGGGGTGTTACTGTGTTCAGGAAAAAGTGGGTAGTAAATTGTGGAGAGCTAGTCTCCTGTTATCTTTTGTGAAAAAGAAAGTTTGGGCCCAAAGCACTGTTTTCTTGTAAAATAACAAAATGTAATTTTTCATTTTCACACCAAAGTATTAAAAATTATATAAAAAAACAGCTGTTGAGTGAAGTGCTTGCTATACAGCTTTAAAGGGCTTCTGTCACCCCCCAAAAGTCATTTTTCTTTTTTGTGCTTAGTAAAATCCTTATAGGGCGATTATTCTATATATACTCTTTTTACCTTTTTCTGTCCGTTAATTTAGCTAAAAAACCCACTTTTAAAATATGTAAATTACCTTGCTACCAGCAAGTAGGGCGGTTACTTGCTGGTAGCAGCCGCATCCTCCTTTCCAAAAAACGCCCCCTCCTCCTGTTGAGTGACAGGGCCAGCGAGCGCTCTCCTCCTCTGGCTGGCCCTGTCTCAGTTCCAAATCGCGCGCCTGCGCCGTCCCAGTCTTCAGTTCACTGAGAGGAGGACGCTGCTCGGCCGCTCCTTCCTCAGTGCGCCTGCGCCGATGACGTCACATCTACACCCGGAAGAGAAGTCGCAGTTTCTGCAAACTGCAGATTCAGTGTAATAAATATTGAGGTTTGTTTTGTTAACCCTTGCTGTGTTCCAGGAAAAAAAAGATTCAAATGGAAAATCTGCAAAAAAAAGTGAAATTTTACCTCTCTTTTGCTTTAATTCCTATGGAATAGCTAAAGGGTCAACAACATTTCTAAAACCAGTTTTGAATTGCTTGAAGGGTGTTGTTTATAAAATGGGGTCATTTATGAGTTGGTTCTATCATGTAGGCCCCTCAAAATGACTTCAGAATTGAACTGGTCCTTTAAAAAAGTTGACTTTAATGAATATATTATGAGGCATCACTGTCTTAAAAGCAGAGAGATTCAAATTTAGAAAACGTTTGGATTTTTTAAATAAAGTTAAAACATATTGACTCAAATTTACTATAAACGTGAAGTACAATTTATTCATTCCGTCATAATAAGAGTCCATGGCCTGCATAACAGATCCGTCCGGTCTACGTTATGCAGGCCATAGACTTCTATTATGACGGAATGCCTCTAAAAGGCGTTATGGAATTGCGTTTTGGTACGTGGTAACGGAATCCATAACGCAATTCAGTAAATACCACAATACCGAACTTCAAAATATGAAGTTCGCTCATCCCTAGTTATTACCATTTGTGGTAATATCAGATAATTTCACATTTAGAAAATTGACAATTTTTCAAAATTTTTGGTAAATGTTGGATTTTTTTTTTAAATAAAGGTAAAACTCAAATTTACAGAAACATCAAATGTGCTAAATTTTTTGCCTGGTTTTTAAAGGTGAAAAATGGATTGGTCCTGAAGGGGTTAAAGGGAATGTGTGTCTCAATAAGTGGTCTATTTTTTTAAATTGGGTTTTTTATGTTTAATGTTTTTAATTTTCCATATCAATATCTATAGTTGAACAAAGAACAAAAAATACAGCAGTTTTTGCACTGACCACTAAGGGCTACTTTGACAACTGCGGTTTTGTATTCCGCTTTTGAGATCTGGCAGAGGATCCGGAGCAAAACGTTTCCGTTTGATTTAACGCACCAGGATGCATTTGTTCCGTTAGGATGCGGTTGTATTAAATCGAAACACAACAAACTGGATCTGGCATTAAAATCATTGTAGGTCAATGGGTGACGGATCCAGCACCATTGACGTACATTGTTTTTGAATCCGGTCTGTTTTGCTTGCTGCGCTTTCTGTCCAGCATAGGGTTGTTTCGGGAATCGAAGTTTCGATACCCAATCGATACTTTTCTCTGGTATCGAGCTCGATACCAGTATTAGTATTTTATCGATAGTGGGCTGCGCTACTGCACAGCCCAGTATTGGAGAGCGTGGCTGCGCCGCTCTCAGCGCGGCCATGTTCTCCTCGGCAGCACGGGGAGAAGGAGGCAGTCTCTCCCGTCCCCTGTGCTGCTTCCACCAATAGAGCGAGAGGGGTGGAGGAGGCGGGGTCACTGGCCACCAATGAGGAGTGACTTTTACTATACAGATGCAGGCAGAAGAAGCTCATTGCCGACACCTGCCTGTGACCGGGCACTGCGATCTGCGGCAGTTAACCCCTCAGGTGCGGCATTCTGCCTGCATCTGTATAGTAAACTTCACTCCTCATTGGTGGCCAGTGCGCCCCCTCCCCAGTATTAGACATTGGCCAATGTCCCCCCCCCCCTTTCCCCATTATTAAATACATTGGTGGCCAGTGCGCACCCCCCCCAATATTAGACATTGGCCAATGCCCCCCTTTTCCCCATTATTATATACATTGGTGGCCAGTGCGCCTCCCCCAGTATTAAAAGCATTGGTGGCAGTGGCCACAGGGTCCCCTCACCTCCTCTCTTCTGATCGGAGCCCCAGCAGTGTAATGCTGGGGCTCCGATCAGTTACCATGGCAACCAGGATGCTACTGAAGTCCTGGCTGCCATAGTCTGCTCCCTGCTGCTGTGTGCACAGGGCAGCAGGGAGAGTGTGAGATCCTATTCACCCTGATAGAGCTCTATCAGGGTGAATAGGATGAAAAGATCCCAGGTTCTAGCCCCTAAGGGGGAAATAGTTAATAAATAAACTGTAAAAATAAAAAAAAAGTAAAAGTACACCAAAATATTAAGTATAAATCACCCCTTTCCCAATTTTACATATTTTATTTATTGTTTATATATTTTATATTACATATCACTACGTCTCAAGTCCAAACTATTAAAAAAATCCTCTTAAGCGGTAAACGCCCATAAAAGAAAAAAAAAAGAAAAGTGTACAATTCGCCATTTTATTTTAGTCGCCTTGTCCCCCCAAAAAATTGGATCGGACTGTTGTATTATTAGCCGGGCGTTCGATAAAATGAGGAATGCATGCGGCTCTTTTTGGCATTTTTTTAATTTTTTTACGTGGTATCGAGTATCGCAATACTTTTTTATGGTATCGATACCGAATCAAAATTTTGGTACCGAAACAACTCTAGTCCAGCGTACGAAACTGAACAACTGATATTGATGCTTCCTGAATACGTTTTTCTACATTCTGACTAGATGGTGACAAAACTGAACGTTTTTGCTCCAGTTTTAAGATCCTCTGCTGGATCTCAACACCAGAGGGGTGAAAGTAGGCCAAGTCTAATAGGGGCCACTTCTTGGTTTATACAGATCACTTTACTGCAGTTACCTGCTTATCTGTCATTCTAATCCTGCCTGTAATGATATCACCTCTGTGATATAGATAAGGCAGGATCCACGATTCTGATCTATTCTCCCCTTGTACAATGACCTCTGCACAGAGGATGCCTAGAAAACTCTCCCATAGAAGTCTGAGGTCCTCTCTAGACCGTTGTCTATGGTCCAGGTGTAAAGCAGTTTTTGTTAGGGGCTATCCCAACTAATGTAAAATATGAGAATCGCACATCCTATAGAACCAGCCCTGTACCTCACATGGATCCAGAGATCTCCCCATTAATTGAGGATAGGTCATCAATAGTAAAAGCCCGGATGACCCCTTTAACAAAACTGAACATTCTCACTATACGAATACAGCGGTGTAATGGCTGCACAATTTTTTAGACTTGTGGGAACATGTAGTGGTGCCCAAAATCATGCAAAATCCCTCTGGTCCTCCTCTCCAGGCCCTGCCATGAGACCAAAACATATTGACACAGATAAAATGAAGTACAATGTGTCACAGAAAAACCGTCTCAGAATCACTTGGATACAGAAGTGTTCCAAGGTAATTTCCACGTAAAGCCTCATTCACACGTGTGTGTTTCACGGACAGCACACGTCCCCATTCACTTTAATGTGTGTATTCAGACTTCAGTGTTTTAGCACGGTCAGTGGGTCAGTGTTTTTAGCACAGATGCATGCTCTCTCTTGTCCGTGTTCACGGATCCATCATGTCCTTTATAGTCTATGGGTCAGTGAAAACCACGGATGCCATCCATGTTGCATCCGTATTTTTTAATGGATCATTAAGAAGAGATGCTTTGAAAATTATTTTTCAGCTGTTCAGTGTCAGTAAAACACGGATGACACGCGGACAGCAAAAAATGGACACAGACCCAACACGGATCCTTCACAGATGGATCACTGACCACCTGTTCACGGATTTGAACACGGACGTGTGAATGAAGCTTAAAAGGAACCTGTCATCAACTTTATACTTACCTCACCGAGAATTAGGGACAGAAATGCTGATCTCAGCAGTGTGTCACTCATGAGCTTGAAGTAAGTGGTTGCTGAGAACCAGCATCATAATCATTGCAGCCCAGGCCTTCAAAAGAGTCAAATCTACCTGAGAAGAGTCAGTGTTATTCATGATCTCCTGCTCTCTCGCCCATCTGCTGATGATTGGCAGTTCTCTCCTAGAGAGAAAGGGAGAAAACTATGTAGAAGCCTGTCAGTCATCAGCAGGTGGGCAGGAGAGCAGGAATTCATCAATAACCAGGACTCTTCTCAGGTGGCCGGGACTCTTTTCCAGGCCTAGTCCGCAATGACTGTGATGTTGGTTCTTGGCAACCATTTACTTTTAACTTATAAATGACAGACCGCTGAAATCAACTCACCGGTCTCTACTTTATGCTGCCGCTAGTATGGGCAGCATAAAGGTGATGACAGGTTCCCTTTAAGCGGTTGTGCACCCAGCTTTCTGTCTGCATCCCATTCGCATTTTTTGCGGATCGGATGCGGAACCATATATCCATTTTGCAGATAAGGATAGGACATTTCTAGAGGAGTGTGGGGGAAAAAAATGGCAGCATGCGCTTGGCAGGGCTCGTTTTGCAGACTGCAAAATGGATAAGGTTGAGTGCAGGAGCCCTAAAACTACTCATCAGATTTAAAAATTTGTAAATATCCGTGAGCTGCCGCCTCTCTCTCCTGACTTCCCCATAAGCACAATTGCGTAGATCAGTTATGTGTGAATGATTATTCCAAAGGCGCGACACCTCTGAATGCTGATCGAGAGAATGGTCGCTTGTTCTTCTTGATACTTCCGCGATGATTGCTTTGGCTAGCAAGCGACAACCGGAAATGAATATACCTATGAATG
Organism: Bufotes viridis; assembly: GCA_033119425.1. Classification (NCBI taxonomy): domain Eukaryota; kingdom Metazoa; phylum Chordata; class Amphibia; order Anura; family Bufonidae; genus Bufotes; species Bufotes viridis. The sequence continues at coordinate 373,343,462 of CM065592.1, forward strand.
TTTGCTCACAATCATTGTCTGCTCTGTCGGCCCGTGTAAGTGCCCGTACACATTAGGTTGTGGAAAGCGTCAGGATTGGGCAGCAGTGTGTATGGGGGCCTTTAATAAATGATTGTGGAAGATGTCAGTTGCCAATTTAACATTTTTTTTTTTCCTTCTTTCTTTCTCAAGCCTAAAGAGTGCAATGGCATCAAGATACCGATTGATACCAGCAAGCCTAACCCCAACGAGGTGGAGTTTGACAACTTGTATTTGGATATGAATGGCATCATCCATCCATGTACTCACCCGGAGGACAAGTAAGTCTCATCGTCTTTATTTCTTGCTGTCCACGACATGAAGGATGAGATTGTAATATATATTCCTCTTGTCTGATTGCAGACCGGCACCTAAAAATGAAGATGAGATGATGGTGGCCATCTTCGAGTACATTGATAGATTGTTTAATATTGTGAGGCCGAGGAGGTTGCTGTATATGGCTATAGACGGCGTGGTGAGTGTGTCTGCCGCCTTGGAACCTCCTTCAGGAAGTATTGTGTTCTTTAGTAATAGCAGCGAGCGAGGCAGAGGTGCTGATCATCCCGTGGACGATGAAATCTCATCTGTCCTCTTTATAATATAAAGGGGGACTCCACACATAAATCTTGTTTTCTCCACAGAGCGCACTTAGTCCTTATCGGCAGGATATTTGATTGCTGAGCGCTATCTTTCTCACTTGTGGTATTCTTGCACACACACTACGGCTGCATTCAGATAGGATGTTCTGGGGCCTCTGTTCTCATGATGAATGGCGGATCCAGAGATCCCGTATCCTGTGCGTAGGGGAGAAGTGTCCCCGTGGTCTATACCTAGAGACCCCTATGCCAAGCAAGAACACTTTGGGGTGTATTTTGTCTTTTTTTGGCATGGCTTGGTGCATTGTGAATGATAGAACAATGTGGTTTTTAGAGACTTTTCAGTAACAAATATAGAACCTACCTGCTCTAACCCTGTCAGAAGTGTAATAAATCTGGGGCTCTTATTATTAATACATTTATTGAGGTCATAGGGCTGGATAAATCATCCATTAGCACTTCATTCCCCTCTTTCTCCAAGGAATCGCCCCCCTTATTCTCATATGTGTGGATTTTTCGTTTTTAGTAGCAATTGAGAAAACTTTGATTTCTTTCTCTCTATTTGAACAGGCACCTCGAGCTAAGATGAATCAGCAGCGCTCTAGGCGTTTTAGGGCTTCAAAAGAAGGCGTAGAATTGGTGGAAGAGAAGAACCGTATCCGGGAGGAAGTGATCTCCAGAGGTATGCTGCTCCTTGTCCTCTACGGCAGATAGTCACAGGCTGCAACTGATTGACTTGTCTGTCCAAGCAAGACACGTGTGACTAATGTAGAGGACTTCTAGTGAATACCAGTGGTCCCCATGTAATCTTTGTGGGGCATCTTTTCTTAGAACTCTGCCGCTTCTCTGTTTTCTGGAAATGTATAAAGAAGTTAACAGGACGTTGTGGATCACCTATACAAATATTCACAAAGTAAAAAACATTATAAAAATATCACATATTTAAAAAGCAGCAAATCACAGAGATCCATATAAATGGCCCAATAGGCTATGGAGAATAAACCTACATATCCATCTAAGATGCAGATAATGTCCATACAGACCTAACAGACAAGCCCTCATCCCCAGCATGTGTTTCACTGTGGCTTTTCCAAGGGGCGTCCCCGCCTCCATAGCCTATATTGGTTTATTAATGTGTTACTACTAGGTAGGACTTAGTTCAGTGTGCTATATACCCTTCAATGTGTACTGCCTGTCAAATACTGGTCTGTCTCTTCATTCTGTGATTTGCCGATTTGAGATTGAGATTTTTTCTTTTTTTTTTTTTTTTTTTATAATGTATTCTTCTGTACTTTATGAATACCTGTATAGGTGATCTACTTTTGTCATGTTGCTCACTAGGTACGTCTTTTGAGTATTGGTGGCCCAGTTTTCTGTTTAGATGTCTATACATCTCCTCTTGTGGGATAATCCTACACACTGACACCATTCAATTAGTGCAGTCAGTACCAAACAATGTCAGAACACGCCCCATTGGCAAGGGCAATGGTAATGCTCCATAGTCAGTTTATTCCTAAAGTTCCAGGAGCAATAACAGAGGAAACCCACATGTAGAGTACTCTTAACCGAAGTGTCCTCTTTCAAATGACCGACATTAATTGGAGAATGAACAGAACACATGGTGCCCTCCGTTCCTTTTTTTTTTTTTTCAGCTGCAGATTTGCCGATTCCTGGGCTCCTTTGTGCTACCTGAGCTGGCTGCACTACTTCTAAGACTACCTGGTCCACACTGTGCATTTGGTAACTCAGATTGGCCAGCAATTTGAGGCTGGACCAACAGGCAGTGTCCTGGACTACTAATGCACTGTGTGAATCTTGTCGTCTGAAAAATGGTGCTGTCCTTTTGGAGTGCAGAAAAGGAGCCCATGAATCTGCAGGTGAAAAGGAAGTCGCCATGTAAGTGTCCTGTCCGTTTCCCAGTTAATGTAAGTTTTGAATCCTCAACCGGAGGGTCACATTAAGTTTTAATTCGCCAGCAATTTTATTTTCTATGTTGAATGAAATGCTTGACTACAATAATGCAGTGGCCATTGAGTGAAGAAATGCATAGCTGATGGCCAGCTTTATCTGTTTTGCTGGTATCATGTACTGAATCCGCTCTTCTTCCAGGTGGCTACCTTCCTCCTGAAGAAGTGAAAGAAAGATTTGACAGTAACTGTATCACTCCTGTAGGTACCGTAGAACACATTGGTACATTGTGTTGTATATTGGAGATCTGTGTTAATAACGCTGATGCTTTTTCTTATCTAGGGCACAGAATTTATGGACAACTTGGCAAAGTGTCTTCGTTACTATGTTGCAGATCGTTTAAATAATGACCCCGGCTGGAAAAACCTTACAGTAAGTTTACTTTATCTGTAGTCTTATATTGCTGCAATGTTTAAAACCATTTGGGACACTATAGGAAAAGGGAATGGTTTAGATTTCAGTTTGGTAGGTAAAGTGTCCCCTAAGTTTTCAACAGGCTGTGCTTTAATCAATAGTACACTGTACATGAGGAATAACACTATTTCTGGCCATTTTGTATGCTGATCATTTAGTTTGCATATCTATCAGACATGGTGCGTGGAGAGTAGCTGCCGTCCACTGCACACAGAAAGTAAAAGATAAGCTGCTTCCTAAGCTTCTCTTACCACTAAGAAGTTTGCCCCAGGATCATGAAGGATGTTGCAGAGAAGTACTGATCTGTTTGGTTGTAAATTTAGCACTTGTGCTGAGATATAAATCTCCTATGTAGCTGTGCAGTCTCTTTAGTGTCCGAGTCCCGTCTCACTCATGCAGCTGCTCACTCCTCTCACTCCCCTCTCCATAGATTTGTATTGGCATGTGTAATATGATCCTCCTGGTCCATCTCTAGACTAAGATGCAAAGCATTATTCAACGTAGATATGTAAATAAGATGCTCCTCCTTCTGGTATGTAGGTTAGAAAATTTATTAACATCAAGAAGATAAAAATTGTACCACCAATTGTGTATTATAACACAAATAATAAAAATGTTAGAAATATGAATACAGATATATTTAGTAATTCATTGTTCATAATCCATTATTCCACATGATTAGACAGTCCATAAAATAAATCTCCAAGCACTAATTCATATAATGCATTTAGTTCGCGTTTTTGAACAAAAAATATATATATTAGAGATGAAAGAGTATAATAAATGAGTGTCCCAAAAGTTCATTAAAAAATTAAAGAATTAAAATTCCCATAAATTTGATTGATACTTGATCTTTGTAAACATGATTAGTAATAGATCTTCATGATTAGCTAGTTCAAATATGTGACTTGGTGAATTCAGAGTCTTTGGAGCGAAATTATATAATTAGTCACTAAATGTGAATAAAGCTCCGCTATATCAGTTCGTTATTTAATCATGACGTCCATAGGTATAAATATTGCAAACTCTGCTTAATTGAGTGTTGTAAAAAATACAAACAGCACCCACTTTCTGAACCACAAATAGAGGCGATCAGGGCTGTGCACTTACTATAGATATATATATCTATATATATCTATCGTATATACTCGAGTATAAGCCGAGTTTTTCAGCACAAAATTTGTGCCGAAAAACACGAACTCGAGTCATACTCAAGGAGAGTGGAGTGGGAGGAGGAGCTGGGGGGCGGGCATTTGCGACGGGGCCGGTGCGCTCACTGCTGACTGACTGATGTCACGTGCCTGCCCGGCCTGCTTTATGAATGAAGCAGGCGGCAGGCTGCGCTCGCCCGGCCTGCCTGGAGTATTCAGTGCGGCATGTGAGGAGGTATTTAGGAGCGGTAATGGGGGGAAGGGGGGGCTGTGCATGGCACTGTTATGGCATGGGGGGGCTGTGGATGGCACTGTTATGGCATGGGGCGCTGTGGATGGCACTGTTATGGCATGGGGGGCTGTGGATGGCACTGTTATGGGATGGGGGCTGTGGATGCCATCCACAGATTCTCCCCCATAACAGTGTCATCCACAGATCCACCTCGGCTTATACTCGAGTCACTGCTTTTCCTAGTATTTTAGGGTAAAATTAGGGGGTTCGGCTTATTCTCAGGTCGGCTTATACTCGAGTATATACGGTGTGTGTACATATACCGTGTGTGTGTATGTGTATATATATATATATATATATATATATATATATATATATATATATATATTAGTAATTTCTATATCCATCCTTTTTAGAAGCCACTATAAGTGGTATAAATGGCGTTCGGCATGCACTTATGAGCATGAGAGTGGTACTTGGTATCTTCCCTTTCTTTCTCCTGCTGCTCACCAAGTGGACACTTTGTTCCAAGGTTGACAGCCGCAGCGCTCAATACGTAGATTGCTTTAAAAGTGGAAGTATCTTTCATTAGATGAAACTGTCGACATGCCAACAAAATATTGTAGTGACATACAATGCCAGACACATTTCGGAGCTCCAGGCTCCTTCCTCAGTGGCTGTTTGTCATAAGACTTACCATACTTCACTGATTTACCATTTCATGATTGCCAAAGTCTGGACTGGAATCCTTAGCCAATAGGTTCACATGAAAAACCCGGAAATGGATCAGATCTTCTATTTAATATTCCTATTTTTAACTTTTTTTATTCTTCTGTATCGGTCATGTTTAAAGTCACATGGTTGAAATATATAGTAAAAATTGTATTTTTTTTTTTACAATTTCGCTATATATGCGTTTTTTTTCTTTATATATGCGTTTTTTTGGGGCTATGTCTTCCTTTTTATTATTCCCAAACATTGTATCAAGTCGCATTTAAGAAAAAACATTGCCTTTAATATAAATTTGTACTGAAGAATACAGAAATTATATATACAATAAATGAAATCCATATCATTACTTTATCTTCTCATCCCCTCTACGTGTTTTTATCTAAAAAAAAAAAAAAAAAAAAAAACTATTCACAATAATTGCTCAACTTTAGAATTGTTTGCTTGATATGGTTAACCTTCAGATGTGAAAAGCGATTGGCATGGGGGGGGGGGTGTTGTAACATAACTTGACCATTCTTTCTGATGAAACATATTACAAAGTTTCTTGTGGTCACTTGTACTAATGATTTATGTTAAGTTGTGTTAAAGTACAGTGGCTCTTTAATGATCTTGACAGTGGAACAAATGTCTCTGTTCTTCGTGGTAATGTGAAATAAAAATTAGAATGGGCAATAGGTTTTATAATTATTTGGGTAATGGTACACAATGTTGGTAGAGGGCTGAGACAAGCCAATTTTTAAATGGATCTGACTCTGCAATCAGCTGATCTCTACAGGTTCAGCTTCTGAAGCTGTGAGGTCAGTGCCAGCCATACATTTCCTCTGCGGTGCTTTACCTGGGAGATTACAGATAGTTGCCGAGGCTGCTTGAATAGAAGGTGGCACTCCATGTTCGTTACACTGCATGTCATCTCCGAAGTGCAGTGTAATGACAAGGACTTGCTCCATTCACTTGAATGGAATGAATACTTGTAATTACACTTGCATGGAGAACTGCCTCCTCTTCAAACAGCTGATCAGATATTGATTACCTATTCTGATAGGTCATCAATATATATGGCCTGCACAACCTCTTTAAGTCGTCAGTATGAGATCACTAGGGTCAGACACTTGTCCTCCCTCCCCAGTATTAATCATTGGTGGCAGTGGCCACCAATGATGTGGGGGAGGGGGACCCTGTGGCCACTGTCACCAATGATTGATTAATACTGAGGGGGGGGGGGTTGAGTTACCAGAGGGGGCTGATAAGAGGGAGAGGCTGGGGGGCTGTTCTGTGTTTTTTTTTTTTTTGTTTTTTTTTGGACTTTTGTTGGTCAGTGGTCACGAAATAAATGTTATTTATTTCATTGTTCTAATTGGTATCGGTGAGTACTTAAATAAAGGTATAGGGACTCGGTCTTAAAAAAAAAAAAATGGTATCAGGACATCCCTAATTTTCTTGGGCCATTGTAACTTAGAGGACCTTTCACGTGATTTGACTTGTCAAATTCAGTACCTGGCACTGTGGCCAATCTTAACAATGAGATAGGGCACATATTTTTTCGCTGCGTCGTTTCACCACTGTGTCCATGGATGTGTTTGGTGCTCCGTATGCTAATTAATAGCTGTGGTACAGGGAGGAGGAGATGACAGCGTTTCTCAGCGGGCATCTCCTTCTCCCTGGCGGTGGTGTGTGGTGAAAAAACGGCTCGCCTTCTCCTTGGCTGTGGTGTGGTCCACTCTGATTGCCCAGCTCACAGCCAAGGAGAAGGAGATGCTCACTGAGAAACGCTGGCATCTCCTCCTCCCAGTACAGATGCTATTGATTAGTATACATGTCACCAAACAGAACACCGAGCACAGCAGCAAGATGGAGCAGCGGATTTGAAAAAAATGTGCCCCATCTCATCTTGTTAACATCGGCTACAGTGCCAGGTACTGATTTTTAAAAGTCAAATCACAGTGGAGAAAGGTCCTCTTTAAAACCAGACTCAACCTACAATGCCTCTGAAACTACTGATGCCCACCAGCTTGGGCACTTCACTGGTAAAACACCAATATTGGCTGTCTTGTAGTTCTTCTTTACAGTACAGTGCGGTATTGAGAGTTGCACCTTTGGGGTGGCTTCATTTTACTTTCTGGTACATTGTGTACTGTACAGGACCCAGAAGAAGATCCTGTCCTCATCATAGAAGGTGATTTACAGCCTATAGCAGCTCTTTCTGGCTTTTGCATGTAAGGTATTGTTTTATCTGTATGTTATCTGCTTTTTCTCTTATTATGGGATGACATTTTGGGGCTTTGGAACCAATTTCGAGCTATGATATCAAGGTACAATGGTTTTCCTAGAGCTAGTTAATATTGTAACTTGAGGGACCACTGTGTCTACTCCTTAGGACTGATTTTTGACATGACCCACAGTTCTCTCAGGTACCTTTTCTTACGCCGTCTCATCTTTGCAGGTCATTTTATCGGATGCAAGTGCCCCTGGAGAAGGTGAACATAAAATTATGGATTACATCAGAAGACAACGAGGTACTGTGTATAGTTCTGAATTGTTGAATCGCTTATCACTGTAATATCTTGCAAGGTAACTAACTATATTTTCTCTCGTTTCCTGTGCAGCCCAGCCTCACCATGACCCTAACACTCATCATTGCTTGTGTGGTGCTGACGGTAAGCACTAGATTGTGCCTTTCTATATAATGTGGAGATTACAGTAAATCTGTTTTGCAGTTTATGCTTGTTTTTTATAATTTATGCATCTCATGCAGTTTATAGGTCATCTTCTCTGATGCATTGCTAAAGCTTGTTCTAAAGCTCTGCACAAAATTCTGGTCTAGATTAAATGGTGATTAACAGTAAATAGATTAACGTTTGCCTTAAAATGCTTTGTGAATGTGTCTATTAACAGGGTAAAGTGGAACATATTTTCTTGCGCTTCTAATTAAAATGAAGGCAGTGTTAACTTCTACATAAATAATGTTTAAACTCGTTGACATAATTTAGGCCCCTTTCAGACAAGCGAGTTCCACGCGTTGGTCTCACAGCACGAGTATGCAGCAACACCCGTACTGACCTCCCAGCACAGACTTGACTGATCGCATAGCATTATATTGATTTATGATGCTAGGTACTCCTTAAAGTTCTGGAATATATTGTATGACACTGACCTAATGCTGTCTGTTATCCAATACATTGCAGACCTGTAATGGTTACATAGCATCATAAATTACTATTTGGCTATTCGACCCTGTCAGTGCTGAGAGGTCAGAACAGGTGCTGCTGCTTACTTGCGCTGTGTTTTCAATGCGTGGAACACACTCGTGTGAAGGGCAATTAAAGTTTTTGGCAGAGTGGCAGTGAAGTTGCATACATTTACAGCGCTGTATGGCCTCTTGCGCATGACCGTATATCCTTGTGCTATCTGCATTTTTTATTTTTTTTTTCAGAATAAAACTGACCCATCCATTCCTATGGAGCCATACACTCATCCAAATTTTGGCTGATCCATTTGGCCATTCTGCAAAATATAGGACATGCCTATGTGTTGCAGCCAAGAATGGCCCTTTCTATTGATAGAACTGAGAAAGATACTGCGCACACACAGGCTATCCATATTTTGCGGTTCTGATTTTTGAGGCCCGAAATAGACACGCATAGATTTTCAAACCCCAAGTGGAAATATCAGTAATGTGCAATTTTAAAATGTGCAGGATCCTCATTTTTTTGACGTAAAGCTTTAGATTCTTAGTGGATTTCACTTTTACAGATTTTGCAGTTAACATTTGAGTATGTGAGGTGCTTGGTATATATTTAAGTGACATTAATTATGTGTGTTAGTGTACCTAAATGTTTAATTAAACTTCATTAAATCCTCTTCTAAATGTGCCAAATATTATTTTTGTAATGCACATTTCTGTTTTTTACTTTTCATAAGAAGTTGGCACCTGAAGTTCACACTTTTGTACTCCCATAAGACGCTGTGTATGGGACTATGGATTCCCCTGTGGCCGCACTGAGCTCTGTAGACCACATAGATACAGATACCTATAAAAAAAAAAAAAAAAAAGTTGCCAGACCGCTTGGAATTAATATAAATTTTATTAGTAAATAAATTCATAAGTTAAAAACAAGTAAAAGTGCAGGCAAAGGGTGAGATCAACCAAAGGAGGACACAATGGCAACAATTCAAATCTGTCCACAAAAAGAAAGAATCAAAAATAGTGTGTGTAAGTGCAATAAGTGACAATGACTGAATATATACAGGACAGGAATCCGTTACCCATAATGTGTCTCCTCTGGGATGGCGCCGATGCGTGTTTCGGCGGACCTTCATCTGGGGTTGGCATCATCCCTGCAAGACACACACTATATAGCAGTGTTTCCCAACCAGCGTGCCTCTAGCTGTTGCAAAACTACAACTCCCAGCATGCCCGGACAGCCTTTGCCTGTGCAGGCATGCTGGGAGTTGTAGTTTTGCAACAGCTGAGGCACACTGGTTAGGAAACACTGCTATATACTCACAACCACCAATCATAGGGCTCCAACCAAATAGTAACATAGTATAGTAATAGTATGATTTAATACGTGATTTAGCTAGTATGAGAATTTTTATATTTTTTTTTCTCATTGATTACTATAAATAAGCTGAGTCCCCTTTTTGGTTAATAGCACATAGATACAGGCTGTTAGCAGAGCGAGCGCAGGAGCTTGCATAAGACATCACTCTCCTGCGTGTGCCCGTTCTGCCAAAGCCTTACATTGCCCAGGTATGCCAGGCTTTAGCAGAGCAGTGCTGGTACAGGCAGGAGCAGCGATGCTTGAATAATCCATTGCTACAGGTGTTTGGCTGAGATGCTATTTTGGTCTATTAGGAAACATTCCATTTCCATCAAGAATGTTAATGGTCTACCGCAGGCATGCTCAACCTGTGGCACTCCCAGCATGCCTACAACTATCAGCCTACAGCAGGGCATGGTGGGAGTTGTAGTTTTACAACAGCTGGAGGGCCGCAGGTTGAGCATGCCTGGACTCTACCAGAAGACTTTGTAGCTAGACTTGGACAATGAGCAGGACAAGCTCTGTTCTTATGGCATCTTTGCCTTCGTACCTATAATATAAAAGTGTAAAATAAGTTCTCTTACGATAGTCTGCTTTTAAAAATATTGCTTACTTCTTTATTTCTAGCTGACCTCATCATGCTTGGACTAGCCACTCATGAACCCAACTTTACCATCATCAGAGAAGAGTTTAAGCCTAATAAACCAAGGCCATGTGCATTATGTGGTCAGTTTGGGCATGAGCTAAAAGAGTGCCAAGGATTAGCCCGTGAAAAAAAAGGAGAGGTAAGACCTTTGTCAGCCATTACCAGTTCTCATTGTGCATTGCTTGTGACTGGGAGGATTATAAAGTAGGACATTTTCTCCTATTGTGTATACAGCCTAATTATTTTATTCAGAAATAACTGCTGATCAAGTGGTTTAAAAAAATGTTTTTATGTTGGCGTCTTTACTTTTACCCATATTTGTGTTTTTTTTTTTTTCTTGTTAGCATGATGAATTTGCTGATAGTCCCCCAGGCTCTGAGCAAGAGTTTATCTACATTCGTCTCAGTGTGTTACGTGAGGTATGTTCCTTAAAGCCTCTCTCAACCTATACTCTCCTTTTTCCCACCCTGCCCCTTGAACTGATCACTCCTCGATTCACCTGTAAAATACACGAACAGAAGTCTGTATGCTGAGAGATTGGGTTATAGTAGCTATCCATAGACGTATATGAGGTGAAGAGAGGAAGCAGCTGCAGAGTAAGAGGCAGAGACAGACGCTCCTGCATCTACCGGTAATGGGTGTTTTACATTCTCTTTCCAGTTCTAGATTGACAGCAGCTCTGCTCATTACAGCTGTATAATGTCCTTCAGCTTCTGATTCAGCAGCAAAATCTCTCCTTCTGTATGTTCTGTTTATGGGGGACATAATAGCAAGACTACAAGTCTAGCTCAGGAAGGACTGACAGAGCGCCTGCACAGGGGAAAACTGCTAGAAATGCAGGATAGAAGTCCTATAACGGCCACATGGACAGTTAATTCTGCCTGAAGTCACTTTTAAACAGGTACTCTTTTAAGTGGTTGTGCAGTGGTCTACTGTTTATGACCTAGAATAGGTCCTCAATATTAGATTGGCGGGTGTCTGACTCCCAGCGATCAGCTGTATGGGGCTCGCAGTTACAAGGGAGCAGGCGTGCAGTTGAACATTGAAGAGGACGTAGCTCTCGATTGTCAGGGGGTTCCAGAAGTCAGACCCTCACTGAGATTTTATCAATGTTATATGGTTGCACAACCCCTTTGAACTTATTTGCTGTTTAGATTGTAATGTATGGTTTGGTCATGAGCCAAAACCATAAGTTAAGTATTACTTGCTAATGTGGCAACCTGTTTTTCAGTATCTGGAAAAAGAGCTGACCATGGCAAACTTGCCTTTTCCATTTGACTTTGAAAGAAGTGTCGATGATTGGGTCTTCATGTGCTTTTTTGTTGGCAATGATTTCTTGCCACATCTTCCCTCCCTCGAAATCAGGTAAATTGTGTTGTTTTTTTTTTTTCTTTTTTTCGGGGCTGGGGTGAGAGGTGATTAACTTTGAATTTTGAACTTTATTTAACTGGCCTCAATTATTATTATTTTTTTCTTAGGGAAGGTGCAATTGACAGACTTGTAAACATTTACAAAAATGTCGTGCATAAGACCGGGGTGAGTGAGCGTGGATTTTTATTTCATTTTTACCTTTTATATAATGGAGACATTAGGTAGTCTTCTACTTAGAGAAAAAGAAATAGTCTAATCAGGTTTGTAATGATTTAACATTTGCTTTGCAGGGCTACCTTACTGAGAGTGGGTTTGTGAACTTGGAGCGGGTGCAGATGATCATGCTGGCTGTTGGAGAAGTTGAAGATAGTATTTTTAAGAAACGAAAAGAAGACGATGTGCGTTTTCATTTTAGTTATGTTGCTTTGTATTTTCTCAGGTCTGTGCTTCTTAATTTATTTTGTGTTATTGATCATTGTAGGAGGGCTTCAAGAGGAGACAAAAGGAGAAGAAAAAGCGGATGAAGGTGAGCTGTATATTTAACTTACATCCTATAGTTAATTGGTTTATTGGCTTATCATTTTGGGTCTTATTTGGGATCACCTGCCACCCTATCACATTACGCATTACCAGTCTGTGCTTATAGTGTAAAGGAAGGCATTAGCTGCCTGCTTTTGTATTCACATTGTCATGACAACATGACGTTAGGAGGTGTTGTCCATGCCGCAGAGAAGGGATGTCATCTGTGTCTTCATCTGCCACTTGATCCGTGTAAGCTGTTAAACTACATAGAGACAGGGAAGGCACAGATAATGGTTTAATGCAACTAAATAAATGTTGCCTGCAAAAACCACAAGGCAAATAATTTGCTCCATATCTCACACTGCATGTACTTGCCAGACACATTCATGCAAAATACTACCTTAAGAATCAGAACTTGTATTGCTACAAAGCCATTAAAATCTTTAGTCTTCATCTGCTCACCCTTCAACTGCCTCCGTAAACACCCTAGCTATTTCCTCAGGTGTATCACACCTATATGCTGATACATCACTCTTTGGTTAAGGTAGTGCAGTGCAAGCGCTTACTGGCCTCTTTATTCTGCATAAAATGACTCCTTTCCTGGCCCTGCAAGATCATGCAACCTGCAGTCTGACCACCGGACTAATACAGGTCTATTGGATGGATATCTGGCTCGCACTGTGTAGAACACCTGTAACTGGGGCTTCACAGATATTTCGCATATTACAGCAATATTCTCTCAGCAATGCGAGCACATAAGAACATGGGACCAGCACAGATGCCTTCAGCTGCCAGGAGCACATATAACAGGTCAGCCAGTGTCATAGGGACAAATCAGCTGACAGATGCCCTTTAAACAACTTTGAGAGAACCAATGTCTGCTCTGATTGTAACGAACAAAACCATAGCGGGTCTGGAGGAGACCAGCTACAAAAATACTGCAGAGCCTCCTTTAAGGGCTCTTTCACACGAGCGGATGCCGTGTGTGGAATCCACTGCATGAAAGAGAGCCAAGCCCCGTTCCGGAGAGCAGAGACACGGAGCATTAACATGATTAATAATGCTTTTTTCCTCTCTGATCTTTTTACTACAAAATCACGGTGACAACTTTATCTCCCAGCACGGAACATTATCAATCATGTTAATGTTCTGTGTCTCTGCTGTCCAGAGCGCGGCTTGGCTCTCTTTCACCAGCGGATTCCGCGCACATCATCTGCTCGTGTGAAAGAGCCCTAAGAGTCTCAATGCAGCAATCTGAAGTGCAAAGCTCCTTGAGAAACTGTAATATGCAAAATAAGTGTGGCGCCCCAGTTATGGGTCTTCAAGGCAGTGAAAGCCAGATATCCCTCCATTGATTATACATCGATTATCATGGGCCGAACTGATGTCTCCCACCACGGCCCCATTGTTTTTGCAAATAGTATGTAGTGCTAACAGCAAGTCCTGTCAGTATTCAATAAATGCAGGTTGCTGGGAAGCCGCTCCAAGTTAACACTTTATGGCTCCTTTTTCCTGCGCGTGGGTTTACATACAGTACATAAGACACATACAATACACACAAAACATAGACTGAGTGAGAGAAGGAAAAGAGCACCATGACTGCAAAAGCTTACAAACTACAAAGGAAGGAGACGTTGGGGGAAGAAGCTGGCCAGATAGCAGCAGGGTCTTTTTTGGGTTGACGCAGAATGTTCACCATGGTGCAATGACTGAACCTTGTTATTTTATCCCTTCTGTTTTTTTAGGGGGAACACAGGCCAGCTTTTACTCCCACTGGACAGTTTGCCCCTCAGGCACTAGGTCGGAATATGTCCAACCCAAACGCCATCGTCAACCCAAGACAAACTGCCTTTCAAATGAGAATGCACGACTCTGTAAGTATGGGCTCACTTACAGTCCGTTTTTAGATCTGCAGATGTTCTTAGAATCCCTACCTTTTTTTTTTTTTTTTTTTTTTTTTTCTTTTTTGGCCTTGGTTATTCTAAATCATAATTCATTGACAATGTCATAGCCATGGGGTTTCAAGAGAAATTAGTTTAAATATGAAAGAGAAAGTTGAAGAACACTAAATCACAAGGTGGTGTAATAGAACCAGTTTGGTACCCGTGACATCCAAATCAAAAATCTCTCAATAGTAAATGGGTAACCTTAAAACATAACCTTTAATAGGTACGTTAAAAACGCTGAATGATAAGTCTATAACGACAATAATAGTCTAATATGTCAGCATTGACACATTATTTGACTATTATTGTCGTTCTAGATTTATAATTGAGCGTTTCTAATGTACCTATTAAAGGTTATATTTTAAGGTGACCCATTTACTATTGAGAGATTTTTCATTTAGATATTGAAGGTGATGTCTCGCTTCAGCAAATATATATTCAGCATTTATGTAGAGAAAGTTAATACAAGGCACTTCCTAATGTATTGTGATGGTCATATTGCTTCCTTTGTTGGCTGGATTCATTTTTCCATCACATTTTACACTTCTCATTTCCATGGTTACGACCACCCTGCAATCCATCAGCGGTGGTCGTGCTTGCACACTATAGGAAAAAGTACCAGCTTATCCGCCCTTCCATGGTCCTGGCCACCAGAGAGGCTGGCTCTTTCCTATATTGTGCAAGCAAGACCACCGCTAAAGCAGGGTGGTCATAACCATGGAAATGAGCAGTGTATAATGTGATGGGAAAAATGAATCCAGCCAGCAAAGGAGGCAATATGGACAATCACAATACATTAGTAAGTGCCTTGTACTAACGTTGTGTACCTGATAAGCGCCATTTGCTGAAGTGAGACAACCTCTTTAAAGCCTAGGTCCACATTTGCAACCAATTGATATAATAATTTTTTATGTTCTGGAAATAAAGATATGTCCACTTTTGTAACCATTTTTTAATTAACGTCACAGCAATGCATCTAAAGGTTTGCTAATTTTCTATCTCGTCAAAGTTATTGTAGATCTGTGTCTCCATGGTAACAGACTACAGACCCTGCGTAGTCTGATCCTGCGATCATTACTGATTCAATCTGTAACCTTCTTGTCACCTGACCGGACATATGCCAGTGTGACGTGTAGGCTTAAGTATGGCTGCAGAATCTGACTGCAGTGGTTTTAGTCTGTTACAGTGGAGGCGAATAGGTCTGTGCAGGAGCTGTAGACACAAAATAATAGATTCTTTTTATGAAAAGCTGCTTTTTTCACGTTTTATAATTAGAGACATTTGAGAAATAAACAAATTTAGTTGCGGATGTGGACATAGTCTTGAAAAGTGCGTGCCCCTATTATAGTGATATCCATCACTTTATGATCCGTGTAGGTCTCACCTCTGGGACACCCATTGATCCGGAGACCAAATGGGCTGCGGCACTTTGTGTTTATGCCTCCACAGCTGTGCTCTCAGCAGAGAACAGCAACCGGTCACATTCACATGAATGGAGCTGTCTTGCGTTTCCCCTATACAGCGAGTGAATGGGTGCAGCTGTGAAGGGAAAGACCTGTTAAGGCAGCACTGCCGCCTCTTTATTCTTAAGCCCCTTTCACAAGAGCGAGTTTTCTGCGTGGGTGTGATGCGTGAAGTGTTATGAATCCTGACTCATTCATTTCAATGGCTCTGTGTACATGAGCATTTATTTTTTTTACGCATCGGCGTTGCTTGAGAATCGCAGCGTGTTCTCTATTCCGCGGTTCTCACGCAGCCCTGGCTCCATAGAAGTGAATGGGTCTTCAGTGAAAAATGCATTGCATCTGGATGTAACCTGGATGCCATGCGTTTTTCACTGATGGTTGCTAAGAGATGTTTGTAAGCCTTCAGGTTTTTTTTTTCCCACACGCGTGATAAATGCATCCAAACGGATTGCACCTGCACAGAGAAAACTGAACGCAATCGCAGGCGAAACTGACTGAACTTGCTTGCAAAATGCTGCAAGTTTTACTGAACGCATCCTGACACAATCCGTATCGTTTGTGTGAAAGAGGCCTTGGGGTCAGTGAGTGCCCTAGAGCAGTGTTTCCCAACCAGTGTGCCTCCAGCTGTTGCAAAACTACAACTCCCAGCATGCCTGCACAGCCAAAGGCACACTGGAGGCACACTGGTTGGGAAACACTGCCCTAGAGGTAGTACCTGCACCCATCATGAAGTACTGACGTATGTTAGGAATGCCCCTTTAAGAAAAGCATGGATTTAGTGTATACTTGACATCGAATACTGTCTTCCACCAGTGAGCTGAGGGTAAGGCGGGATATTTCAGAACTGTAATATTAAATGGTATACATTTCACCTTGCGGCTCGTTTCTGTGGACATGATGCACCGTGCCCCTTGCATATCTCTAATTTCTGCCGCTCTCTGCCATCAGAATCCTGGAAACACCCAGTCTCCTGCGGGAACAAAGAGAAAGGCCGAGGACAGTGACAGTGAGCCCGAGCCAGAAGATAATATCAGGTGAAGCCATTTTTTTTATGCATCACTTTGTTAGCAAATTGCTGAATCTGAGTAGAGTCTAATGAATGCCATTTAGCTTATGGCAGCAGAGCCTTTGGATAATTTTCTATGATCTTTTTATCCAGCAGTAATTAATATGGAGAGTAACAATATTCAATAAATTCCAGAGAGATGAGTAAGCTAAAGCTGTTAAATCCAAGTGTCTAGATTAGTATGCACGCTGGCTTTCTTTCTTCATGCCACTTTTCCCTTTGAGACCGGGCGCTGCATTGGCTAGACTTTGAATGATTTTGATTTGATTATGTGATCTGAATACCAGTGTTATTCCTGATGAATATTAACCCTTAAGTTCAGTTGCTGTAAGCGTGTCACATTACCGCGTTTCAATGGGGCATCTGTTTAGCATTCCTTTTGTGCCGCTTTGATCTGTGGGCTGTAAAATTGTACTTCAAAAATATAATTGTGCAGGTGTCCCATTAACACCTCACATGTGGCTTCTGCCGACGTTTTGGTTATATTTGGCAGATTATTTTACCTTTTGATGGGAATGAAAGGCAAAGTAAATGTGTGGATACATTAGCGCTTGTGTTGCTTTCGGCTGGCACATGGCTTTGTATTTTGCAATGCACAGGAAAGTCATTTATAAAATGTTCACCATGAGATTTTTTTTTTATTTTTTTTTTGTTCAACCCTTTCCTGACCCAGCCTAATTTTGCACTTCTGACGTGCGTCCCTTTTCAGTTTTCAATAACTTTGGACTGCTTTCACTTAGCCAAGCCATTCTTGGATGTTCTCGTGACACATACTTCAGGTTACCTTAAAAGGGTTATCCGGGAAATAACATAAATGACCTGTCCTGTGGATAGGTCATCAAGATTAATTCCCAGAGAACCCCTTTTTATTTTATGTTGCTTTTCTATCAAAATTGACGGAAAAATTTGTAGTTTTGTAAATTTGAATTTCTTTGCGTTATTAATGAACATTCTCCATAGGTCTACTTTATGTTGGAATCATTTTGTAAATGTCATTTCATTTTTTTTAAGGCTGTTAGAAAGGTGTAGTGTTTCAGAAGCAACTTTTCAAGAAAATTTCCAAAACCCAATTTAAAGACCAGTTCTGTTCCAAAGTGACTTTGAGGGGGTTACATTATAGAAACCACCCATAAATGGCCCCTTGTTAAAAAAACAACATCCTCAAAATTATTCAAAACTGATTTTAGATACTTTAACCCTCTAGGTGTTCCATGAGAATTAAGGCCAAATGGAGGTGAAATCTTAAAGTTACATTTTATAAAGATTTTTTTATTTTAATCCACTTTTCCTGTAACATGGCAAGGATTAACAGCCAAAAAACCTTACTATTTATTACCCGGTTTCTGCAATTTACAGAAACACACCATATGTGGTCGTAAACTGTTGTATGTGCACACAGCGGGATTTTGCACACCCCAAAAAGGGACCCTGTTTTGGAAACTACACTCCTCAAGGAATATTTGAAGGGATGCAGTGAGCATCCCTTTAATCTGTATGCAAATTCACTATCTTTGTGCCCAATGGGGCAGCGTCTCCTGCGGCTTTGTGCCCAGCCGCGCCCGAAGTACAGCTTCCCATCGCTGTTCCCCTCGTTATTATTCACTGCACTGGCCTTGTTTTTTAGGCTAGCCGAACGCTGAATTCCTGCGCAGGTGCACGTGTAGAGTGCTGGCAGCAGCCTCGTCTGGCTATGCTGAGGCTGTGCCAGCTTTCTCTCTTCCTCCTCGCTACCTAGTGCTGCCAGTACTCTACATGTGCGCCTGCCCCCTTGGGCACAAAGGTAGAGAATTTGCATATTGATTAAAACGTTTTTAAACACATGTAAACCTCAACTGGGGGTAACAGTCGTCTAGTTGTATTCCTAATCCTCTGATGAATACCAGCAGATATATCGGCCTGTCAGTGTCCCTTTAACTGCATAGTTAGGCCTCATGCACACGGCCGTTGTTCGGGTCCGCGTCCGAGCCGCATATTTCGCGGCTCGGCCGCGGACCCATTCATTTCAATGGGGCCGCAAAAGATGCGGACAGCACTCCGTGTGCTGTCCGCATCCGTTGCTCCGTTCCGTGCCCCCGCAAAAAAAATAGAGCATGTCCTATTCTTGTCCGTTATGCGGACAAGAATAGGCATCTCTATAATGGGCCGTGTTCCGTTCCGCAAATTGCGGAACGGAACGCGGAGCAGCTTCCGTGTTTTGCGGATCCGCGGTTTGCGGACCGCAAAACACCCACGGCCGTGTGCATGAGGCCTAAAGCATATGAAAAGCTTCTTCGCGGTCACTTAACGTCTTTGTTTAGCGGTAACGTGACGCACTGCATGCATTGGCCTTTATTCTTACAGTAGAGAAGTAATTAATTATAACTTTATCTGAATTGGGACATTTAAACTTGCTTTTTTTTTTATTCCAATTTTTTTTTATTCCAATTTAAATCTAGTAGGAGTCGGTCCATTTTTTGCCGACTCCGACTCCAGGTTCCCAAAATTGCCTCCGACTCCTCGACTCTGACTCCACAGCCCTGCTTGGCTGTGAAAATGAATTATTATTTTAGGCCCAGATTTTTCACTTTCACAACCGGTCACCGGAGAAAAAGCACCCCACAATTTACCCTTTTTCTCCTGCAGACAGCAACTCCGCATATGTGGTTGTAAACGGTTATATGGGCACACCACAGGATTCAAGAGAGAAGGAGCGCCATATGGTTTTCGGGGACAGATATGGCTGGAATGATTGTTGGGCTTTATGTTGCATTTCAGGAGACCCTGAGGTGGTGCCACTCCATTCATTCTCTATTAGAGCACCCGAGATAGTCTAGCGCTGTACTCCGCTTTCTCCGATAGTCCCATAAAGGATGAATAGAGCAGCAGGGCGCACTCTCAATCTGCTGCATCAGAACGGGTGAATGAGATCCCCATTCCCTGCATCGGTGAGGATCCCAGCAGTTGGACCCTCATCGATCAACTAGTTATCACCTATGCTGTGGATAGGGGGGGGGGTAACATAAACTTGACACAACATCTTTAGATAGTGGTATGCTTGTGTAATAGTTGCCCACATGGAGATGGTAACCGCCATGTCCAGCAGTGGGTTCAGTAATCCCATACTAATGGGAAACATTAGCTCCAGGGGACACTTGGTGTTCAATCTGCGTGCCCTTACCTTTGTAAACCCAGAACCTTTGGGTGTAGCCAAAGGTACTATTGCACAGCTTATACATTTTACTGGCATACTTTGGCTTGTTACTGAGTATTGGTACTGGTTTTATCCGCCCGTTAAAATGCATAAAGGATTTGTCTTTGCACATGTGTTTTTCAGGGGTATAAACCTCAGAAAGATTTGGTGCTAAAGCAGTTGAGAACTAGCCTAATTTTGCTAATAATCATTTGCGGGTAATGGTTTTACTGTAAATTGGAGCGTAGTACAAAAAACATCTATACTCCAATATTTTTACAAGTGGGTTTTTTTTTTTTTTTTTTTATATTATAATTACAAGGCCCATATGTAGTACAAGGCCCAAATACCTACATCTCTGCATCCCCTTGGGATCACCTCGGTTTGAGCAAATGTTGGGCAATAAATTGCCGAGCCACCATTAAATTAAAAAAATCTTCAAGCTCTCATGCCAACTTCCATTTCTGAGCTGCCCTCAAACTTTGGAATTTGAGTGATAATCCTCAGGGGTGAGGTCCATCTGGGGCCCATATGGTTTGCCTCCCAGTATGATGAGGTAAAGGACAAGAGGAAGGTGGGATTCTCTTCTCCCTCCCTGGCTGTATTAGTCAAGGAGGCAATGATGATTTAGGCCGCCCCGGTTGAGTACTTTCTTTGGGATGACTGGGACATTTCTCTAAGTGGTGTAAAATGTGTATTAAAGGGGTTGTCTCGATTCAGCAAGTTGCATTGATCATGTAGAGAAAATTAATACAAGGCAAGTAATGTATTATTATCCATATTGCTTCCTTTTGCTGGCTGGATTCATTTTTCCATCACATTATACCCTGCTCGTTTCCATGGTTACAGACCACCCTGCAATCCATTAGTGGTGGTCGTGCTTGCACAATATAGGAAAGAGCATCAGCCTCTCTGGTGGCCGGGACTGTGGGAGCGCACGCAGGCTAGTGCTTTTTCTTAGTGTGCAAGCAGGGCCACCACTGATGGATTACAGGGTGGTCTGTAACCATGGAAACGAGCAGTTTATAATGTGATGGAAAAATGAATCCCGCCAGCAAAGGAAGTAATATGGACAATCACAATATATTAGTAAGTGCCTTGTATTAACTTTCTCTACAGGATAAATGCCACTTATTTTTATTCACAGGGGTACTTAATTCTCTTACAGGCTTGTAATAAAATTAGAAGAGAATTTTTTTTTGAATTTAGTAACATTGTAGTTACAGAAAGCGTCATCTCTAATTTCCCTATATATGAAAATATCAAAATGTAAGTAAATTTCAGTTAGTGTTGGCTCAGATAGTCAGATCTGCTTGTTTGAGCCCTGCACTTGTTAAGTGCCGATCGGTACCATACATATATTTTTTTATTTTTATTTTTTTACCAAAAAAGCAGCATTGAAAACTGAGCACAGGTACAATCATTGATGGGTACTGAACAGGATGATAGCAACACACCACCATCCATCACCCCATCTGAGCCTACCTGCGGCACCCCCACTGGCTTTTACAGCAAGGGAGCTGCGTGCTGTTCAGCATCGTCCACCCAGTTGCAGCGATCAGGGCAGCAGGGGGCGGTTCAACGTCCCTGGTCAGCCTGTCAGCCCCCATCGTAGCCCAGTTACATTGCAATCATTCATGGTGACCGGTTTTTCACTGTATATGTATGGCGAGGGTTGGGTAGTGTGAGATGGTGGCCTGTCTGCATTGCCTGTACATTGTTTAGGCAACCATTTTGTAGGCCGAATAAACTATTATGACAATACAGTAAATATACCATGTGCAACAGGCTGACTAGATGTACAGTTTTTACTTTTAAACAAATCTTATGACATTTAAAAAAAAAAACATCTTGGTTAAAAGGTTTTTTTTGCCTGTTAAGTATGGAGGCGGCTCACGGGGGCTTGCAGCCTGAATCAGTGCTTTCTCTGGACAATCAGTTGCATTGTGGCAAAGCACTTTATTCTAATATGCAAATTAGCTGTTCATTAACAGAGGGCGGCCATCACTGTAGATGGTGTGAACTGGGGATGGTGCCACATCTTGCTTTTTGGTTGCTAGCATGCTATTTTTGCAACAACATAACTGTGTGCCTGTGTATGGCGGGATAAAAAGGAAAAGCTTTAGGTCGATGGCTGTCTGAGATGTTTGACCATGACTCCTTATACGCAAATGTTATCCCCTATGGACAAGGCCATGTCACAACACCTGGAAAAGCGTTGAGCTACAGCATGCTGTATTTTTAATAAGGAGCAAAGAAAGGAAAAAATGCCACCTAATAATCATAAACGCCAGTAGCAAAGAAGCACCTCTGTGGCCTTTCATATTTCCCATAGACTTAGCAGGCCAAAAAAATACCAAAAAAGACAGAGGTGCAGAAAACCCGTGGGAACGCTCCCTAAAGAAGTTGCTGGCCCTCTGTTTCCTGGTCTTTACTCTAGACGCATGAAATGAAAGGGGATGCCACTGGTAGAGCTGTATGATTAATTGAATTGACTCAATCGATCACCTTTTTAGTAGATATGGACCAGGGATGGCCTGTAGGGGGCTGCGGCTCTCCAGCTGTTGCAAAACTACAACTCCCAGCATGCCCGGACTGCCTACAGCAGGAGAGCCGCAGGTTGGCCATCTCTGATAGACTATGTCCCTGATTTCACACCTTCACTCTAGAATTCTGCCGCCAAAAAGTTGCTAAATTTTGTGACTGCATTTTTGCACCAATCACTGCAGTTTTGTTATATGGGTGGGGAAGTGGGTGTGGTTAGCTAGGTTAATGAGTTTCACTCCAGATTTATCATTGCGACTTTTTTTAAAAATTCGCACTCACTCAAGTAGAATGGTGGAGTAGGGAAACTGTAGCAGCTTCTCCAGGCAGAGGTGTTAGGTTTAAGGACAAGCCAAATTTATCAAAGAAACTGTGACATTTGATAAATGTGGCATAAAGTATTCCAACACAGACTCGAGCAAAACTGACTTCAAATATTCTCCTAATGATAAATTTCCCCCCCTTTGATTTTATCGGGTCGGGCTAATATAAGGCCCCATGAACAGCATTGGAGCCCAGCACTGGCTGAAGCCAGAGTAATTCCGATCCTGGCTGTTTAATCCCCTAGATGCAGCGGTCAGTGTCTGCAGCATCTAGGTAGTTAAACAGAGGGCGCGTGCTCACTTTTTCCCCCATGAGCCCCCCACAAACACAATTACAAGGTGCTGATCCGTTGTTGAGCCCCCAGCAGCCATGACAAGTCCCTTAGGCCTGCTATGTATGTCTAGTTAGACTATGCCACAGGCACAGCTTAAAGGGATTCTGTCACCACTTTGAAACCCTGTGAGCTAAACATATGCTCATGTCCAGGGTATCATTATGATTTCTAAGGTGGCCTTATAAAAGAGATCTGTGGCTTAATTTTGCTAAAAAAACTGGTTTTACTAACCTGTCAATCATAGAATTAAGGTGCCCAGGGGGAGGTCTGTGGATGCATGGTGCCCAGCCGCACCCATCGCCGTTCAGCCCAGCCTACTACTCCTGTGTTTCCTCCCCCTCCTCCCGCTGTGAGATCCCGCACGTGCGCACAGGCTCAGCCAGTGTTTAGGTCATCCCAGGTTTGAGCGAAGTTCCGGTGCATGCGCACTTCACTAGAAGAAGCCGATCCAAGCAGTCCGCACGGGCGCATCAGGCTGAGCTTGTGCGCACGCGCGGGATCTCACAGCGGGAGGAGAGAGGGAGAGGCGACGCAGGGGAGTAGTAGGCTGGGCTGAACGATGTTCGTGCCCAGTGCCGCCTTCCCAGTGATGGGTACGGCCGGGCACCATGCATCCACGGACCTCCCCTTGGGCACCTTAATTCTATGATTGTTTTTTTTTTAGCAAAATTAAGCCCAGATCTTTTGTAAGGCCACCTTAGAAATCATGATACCCTGGACATGAGCATATGTTTAGCTCACAGGGCTTAAGTGGTGACAGAATCCCTATCTTCCAGCCCCCCACCGATCAGCTGATTTCAGCATGACCCAGCTGTTCAGTCCACCCACAGCTGAAGACATGGTAGAGTTTCAAGCTTGCTTCTAGGTTCGGGAGCCTATGCATAGCCAAATGATGAATAAAATCCGAGTTCTCTGGCTTTTCGCCAGTAGTGTATGCGTTCTCAGCAGTCAGATGTTACGTTCTTGTATATGGAACAAAGTGCGGATCAAGTTTTCATTATCTGCTGGTTGTCATTTATGCAGGTTATGGGAAGACGGATGGAAGCAACGTTACTATAAAAACAAATTTGATGTTGACTCCTCCGATGAAAGGTTTCGACGCAAGGTTGTGCAGTCCTACGTTGAAGGTCTTTGTTGGGTGCTCCGCTACTATTACCAGGTAGATGTTACACATTAGGTGCATGTCCTGTATTAGCTGCTGATGGGAATCTGCTCTGTAAACACTGTTCTTCCAACTGAACTTCCATCAGCTCGTTTGCACGTCAGTAGGGTGAATAGACAAAATTGCAAAGAATTGCAATTATTTAATAAGCGCTGGCAAGCTGTCAAAGGAGCAGTCAGCTGCTCGCCCTGCAATATTGTGATGTTATATGAAGTGCAGTGTAATTGAAGTGATCAGTGCCTGATGAAAATCTTTACATAATTGAAATGTTAGACAAAAGATTAGTTACAAATGTAGAGAAATTGTACAAGGCTGACTAATGGGCATTTGCATGCCTGTGGAGAAAGGTAGGCGCATAATATATCGAGTTGAGGAAAGCTAAAGTTTACCCCGCTAAGCAACAGCTGGCACACTTATCTGCTGTGTGTGTAAAGTGTTAATATCATTTTCCATTAGCCATGCTGTGCTCCGTCATTATTGTTAAAATTATCTTTTGCAGTAGTTTTGTCTGTCAAGCATTTCACGCTGAGGCCTGTAGTAACATTTTATCAGAATAATCATGACAGTCAATTACTGCGATTACAATTTCACTCTGTCGTTATGCTCTTTAAAAACGTGTGTATATATGTGTGTTTATATATATATACACACACATAGACATACACACATACACATACACACACACCATCACATCAGTACAGAAAGAGAAATAATGCTGTCAGGTTGTTAGTCACTAATCAAACACCTTTGGGATGAACTAAATTGAAGATTAGAAGGCAGATCCTCGTGTCTGGCCTCACAAATGCTCTTCTGGATGAATGGGCACAACATTTCCACACAAAATCTAGTTGAAAGCCTTCCCCAGAAGATTGGAAACTATTGGACTATTTTCACATCTGCAGCACTACAATCTGGCCACCAGTTCCACCAATTCTTTTGTCCATATAGTGTACTTCAGTGGTCTAAAAAAAGAAATTCTAAATATTTTCCATTCTACGCCTGAAATCCTGTGTGTGTGCACATCACCGCTTGGCCCGGACATGTGCCGTTTTATACCATTTTCCGGTTAACTTATTTTGTACCATCCTCATTGATGCAGCTGCCTACAGTGGGTATAGTGCGGCACATGCCTTGGCCCTACAGTTTTGTGTGCAGCTGATGCATACACGGAGTTGGCGGCGATGTGAGCAAGTGCAACATTTAAGGACCAGAGACAGTGATGTAAGCAGGACACTGGGCAGGCTTACAGACAGGGGAGGAATCATTAGCGACTAGCACCAGGCGGGGGGGGGGGGGGGGGTCTGGGTACTTGCAGCAATAGAAGCCGCACCTTGGCACTTGCAAGCTAATTTTCATATAATTTGCATATCACTTTAAGCTTCATTTTTTCAGCATCACAGCAGGCAAACAAGGGTACCATTTGTGAAATGTGTGTGAGAACTACATTAGGTGACAAACTCCCTTTAATAAATCACATCTTGGTTGTGGAAGAAGGAGGATTCTAATATACTTTCTCAGTTACATGGACTGGACACTTGGGGACCTGGTCATGTGATGCTACTCTGCTGAAAATCCTACTCCTGTTAAGTTTTTGCCAAGCGGCCTGTCTGGCTGACAGAGGGAGATGTCACATCTGCTGTCGATGGGGCTATAACTGCTCGTTTTCCTGGCACATGCGCAGACTCCTGAATCCTTTTTAATCTGCGCATGTGCCAGGGAAAGGAATGGTCCTGAACTCATCCGTAGCGGAAGCAATGTCCCCATCAGTCTGAAAACCTGGAAAATGTGATGCCTGCGGAAGCAAGATTTTCAAAATAGAAGTGTCGCATGACCAGGTTCCCCAGCGGTCGATCCATACCACTTTGAGACAGTAAGTATCTTACCTTATCCACAGGTAAGATGTAAGTAATTAAAGGGGGGGTCCAGTGCTTACATATCGCTGACCTATTCTCGGCTCTTAACGTGCTCGCCATCTAGATGCTAGCAGCAGCTCTGTGTAATTGCACCTTCCTCTACCAGAATGGGAAAGCAAGGTGTAATTACTCTGCACCGTCGCTTCAATCTAGATGGCGACCATATTAACAATGAAGAGGGTGCGGAGCTTGAAAGAGCATTGTGGCCTTTTCAAACAGCTGACCGGAGGGGTTGTCTGGTATAAGTGGCCTGCCAATCTGGTATTGATGACCTGTCCTGAGGATAGGTCATCAATATCCATGCATTCCATAACCCTTTTAAGGTGGTTTGGTAAGGCCCGCTGGGTCCCGGAAAACCCACAAGTCCCTGGGAAAGAAAATGTGATGGTGTCACTTTTTAGTTTTAGATGAATAGGAACCATTGGTCTGTCCTTATGATGCATATATTTTCTTTCACTTTGTAGAAAATGTCATCCCAACCTTCCCCAGGATAACGTTTCCCTCCTGTACTGAACTGTCGGTGTGTGTATTGTAGACCTGTTAATTTTTTATTTTTTTTTCACCCAGGGTTGCGCTTCTTGGAAATGGTTCTTTCCATTTCACTACGCTCCTTTTGCTTCTGACTTTGAAAATATTTCTGAACTCTTTAAAGAATTTGAGAAGAACACCAAACCAGTAAGTGCCCTGAAAAAGCCTAACTGTACTGTCGGGCAGGTCGTATCATGTGCTACGCTGTTCCAAGGGAAATGTAGTATTACATACTGGTCAGCCAAATGAATGGCCATACGTGTAATACAGTGGCTCAGGTTTACTGATGTGTGCACCTAGAGATTATTGTAACCTGCACCACAATTTGATGCCAGATTGGCTCAGTTTGGTGTACCTAGTTTTTGAAGGGAAGGGTCATGGCTTTGCAGGAAAAAGGTGTGCCCCAAGACATTTGCATCAAAAATGCACCAGAATTGTGGCATAGAAGTCTGAAGTGAGCCAGTCAGTAGTTTGTGTAAAGTAAGCCAAGTGTGCCATGGATTTATCATCCAGCCTGAGACATTGATAAATCTGGGGACCTAGGCCTGTCTTGAGGGCTGTATTACACTGCCTGATGTTCAGGCGGTGCGAGCAACAATGGATAACGGATCCATCAGCGCTCGTTTACATTGGCCTGATTATACAGGTTCTTTTGATTATTGATTATTCTGAATCAAGTCTACAGCACATCCTTCATTACAAAGGGCGACATGCTGCTGATGATCGGGCATTTTTTTCATGCTCCTAAAAGATGCCCATCAGCCCCAGAAATAATCACTTGCTCGTTCATTGGCTTCTCGATTATACAGGCCAATTGAGAACGAGCATTCCTATGATGGCTTGTTCCTGATAATTGGCCCGAAAATCATGTGGTCGAATGGGGCTTTATGACTTCTGCAGAATTGCTAAATCTGCCCCAATTGCGCATTCTAAAAATGGCGTCCGCTTGGGCTGACTGATTAGACCTTCCCCAGATTCATCACAGGGGCTCAGGCTGGATGATGAATGTGATGCAGAGACTGGCACTCTTCTCTCACTCTATATTGGTCGGCTTACTTTAGAGACAGAATTTTACACCAGTCTTCAGCCTCTCCCCTTTCCACTAAGCCCTAGATGCGTCAATTTATATAAGTAAATCTGGGACAATGTTCTGTTTTCAAGTCTTAATTTAATTTCCTTTCTAACTGTAAATTACTTAAAGGGGTTTTCTAGAAGTTTTATATTGATGACCTAGTCTCAGATTCCTGGAAACCCCAGTTGATCAGCTGTTTTGAAGGCCTTAGCCCGCAACGTCAAATTGAGTGGTCAGATAGACTTTGAGTAGCTCAGTTCCTTTCCAGTGGATATAAGTGACCCGCTATATGATGTTCTGTGCTTGGTATAGTGTGCAGAGGCCAGAGTGCTCATTCACGCACTAAGGGGGAAGGGGATTCAGCCAAGCACTCTCCCCATAGACGTGAATGGGAGCACAACGCTCTTGCGCGGCCACCGCTCCTATTTATTTACATGGGGCCGCTGGAAATGCCATCCACAACTTTCAGGGATCCGTTCTTGATGTAGGTGCGGCTCCAAATGTGCTCCCATTGTCTGAGATGGGAATACCCCTTTGAGCTGAGGCTTCAGATTTCATGCCCCACGCTTTTTTAGGGTGGCATTAGGTATAAACACTGGTCAATACCAAGAACTGGTACATGATTTATTCATTCTAAAGACTTTACTTAGGACCATGGGGCATTTATTCTGTGTGGTGAAAAGGCGATTTTGACATCAATACAGAAAAGGATCCTTTGCAGTCAGAGTGGTAAAAATGTGGAATGCCCTACCCCAAAATACTGCTAGACGCTTATCTAATAGCAAGCTACACTGAGGGTTTTAATTTAACAATTAATGGTGCATAATTGAGAAATGTTGCACTTGAGATGTGTCTGTTTTCAACCTGTGTAACCATCTGGTAGAATTGTGTGATCCTATGTTGCGTGTTTGTTCCACATCTGTAATCTACAGTATTCTCGTACTCTTGTTCACATAGTTCAAGCCACTTGAACAGCTGATGGGAGTATTTCCTGCTGCTAGCGGTAACTTCCTACCCGTCACATGGAGACGACTCATGAGCGATCCAGTAAGTTGGTTTTATTTTGTTTTTGTTTTTTTTAAAGGGATTTTTCATTTATTTAGCTGATTTTTAAAAAGGTTATTTGGGAATTTTGATATTGGTGGCTATCCGCAGAATAGGTCCTTAACAGAGGTCGCACTATGTATTTTTTTTTCCCAGAAGAGTAATGATACTCTTACCATTTTTGAGGAGTATTTTTAGCCAAGGAGGAGTATGAACGTTGCAGCACTTCAAATACATAGGCCTACACTTGTTCACATCTGCATTGGAGCCTCTGTTGCAGGTTCTGTGAAGACCAGACAAAAAACCTTGTATGCAGCACTTTTTTGTCTGGTAAAAAGACAGGATCCTGAACAAAAACTGAACAGACTCCATCATAATCGGTGTCCATTTGGGTTAGTTGGGCTTGGTTCACATCACGTTTTTGTCATACATTTAAAAGTATATACCGTATTTTTCGCCCTATAAGACGCACCGGCCCATAAGACGCACCTAGGTTTTTGGCTAGGGAAATAAGAAAAAAAATTTTTTTTACCAAAAGGTGTGGTTTTGAACGAATGCTGGTCTGTACATGACACTATTATGGTGGATCTATATATGACGCACTGTTATGGGGGATCTGTGGATGGCACTGTTATGGGGGATCTGTGGATGACACTGATATGGGGGATCTGTGGATGGCACTGTTATGGGGGGGAGCTGTGGATGGCACTGTTATGGGGGATCTGTGGATGGCACTGTTATGGGGGATCTGTGGATGGCACTGTTATGGGGGATCTGTGGATGGCACTGATATGGGGGATCTGTGGATGGCACTGTTATGGGGGAGCTGTGGATGGCACTGTTATGGGTGGATCTGTGGATGGCACTGTTATGGGGAGGTGTGGATGGCACCGTTATGGGGGAGCTGTGGATGGCATTGATATGGGGAGAGGGATCTGTGGATGGCACTGTTATGGGGGAGCTGTGGATGGCATTGATATGGGGAGAGGGATCTGTGGATGGCACTGTTATGGGGGGGATCTGTGGATGACACTGCTATAATATGTGTCATCCACAGATCCCCCGTATAACAATGTCCCCTAATACACCGGGCCCTGCTGCTCTGCATAGTATTTCTAAACAGCAATGCTTAAGTTCCTAATAGATTTAACTAAAGCTGCGATCTCCGTTTATTATAACTTACAAGAAATCCTCCGTAGCAGGCAGAGCAGCTGGCTGGGTTACGTCACTCACTGGCGTTGCACGCCTGCTCCGCCTGCTTCATTCATAAAGTGGGCGGAGCAGGCATGCAACATCAGTGAGTGACGTAACCCAGCCAGCCGCACTGCCTGCTACGGAGGATTTCTTGTAAGTTATAATAAATGAGAGATCGCAGCTTTAGTTAAATCTATTAGGAACTTAAGCATTGCTGTTTAGAAATACTATGCAGAGCAGCAGGGCCCAGTGTAAGTACAGTGACTGCACTGGGCCCGCCGTAAGTTGCCGGCCTCCAGCCCCTCCTCCTTCCCCGCTCATACATCGCAGCCTGCGATGCTGGAGCACCGCAGGCTACGATGTAAATTGTCAGCATTCGCCCCATAAGACGCAGGGGCATTTTCCCCCCACTTTTGGGGGAAAAAAAGTGCGTCTTATGGGGCGAAAAATACGGTATGTTAACGAACACCTCAGACAGATTCCTGAGGATAGGCCATCAATACCAAATTCCTAAATGCCCTTTTACTCTCATATCTGGCGCCCATTTGTTTCCCCAGCTGCTGCACCATCACCTGCATATTTTTATGTTTGCTATTTTATGAATCCTTTCTTGTATCTTCACTATTTCATGTTATTGTCTAAGAGTGGTATGGATTTAAAAACTAGAAATCTTCTTGTATCATATTCCTAAATATTTTCTTAACAGGAATCTAGTATAATTGACTTCTATCCTGATGACTTTGCGATCGATTTAAATGGAAAAAAGTTTGCCTGGCAAGGTGAGAATCATACTGAATCCTGGCATTTTATTTTTGCTATACCTTTACTAGTGTGTTATTTGCTAAAAGCAAATGCTGAGCAAATGATACTGTAGTCTCGGAAATACACAGCACAAGTGTAACATTTCAGGAGTTGCATGATGTACCAAGGCATCTGCTTTTTGTGCAGTCTGGCATCTGATCTTATTAACGTTCTGTATAAAGAGCAGTCGGACAGCTCGAGTATTCCAGATTCTTGGGTCAGTTTTACCCCTGGCAACTGGAGCATGCGAGAGCAGATGAAGGACAATTGAAAAATAGAGCCTACAGGGGGCCTGTGTGTTAAGTGCTGATTTTATCCATATAGAAATGCAGTATGGATATAATTACTCTACAACTGTCAGTAGTTTCGCAGGATGGTGGGGCGCAAAATGGCCCTGACCATTATGGAAGCGCTCATTTAGTACCGGAGGACCGGAAAGCGGTGAAAGCTCTGTACTCTCCGCTTCCTGGTCCTCGACTGTCGGCTGTGCTGTACAACTACACTGCTGCATGTGTATTTTTTATAATGATAGTCAATGGTGTCGCGCTGCAGTGCGACACCACTAGCATTATAAAAAAAAAAAATATTGCGCGACCCGTGTACCCCTAGCCTTAAAGCGATGCAATTACTTTAAAAACTGGACAGCTGGTTAGTGGACAACTTGCTTGATGTGTGGTAAGTAAAGTTGCTGCTTCCTCCCTCAGACTTTGTGAAGTTGGCCTGTATTGCTTCCGGCTCATTAGTCTCCTTACGATTCTCCTCACCTTCTTTAGTTAATTGATTGCTTCCTTTCCCCTTCAGGTGTTGCTCTGTTGCCATTTGTTGATGAGCGGCGTCTAAGAGCTGCTTTGGAAGAGGTTTACCCTGACCTCACTCCTGATGAAAGTAAGATTATGATATTCGCCTGTGTTGCCTGTGTAATCACGAAGGTTTTTTGCATTAGCGTACTTGTCGTTTATGCTCTGCTAGGCTGCAAATGAGCAAGATATAATGGAAGGCTGCTATTGATTGCCTTTAAACAAATCGGTAACCTTTTGCTTCATAGATGATTTAATTGCAGTAAATTGAATGATCCTTGATGCAAAAATGGAGCCTTGGCGGGTACAGAGTAGAATAGAGGCACCTTGCATTAAAACTTGTTAATTAAACTCTCATTTGCAGGTTTCTTGTGTGACTTAAATGATCTGTTTTCACAGCAAAGCCTTTTTATGAGTATCTGTTAAAACCACAGCTACCAAACAATTAGAAAAAGTGGGAATTTTAGCTTTATAATTAAGTTTTTAAATTGCTTTATGAAAGCCGAAATCATACGCGGGAGCGAATTAGTGCGTTTGGATTATGCATTAATGAATTTAATGGCAGCTGTTGAAGATACTCTCAGAATAAGGAATGGTTTGTGCTGAGCGGTGTTCTTTGCTTTGTGTTAGAAAGAAGAAATAGTCTTGGCGGCGATCATCTGTTTGTTGGGAAACACCATCCCCTGAACGACTTCATACATGAGCTTTACAAGGCCAATACTAGAGAGGTACATGTATACCAATCCTAAAGAAATATATTACGATACTGTCGTTTATTCATCTTGATCTTACTTGCCGCCTATAAACTGCCATCAAATCTTTACATTTAGCATTGTATTTTGACATTGGCAAATGCTGTTCGCATAAAGTATTAAAGGGGTACTCCAGGACTGAACCATTGTTGACCTATCCTTAGGAGAGGTCCGTATCAGATTGATGGGTGTCCGACTCCTGGCACCCCCACCAGTCAGCTGTTTGCAGGAGCTTTAGGTGCTGGGATCTGGTGAGGGTCAAGTTGACGAAGCTGTGAATTTCTAGCGCCTGTTTCTGGCAACCAGTGATCTTGAGAACGGCTGATCAGTGGTGGTGCTGGGAGTTAGACCCATGCCAATCTGATCTCGATGACCTAACCTGGGAGAATCTCCTAATTGGAAAAACCCTCCTGAAAATGTCACTTTTTATTGTAAATGTAGAATTTCTCTAAAGTAAATCTAGTTGGCGTGCAACTCGGGGGACACTAGTGCATTTTATTACCCCTTTGTGACACAACTAATTTTAGCCTTGAGGACATATAATATTCCCCCCCCCCTCCTTTTCCAATGGTCATGACCTTGAACTTCATGGGGCGAGTTTTTTTAGGAACCATTTTGAGGTTCACGTAGGGCATTAAAGAGGACCTGTCACTGCTCCTGACATGCCTGTTTTATTAGCTTCATGCGTTTCCCATGTAATAACGATTCTGGAGCATCTATTCTTATGGCTCTATGTTGTGCCTTTGCTTTGTTATTTCTGCTACCAGTTATGAATGAATTGCTAGCAGTCTGCAGTAAGGGTACAGAGGGGTGGTAACCAGTTGGGGGGGGGGGGGGGGCCCCCTACAAAAGTACAAAACCCTGGTTTAATGACCATGGGATTACTGTGCTTGATTGGCCAGCAAAGTCGCCTGACCTGAAGCCCGTAGAGGATCTATAGTGCATTGCCAAGAGAAAGAGGAGACTGAACATTGCTGAAGAGCTGAAGGCTGCTATTAAAGCCTCCTGGTCTCCCATAACACCTCAGCAGTGCCATAGGCTGATGGCGTCCATGCCACGCCGCATTGAGGGGCCCAAACCAAGTACTGAGTACATACGCATGATTATACTTTTCAGAGGTTCTACATTTTTCTATTTAACATCCTTTTTTTGTTTTCATGTAATATTCTAGTTTTCTGAGATTGTCAATTTGTGGTTTTCATAAGCTGTAAGCCATAATCATCCAAATTATACCAAATAAAGGCTTGAAATATCTCGCTTTGCATGTAATGAGCCTATCTCGTATATTAGTTTCACCTTTTAAGTTGCATTACTGAAATTAACTTTTTCACGATATTCTAATTTTTTAAGTTCTACCTGTAATGTATTTAAATCAGCTGGGTCAACCCTACATGTCAGTATGCCTGATTTAATGGGGTTTACCCTGCTGACAGATTCTCTTTATAATAAAAAATATGGTTTTAAACAGTAGGTAATTTAAACATTCCCTTTAAAACCTTTAATTGGCACACACTTTTCAGATGGGATATTTACTGGTAGTTGCCTCCCTGCGTACCAGTAATTTCTGTAGTTTTTTTTCAAATTGTAATTTTACTTATTTGATTGCACATTTTCTTTCTGTACTGCAAGCTGTTATGTTGAATATAGACTGATTTTGTGTATGTTTGTTAAATTACTTCCCTAGCCAACTGGAATGCCACCAGAGCTGTGCCATGGAATTCAGGGAATGCTTGAAACTGACGATGGTGCCATCCTTCCCAATGAGTAAGAAGTACACATTTCTGGTGATGCTTTTCGTTGTCTTAATTTACATGCACACAGTTGGTCAGTAAGCAGTGTAAAATAAAAATGTAGCCTTTAAAGAGAACCTGTCACCAGGAAATTCACTGATAAACCAGGCACACTGCCTTGTAGGGCTCACCCTGCTGAATATAATTATACCTTTCACTTAGTGATCTGTTGCTTTATTGTCGAGAAATAGTACTTTTAATCCATATGCTAATGAGCTGATGAGTCCAGTAGTTGATATGAGTCCAGCATTTTTTCTATTCAGAGCTGTAGCCACTCCCCTATTCACGTCTTCAGTTGTAAAAGGGGCGTGGTTTAAAAAAATGACCTGCATTATAGCCAATACAAGCCTTGCTGCCTTTCACTTTAAAGCCTAACTGCCATATCCACGGCGACATGTCCCTTATCAGCCATCATGTGTTTATCACCCCATGAACAAACTAGCCCTTATTATAATTTCTAACTTCAATAGTATATTCCTCCCCTTTTTTTAATATAATACCTTAGCATTCCCTGTTATTCATTTTCCCTCTAATTATTAACATGAATGAATGAATGATGTAATAAACCACGCCCCTTTACATCTGAAGAAGTGAATAGGGGAGGGGCTACAGCTCTAAATAGAAAAAACACTGGACTCATATCAACTACTGGACTCAAATCAGCTCATTAGCATATGGATTAAAAGTACTATTTCTCCACAATAAAGCAACAGATCACTAAGTAAAAGGTATCATTATATTCAGCAGAGTGAGCCCTACAAGGGGGCATGCCTGGTATATCAGTGAATTTCCTGGTGACAGGTTCCCTTTAAGTGTCCCACCAGTTATTCAACGCCTTTCCAGTTCATGTCTGTCCAATCCCTGCTGGTCATGAATCGGTCTCATGCATCTGTATCCAATCACTGGCCCACTTTGCTGAGCCGTTAATCCATACATGATCTCTAAGGCCAGAGATTAGCTGTAACGTGATGTCATTCTTAAATGCTCAGCAGCATAGGGCATTTTAAAGGTTTTTCAGAGTTTTTACATCAGTGGGGGCAGCACTACAAGGTTTTGACATATTTAACCTATGTCAAAACTGATGAAAGGTCCTCTTTAAAGGGGTTTTTCGAGACTTTTATACCGATGACCTATCCTTTTGGATAGGTCATCAGTATCTGGTTGGGGTCCAACACCTGGGACTCCCACCAATCAGCTGCTTTGTGAAGGCACTGGTGCTTGCAGTAGCACCACAGCCTTTTAACAGGTTCCCTAGGCCATGTGATGTCGCGTTCATTGGTCACATGGCCTAGGCACAACGCAGCCACATTGAAGTGAATGGGGCTGAGCTACGATACCAAGCACAACCACTGTACAATGTACGGCGCTGTGCTTGGTGAGTAGGATGAAGGCAGCAGTGCTACTGCGAGAGCCGGTGCCTTCTCAAACAGCTGATCGACAGGGCTCCTTGGTGTTGGACCCCACCGATCAGATACTGGTGACCTATCCTGAGTATACGTCATCCGGAAAAAAGTCTCGGAAAACCCATTTAAATGTGGCTCCTATTGGTAACATTTTCTTACTACCGTTTTTATGCTTTTGACACTGCCCCAGTCAATTGTTGACCTAAAAGCGGTGCACGAGACAATTGAGGCCAGTGATTCTCTGGTGTTCAGGACGTCGCCAATGAGCGAAAACGCGTTACTAGCTGCAGCTCAGGGAAGAGGAAGGAGTGACGGCTATTTATCGGAGGGGGCTGGGAAAGTTTGTTTAAAGTGTGCCTAAACGTATAAATAAAGTTTATTAACCCCCTTAGTGACCACTAATACGCCTTTTTACTGATGTAAACAAAGGGGGTTTTAGTTAGAGCTGACTTTAATCATTACATGTACCCAAAATGGTGCATTAAAAAACTATAACTTGTCCTGCAAAAAATAAGACCTCATACAAGTGCATTGATGAAAAAACCAAAAAGCTATAGTTCTTGGAATGCGATTTATGAAAAAACAAAAAAGCTATAGTTCTTGGAATGCGATTTAAAAAAAAAAAAGTATGAGGTCACTAGGGGTTAAAACTTATTGTAAATGTACTAAAATTTTTTTTTTTATATATACGTTTTTTTCCCCCCCCATAAGATGTGACATTCAGGTGCCAGCACTTTGCAATCATTACTCCCATACACTGCTGAATGTGGAAGTATGGATTCCCCTGCAGTAACTCTGAGCGCTGTATAAGCAGGAGGAGCTCTATAGCACATCCCCGCTTCTGAATGTATGAATGCTGCTCTCCTAAAGCCTGGCCTATATGTGATGTCAGGCTTTAGCGGGGCACAGGCAGAGGAGCAATGTGCCATCAGCACCTGCTCTTTCCACTCTGCTAGACTCTACACCATGGGGGCGTAGGGCAGGTTCTCAGCATAGCACATATTTTAATATATTACATTTTATGCAGTTAGTCTAATTCACATTTATTTTTCCATTTAAGGGTTGTGGAGTCTCCGGTGCCTATGTTGAGAAGTTTAACACAAAATTATGCAATTAGGTATGTATTTTAAAAAAAGCCATGAACTTGCAATAAAAAATATTCTAAAACTCTGGGCACTTAGTTTTGTTTTTTATTCAATTTAGCATCAAATTTAAAGACCCAGAATATGACGATGGTTACGTTTTCAAAGCTGTGGTATTACAAGGTGCAAAGTAAGTAACAATGGTTATAAAAATGAGTGCCAAAATGCCGCTTGTACGTGAAGGTTAACTGTATGTTTCCCTGGTCTTGTAGAAAACCACCAGCTACATTAAAACCCGGAGATTGGGAGAAGGCCAATAGAAATGGCCGGCCTTGGAACCCACAGCTGGGCTTCAATCGAGACAGAAAGCCGATGCATCTTGATCAGTCTGCTTTTAGAACACTAGGGTAAGTGGCTGCTACTCTTTCAGTTAGTGGCGCACCAATACCAGAGAGCTCATTGCATTTGTTACACCATCATCATTTTTATGCTATATTGACGAATATATTTTTCTAGCCACGCCATGTCACAAAACAGAGGACCACCAAGGGGGGGTGGACAGTACAGCAGTGCTCCTCCACCAAATGCTTACAATCCTGTAAATGCATACAGAATGCCCAACCATCGCCAGCAGATTCCCAATCTAATGTCAAGTAAGTTTTAAGGGTTCTGGTAAAATTCGGTGTAAATCCTATTGTTTCATTGCTCCCATGTGTTTCCATGGTTACAGACTACAAACAAGCCTTGTGCAGTCTGATCCTGTAGTCATTCTCCTTTTTACCCAACACCTACTTCATGCTTTCTTGGCAAAGAAAAGTAGGAAATGCGCGATAGGTGTGTATGACTACAGAATCGGTGTCTGTACTTTACTCTGGAGAGGTGTAGGTCTGCATAATAATTGTAAAAAAAAAGATGATAGGAAGATTTTCATTAATACTTTTACAGAGGTCAGTTTTCTTTAAGTGAGCGCTGACGCAGTAACAGTGGTTATATATGTAGAAACAACCTTTAGAGAAATGAAGATCATTTAACTAGTCTGTAAATGTGTTCCATACATGTCTGAAGTCTATTCAGGTCGATTCGAGTAGTGAAATCCCTGCTCCTTCTCTCCCTGGCCTTGGCTGCTCCGCTGCGCTCCCAGCATATAAACTTCCATCTTCATGCGGCTGCAGACAATCGCTGGCCTCAGCAGTAATCTTCTCCCCTTGTCATGTGACTGTTTGACATGGCTCGAGGGGAGGAGGTCATGGCTGCGCACACATAAGAATGAAAGTTACATCCTGGGAGTGGGGAGCCAGGAAGCAGGTAAGTGTGCTTCCCTTCTCAGGTCTGCCCTAGAGGAAGGGGTTGTCAAACCTCCCACCCCAAAGGTGCACAACCCCTTTCAATAGATCACAGGACTATTTGGGAGTAGAGTTGAGCGAACTTCTGTTTTAAGTTCGTTTTCCAAAGTTCGGGTTATCCAAGCATCCCGTTATGGATTCCGCTACCACGGACCATAACTGCATTTGGAATCCATAAGGGGATTCTTCAATGAACCCGAACCTTGGACAACACTGAGGACCTGGTGTGACGTCACTGTCATGGGATCAATGCAGGGGGCGTGGCTCAGTACTGGATTAGATAAGAGGTCATAGCCTACCACCTTATCTAATCCAGTACTGAGCCACGCCCCCTGCACTGATCACATGACTGTGACGTCACCCCAGGTCCCCCGTGTTGTCCAAGGTTCGGGTTCATTGAAGAATCCCCTTATGGATTCCAAATGCCATTATGGTCCGTGGTAGCGGAATCCATAACGGATGCTTGGATAACCCGAACCAGAACTTTGGAAAATGAACTTAAAACAGAAGTTCGCTCAACTCTATTTGGGAGTAAACCTTCACAGTTAGACGTTAACTTAAC
Source organism: Bufotes viridis (assembly GCA_033119425.1). Classification (NCBI taxonomy): domain Eukaryota; kingdom Metazoa; phylum Chordata; class Amphibia; order Anura; family Bufonidae; genus Bufotes; species Bufotes viridis. Next base: position 373,381,945 of record CM065592.1, read on the forward strand.
CCCATGTGTGCACCACAATGTAATTGTACGTCACCGTTGCACATGGATTAGATGGAGCAAGCACTTCGTCCTCTTTCAAAATAATAGTGCAAACCGTTGGGGTCTGTAGATTAAGCAATTTATCAGAGATCCAGCGATGGGTATGGGTTTGTGTAGTGTTGCAGATCTAGAGCGGTTCTGAATTGTAAATGCGTTCCATCATGACACCGGCCATCTTCTAAGACTGTCGGGTATCCAGGGCATGGTATGTTTACTGGTAGAAAGTGATTTTATTTTCTTGCCACTTGGGTAATTGGATTGTGGCTATAGAGTAAAAGGAAGGAGTTGCACTTTGAGTATTGAAATATTTCTAAGGTGTCTAAAATGTCTAGTTGACTCACTACTAAAATATACATTTTACTCGAGGCTAGTAGAATTTGCCAGCGCTAAAGCGTAGCATTGGTTAACTTCTAGAAGAAGTCAGAAAGTTCTGAGCTTGCCTGCGTATTTCTATGTATTAAAGGATATCTTTATGGAAATTGCATTGCTTCGGCTGCGGTACTGAATGACAACTAGATTGAAGAATACCGGAGTCTTGAAAGAAAAGCGCATAAAATGTGCTCCGTATATTTATGGGATCACAGTCTGGTACGCGCTGAAAGTGACATTACTATGGAGAAGGGCAGTGCGGTCAATCAAACAGCCACCTCTTTGAAGTGGCCGTGGTGGGTGTTCCTTTCTGCTTTTCCTTGATTTGACATTGATGTGCCAATTTTCCGCTGATGAATAATTGGCTATATGCTGATAACTCGCTGGAGTCAAGTACAGTCTGCTAGCGCTCTTGGTGAATGGCAGATTTAGTTTATGCAAACCCGAGCATCTGATTTCTGACTTTTTTTCCATTGCACTCGGTAAACTTGTCACTTAGCTGAGTGTGAGAGCGATTGTGATTAGTGCAATCAGTAAACATGAGGTCTCGTCTTTGATTGCTGAGATGATTAGTTAAATACGCTCTTAAGTAGCTGTTGTGGAGCCTTTAGTTTTATAGTTTGTTGTCATCTGTTCTTTGGCGTCACTATTACACGACCCCTTTATCTCCCTCGGCTATGTGTACTTTTTAGAAGTGCCATTTAGTTTCATCAGATACATTCAAGGCTTGAGTTCAGTATGGGAAATTGATCTCTATATAAGAAATGGCTCCATTAATATTAATGTGCACTTGGAAATATTTAGGAGCGTCTCCACATACAGCGCATTTACTGTTGTGGCTGATGAGCTTATATTGCAAAATAATGTATCTAAAATTTTCGATGATATTGTTCCATCTGATAGTTGTGTGGTTTGTGTTTCTTTCTGATTTTTCAAGATCTCGGCTCGCTGCAAGTAAATGTTTAATATTCGTTTACACTGAAACCATTGTAATGCATGGCTGCTCTTAAAAGAGCGCTCGTACTTTGTTGTCCACTCACAACAAAATGCTGGAATGTTCTTAAAATCCAGCATCAGGATACTGCTATAGTACGTTAATGTTGTGGAGTCGCTGCATAGCCCGATTTCAGAAGAGAATATGCTTTATTTCAGGGAAATGCTACCCGGAGCTGGCAATAGCCACGTGTACTAGTCAGCTAGTTCCCTCTATATATGTGGTTCTGCAGCTCGGAAAGCTAGGCCCTTCAGCCCTTAGGCACTTGTTAGAGTTCTCCTTTATTTCAACTTTACTTTTACTTGGTACCTTCAAATTGATCCTGCAGTTATTTGTAGAATAACGCAGTTTTAAAGCAATTTCTGCTGCGATCCAGTTAAAAACGTATTAGGATACATCTCATTGAGCGAAAATATATTGAACGTATTACATAAAGTCCTCTCATTATAGCAGATGATTCAAGCCGTGCGTGGGCATGTACACAGAGGGTGCAGATCCGCTGTAACATGGGAGAGAAATACCTTCCTGTTTTTGCTGAAGACCTCGCCTTCTGCCCAGTTCACTAACTGCGGAGTTCATGAATCTGCTGTGTGTGAACATCTAAGATAAATGTCCAGTTCTTTTTGGGTTCCGCTGGAGGTACAATAAGGGCTTATGGCTTATTACACCAGGAAAAACTCCCTTTCATTGTTTTGGTCAGTTAGATGAGAGAATCATTGGAGGTTCCAGCTGTTAGAAGGGTGAGGGAGTTCCCACCCTATAAAATGGCTGCGGAACGCGAGGACATACCGTCATTTTATGATCTGTTGGAGACCCCCCAACTCATCCTGATAATTGAGTCGCAGGACTGGTGTCCCCTTGTAAATGTTTCCTAGCAGTGTTTCGCCATCCTGGGAACTGCAGTCAGCCACATTCATTTTAATGGAGTTGTGTTGCAATTTCCTGCGCATTGGTTGGCTAGATGCTGCTGTGCAGGAAAGAATGCTACACCCGAGCCCCCCACATTTATAGAATTACAGCGCTCCCATTCCATTAGTGGTCAGCCAGGTAATGGTCGGATAGAATCCTCCATTGTGATGTAAAAAGTTCCCTACTGACTTCTATTAACAGTAATTCTAGAATATCATACAAATGTTTTTAGGTACCAAATTTTATACCCGTGCCGATAATGTTATCACAACGTTCTGTTGTAGAGCATTTTCAGCATGCTCTATACCAGGGGCAGGCAACCTCCGGCACTCCAGGTGTTGTGAAACTACAACTCCCGGCATGCTTACTTGTTTTTTTTTTTAATTGTAGTTTACAACAGCTGGAGTGCCGAACGTTGCTGACCCCTGCTCTATACTAATAGTTTTAGCGACTCTTTCTCCCTCCCCCCCCCCCCCAAGTCTAAATGTAAAATTTAACTAAACGTAACATTTGTATAGCCAACATACCTGCTGCCCTCTCTTCCTCTATTCTGATCCCATGTCCGATTTCTTTTTAAGTTGGCTACCACTATCTCCGATTTTCCCCATACAGAGTGTTGAAGGAAAGTCTGAGACCCCCTTCCGCCCCACTGACTTTGAATGGACAAAACTGCTACATCATTGGCACTGATCCATCTATGGGCAGTAGAGGGAGTCTTATGTTAGACTTTCCTACAGCGCTTTGCATTAGGAAGTCTGAGATGATGGCAGCCATCTTGCCGTCGCTTCAAAGAAGGAAAATGTCCTGGACTGTTTTACTTTAATTTTTTTATTTGTGTATATTTTTTTTATCTTCAGTTCCTCAAAATCAAATATAGTAAGTTTACCATACTGTACCTTATAGTGCAACTCTGCCGTGGCAGTTTACTCCTGCACATATTATTGCGCGCTCAAAAGTTCATCCATGTCCTGCAGATTTTTAGCAATATCCTCTCACAGCCACATGCAATTCCTCCCCAAACCTGCATGACTAAGTCGGTCCACTAATCAAGCTTATGATAGTATTTAAGCGTTTAATAATACTTACTGGAAATTAACTCACAAAAGTTGGTCCAAACTTTGGTAATTTTGAAATTAAAGTGTACTAACCTTTGAGTGCCAGAATCTTCTCTGACCAACTTCAATACTGTAAATTAGTGGTGGTGACCTCTCCTCATACCTAGAAGATCCCAGCATTTCCTAGTTGTGCTCTTTGAGCACCAGCTTCAGTGGAAGTCTAGTCCAGTGGAGCAGCCAACCAGTAGCTTGAGGATGTAGAAATCTGTCTGCCGCATGAACACCCACTGATGCTGTCTTCTATCATGTCTCCATAACAAGCCTTAAGATGTGCACAAAGGGCAGCAATCGCTTTTGTAATGCTTTTTCTGTGATTCTACATTGATGGCCTTGTTTAGTACCAGGCAGCTGACCCTACCAGATAACAGAACACTGACATTGTGGCCCCTTTTCTGTAGTACCCAACCCAGCTGCATCCATATGTGTTTAGGAGGTCTGTTACTACAGCTCAGTCACAGCCACCTGTTCTTCAACCTCTGCTGATCGGTGAGGGTTCAGGTGTCAAACCCCCACAGATCATGCACTGATATGGCTTGTGCTAAGACATTTGTTTTTACATGGTTATTGAAGGTTTTTTTGCAAGACTTCTTTTATTTTTTATTTTTTTACTTATAACTTATCCTCAGAATAGCTCATCAGTATCTTATCGGTGGGGGTCCGAGACCCCAATAGATCAGCTGTTTGAGAAGGCACTGGTGTCGCAGCAGCACTACCTCAGCCTTCTCTCAGCTCACCAAGCCCAGTGTTATACATTGTATAGCAGCTGTGCTTGGCATCACGGCTCAGCCCCATTCACTTCAAGCTGCGCCTAGACCATGTGATCGGTGAACGTGGTGTCTCTGGCCTAGGAAGAGACTACGAGAAGGCCATGCAAGTGCTAGTGACTTCTCAGCTGATCGGCGGGGTGCCATGTGTTGGACCCCACCGAGCACATACTGATAATCTATCGTCTGGATAGTTCATTAGTTTAAAAAAAAAATCTCTGAAAACCCCCTTTAAGCACAAAAATTCACAGTGCGTGTTAGAGTTTGAGCGTTTAATACTGATAACCTATCACAGCTATGCTCAACCTGCGGCCCTCCAGCTGTTGTAGAACTACAACTCCCATCATGCTCGGCTGTATGCTGATAGCTGTAGACTTACTGGGCATGCTGGGAGTTGTAGTTTTGCAACAGCTGGAGGGCCACAGGTTGAGCATTCCTGACCTATCAGAATCTAATTGGTGAGAGTGACTTCTGGCCCTCCCATCGATCAGCTGTTTGAGTCCGCATCATTCAAAGTGCACAGCGCCGTCTATTCCTAGGCCAGTGACATTCATCGGTCACTTGGACTGGGGACTGCTCAGTCCCATGCAAGTGACTGTACCTGAGAGGCAATACTAAGAAAACCCACTATAGAGTGAACGACACTGTCTTTGCTAAGCTGCAAGGAGGCCGCAATGCTCACCGAAGCACGACTGCCCATTCATCCAGCTGATTGGCAGGATTGCCGGGCGTCAGATCCCCACCGATCACATTCTTCGTATTAAGCCTTCGTACAACCCATGTTTATTTAATCGGGGGCGATCAAACAAATGATGTGTAAATACAGGCACATATGATTTAGGTACCGTAAGTGTATCTGGAGAGAGAATTGTTTGTTCCAGGTATCTCGAATGTTACATTTTGGCGCATAAGGCCAAAATGCCTTTATCGATTAGGGAGACAGGAGATACTTGGCTAGGCCTTTGTAATTGGGTCTCGCTTAAACAATGATGATCTCACAGAAGGCCAGAGATTTGCAAGCTCCGCAGTTTCTGGAGTGCTGTGTGCTGAATTAGTATCTATTGATTAGAAGCCTTTCATGCTGTGCACTGGCCAATCTTGTTTAGCAGAAGAGCATCCATCTAATTGCCTGTTTTGTTGTGGCTGTGTCTCTACTGTAGTATGGTCGGAAACAAAGGAAAGAGTGGGTGGTCCTTCAGCTCACATACAGGCACGGTCTGCTGCAGGATCATGACTTGTATCTATACCAGATATTCCTGAGCTGTATTCCACAAATAAAGCCTATGTAACTTGCCTCGTGTAAAACGGAGATCTTCATACTGGTCTTCACGTATGAGATAAAAATGGTTTAAAGAGACAGCACTAGGATTTCTAAAGTGGGAGAGGAGTGCACCAGCCCCTTTACCATCTCTCTGCATGTGAAATATTTAGTAGTCGGCGCTATAAGTGAATGCTTCCTCCAGTGTTCTTACCTACCAGAGAAGACCTAAAATTGGCCAGCGGTGCTAGTAAGAGCGGTGCTCTGGAGGATGAGACTTAGAACTTGTATATAGTTTTATCGGGCCTGTCTGTGACATGGGACGCTTTATTGTGTTTGTACATGCCACTAACTGTTTGTTTTTCTATTCCCTGTAGACCCGAGAGCACCAAACACTTGGTCAAATCGTCCACCTCTCTTTAATCAGCCGCCACCACAAAGGTAAGACTTATCAAAACGTAGGCTTTCAATTGAGCGCTTTGCAATAGGCATGCCATGAAACTGACTCCCGGTAGCCGGATATTGATAGCTTGCCTTCATCTCCCTTGCTAAGTTTTGAAACGGAACAAAGATTTGGGATGTAGGATAGGCTAAACAAATTTCTTTTCAGAAACTGCATGGAAATTAACGAGGCATAACTAATGACGTTCCACTTTATAAGCTCCATGCTGGAACGGCCGTGTTAGCACAGACCCGCTATTGATTCTTGCTACAAACCTCTTGAAGTACTAATCAACTCCTTTGGTCCAACTTTTTCAAGGCTGACAAGCCCATTGTGGGCCAGTGTCACTGTAGGTCAGTAGTTATTAGTCGCCACTGAAAACAGTTTCTTTAACTACTTAAGACTCGGCTGAATTACAAGCAGAAGGGTCTCGGAGGATTATAGAACCCACAGACTAATAAGTAGCGTGCAATGGAAAGAATGTGACGTGGTTTAATAATGAGGGATGTTATACATATGTTCACTGACAAAACACAGAAGTTTGTAAAGGTCCCTACTTGTCTGCAGCCATTGTAAAACTTCTAATGAACTCCTTTAATCCACAAGAAGGCCTACATACGAGTTGGACTGTGGCAAATTTCTCAGTGTTACATAGTTACAGGCAATATTACCCCTGTAAGACTTGGCTTTTGTTGGTGGCCATTTTTATTTCCTTCCAGACACGTTGCAGAAAATTGTAAGTTTCCGGTTGTCTTGTGCCCATGCATTGGTGTGCGTGTGTGCTTGCAGGTACAAGTTCGCCAAGGGTCTTTGAATTGGTTTGCCACACCAAGGCAATTAAAAACATTAGTTGCTAGTAATATGGGTGCCAATCTAGATCATAATGCATGTTGAATTTGTGTTCCCATATAAACTGTATACCAAATGTCAGTGTATGCCAATTAGTGCTGATGTTGCTAGGTCACGGCGGTCAATTGAAAACCACATCAATAGAACTTGGAAAGGTCCCCCCCCCCCCATCCCCTTCTGATCAGACCTTCTGACATATTGCACAGAATAATGGATGGGAAAAAAAAATCTGACAAGGACCCTACCGTAGATTCTGAATTCTTTGCTGTAAGAATTCATTTGCAGTCTGCAATTAACTCGAAAGAATGGCGAGCCTTAGAGGGCCTGGACTTTCAGAAAATAAAGCATTGTCCCGTGTTGCTTATGTTTACCCTTTGGATAATGTACTTTGACTTGGAAACCTGGTGTTGAGAGTTCAGAAGGAACAGCGCACACAGCTGAACAAAAACGGCTTCTGGCTCTCAAAATGCAGCAATGGACAAATTGTTACTTGTGTCAGAAATGGTTTGTGATGCAATAACCACTTTTATTTTTTTAAAGAAATTATGGCCACATGCAGAGTCCGCAACAGTCGTATCCAAATCAACACGGTGGACCAAGCAATTACTACCAGAGACCAAGAGAGGACCGGAACCGACAGGTAAATAGGACCATTCATAGAGCTGCAGTTTAGCCAGCCCTATATCCTCATACGCTATATTAATTTGCCCCATGTTGTGCGTCTTCTTCCAACAACGGAAGACTGCTCTGATTTTATTTATTTTTTTCTCTTCTCCTTTTTAGTGATTAAGCGTAGTATACCTGTTACGGCTTATGTTGTAGTTTCCGTTAACCACGCACTATTGTGCTTCGTGGACAGCAGTGATGCTTGTCAGACAAATCTCCCCTTTTTTACTACATGTTTAGAGATGTTCTGAGCTTATTTTAACTTCTGATTAGTTTTGTGTCCGCGCTTTTGTTAAATCATTGTTGGGTTTCGGCTTGTCTGAATAAAGCTGTTTGCTATTGTGTATTTTAATCCTGTAAACAAACTCTTCGCTTTATGTGTTTTTTTTCAGAATTACAACCAAGGGAGAAATTACCAAATGCCGCCGCATCAGTCGGGAAGATACAACTGGAAATAAAAAAAAATTTTTTTAGCACCTTGTGAATTTTTCTTCCGCTGGTAGAAAGTTTTGTAATACGAATACTGTGTAAATGTTTTTATTTTTTGCAGGTAGATTGTATTTGTTTGATTAATGTACCTTATTTAATGTTTTTTGTTTTTTTAAATGGCATTTGTAAGGAATGTTACTGTCGGCTACCCTGGAGTCATGAAGACACCTAGCATTCTTTAACCTTTGTATGACAGCATCATGCCGCAAGGATAGAAGTGATAAAGATTTTGGCCTCCTGTTTTAATGGGAAGATTTTTTTTTTAAGCAGGGTTTCAGTGTTTTATATTTTGTGTTCTTCCTAAATGATTTTATAAAGACATGATCATTATGGTAATTACTGTGTCCTGTTTTTTTTCTCTGTAGTATTTTCCCTAGTGTATCATTTTTTAAAGTAGTTATTTTTAATGTAATGTTTGGACTTTGTTCAATAGTTTTTCAATTTTTTTTTTAAATATATATTTCTAGTAAATTTATTGTACATATCTCTAGGAGGCAATGCAAAGATATAGTTTAAAAAGTGCTTTAACAATCATATGTTTTTGTTAAATAAGCCTGTATTTTTCTACATGTACCACTAGTCACTAGTGTAGTGTACTTGCGTTTGCTCCATGCCCAATGAAATGGTTATATTGTGCAAAAAACTTCTGTTCCGAGCATGTTGGTTTAGAACTAGGTAACCATTTTCAATCTACTGTCAATGTTGGCTTGTAATACAAGGTGGTAAATCACACTTCGCCATCTGCAATTTTTCCACTGTGCAGTTATTTTATTTCTTTTTTTTTTTCATGGGGTCAGTTCAGCCCTGCATGCCAGAAATCTAGTTTCAAAAAGTCACAAGTAGGGGCTTTGCCATTTTTTTGGGTTCACGTACACAAATTTTGCAACTTTTTGAGCACTGTGCCCCAGTTTTGGGGGGTGAAAATTTGGTCAGAACTTCAAACTAGATCACTTTTGTGACACATTTTAAAGTAGGTCACAATTTTGTGTTTTTTTTTTTTTTTTTTTAAGTCTCAAATCCCCAAAGCGTGCAATCAAAGTGACCTTGCACCAAATTTATCATTACTGTGCACCATTTTCCTAAATTTGACACAGGTGAACACAGCAACTCCAATCTAAAACTGACCTCAAATATACCTACAATGATGAAGTCAAACTTGAAAGGAAAGTTCATTCCAGCCTCCGGATAAAACCATGGAATCCTTTTATTAATAGTCATAAAATCCAGGTATGCCAAACGCACCTCCTGTGACCTGTTTCAGATGTATATACTGCCCTTAGTCGTACAATGATAAAGTCCTCCCGTATTCTCAGTGTATAGGGTAAAACATGTCGAAAATTCCTGTATGGCCAATTAACATTTGCTGTTTTTTGTTTTGTTTTTTTAAATGCCATAACTATGTGCCCTATTAATTACGATAAGACAAAACTGTTGCCAAACGCATGAGCTTGTAGCATCACAAAACACCAGTGTGGACGCTGCCTTCCTTGAAAGGGAACCATAAAACCCTTACATGTTGGATCCAAATGTACCTGACATTTTTTATTCTTTTATGGCTACTATTTACCCGGTAAATATAACAGACTTGTCTAGTTATTTTAATAAGTATGCTTTCAACCATTTTTTAGTTTCACACTAGCTGAAATCCAATAAATATCAATTTCTACAATGTAACCGTCTGTATGATCCTTGTACTTCATTTGATGTCCTAGTACAGTGATGGGCAACGTGCGGCTCTCCAGCTGTTGCAGAACTACAACTCCCAGCATGCAAAGCCTGTCTATAGCTATCAGCCTACTGCAGGGCATGGTGGGAGTTGTAGTTTAGCAACAGCTGGAGAGCCGCACGTTGCCCATCACTGTCCTAGTAGATACATTTTTGGAAGGAACCTGTGTTCTTCATATTCTGTTGGTGGACAATTCTTCTGAGGATTATCTAGATTGACTTGGTTACAGATCAATTCTGTGTTACTTGAGAATTTGCTCACAAATCTGTTGCTCGTGACTTATAACCAGTCCTGATCCTCTTGTTTATGGCTTGGTCACCCACGTCTAAGTGAGATGCATCTCTTACATTTAAAATGATTGGTAGTTGAACTTGGAAGGAATCGGGGACAGTTTTTGCGTTGCTGTGATAATATGCCACCAAACTGGTAGCTGATGAGAGCAGATCCATTTTCAAAGCTGGTTTGAGTATCTTCTGCATCTGACTACGTATAAACAGTCGGATACATAAGAGATAATGTATCTCCTACTGTAAAGTCACCAACTTTATAAATCGCTTCTCAGCTGATGCAGAACCTCCTCTTCAACAGTAAGGAGGGGAGATTTCTGTCCAGAAATTGATGGGTTTGATATGTTCATCATCGGTTTCAGAGAATGTCTGCAGCAGCTGAGCGGTGTATACCGGTTTTCAGTATCTGAAACGCGTTACAGTACATAATACACTGAAGCTGCTGTACCACCTCCTTAGAAAAAAAAATTCTACATATCAGTGATGGTCACAGACTGCTCGTTTCTGAATATGGATCACCTGGCTGCCATTTTTTTTCTTTTTTTTTTTTTTTTTTTTTTTTGTGTGGCTGGTTTCAATTTGTCCAATGCGTCAGTCATACACCAAAGTGTGTGAAACCTTTTTACACCCCAAATGGGGTGACAAACCTACACCATGTCAGTGTGGCTCCGTGCCTTCTGATAATGCCATCTGATGACTTTCCTAGGTTAAGACTTGCATAAATCATGTTGGTAGCCTGACTGCCCACAATGTGGATTGTGTGCGTAAATAAAAACGCAGCGTCATACGGTACAAGCAAAGTGAATAAGATTTACACTTTGCTTATTTTGTAAGTACTGAAATTGGCACGCAGTGTGGATTTCAAAATCGGCAGCATGTCAATTTTTTGTGAGATTCTGCACCGTCTCTAGAGTTGTTTTCCCCCCAAAGACTTCAGTGGGGTTGAAAATCTGTAACAAAAACCACACAAAACGCACGCCAAAACTGGATTTTCTGCACCTATGATATACACCATGTACAGGTACCCAGAGGTTTCACATGTATATCTTTTTCTTTTGTATTAAAGAGGACCTTTCACTGGAAATGAATGGTTCCGCATATGGTCCGCAAAAAAAAACGGAACAGACACTGAAAAAAATATGTTCGTGCACATGAGGCCTAAGCTTAACAAGATGGGGGTCAGCTTAAAGAGGACCTTTCACTGGTCCACAGTTTATTAGGCAAAGCTATGTACATGGATAGCGGCACCCAGGGATGTCCCTGCACTTACTTGTATCCCTGGGTGCCGCTCCGTTCGTCCTCTGTAGCCCCCGATACCGGCGCTCGTGCTTCTCCAATTTTGCCTGGGGTGGAGACGACTATTTATTTTGCCCTGGGCTGGAGCGCTGGCCAATATCCTGAATATGAGCTGAGCGCTGCGATTGGCCAGCGCTCCAGCCCTGGGAGAAGGAGACGCCCAGGGCAAAATTGGAGAAGTCTCCACCCCAGGCAAAATTGGAGAAGCACGAGCGCCGGTATCGGGGGGCTACAGAGGACGAATGGAGCGGCACCCAGGGATACAAGTAAGTGCAGGGACATCCCTGGGTGCCGCTCTCCATGTACATAGCTTTGCCTAATAAACTGTGGACCAGTGAAAGGTCCTCTTTAAGCTGACCCCCATCTTGTTAAGCTTAGGCCTCAAGTGCATGAACATATTTTTTTTCAGTGTCCGTTCCGTTTTTTTTATGCGGAACCATTCATTTCAATGGGTCCGCAAAAAAACGAAAGGTACTCCATGTGCATTCCGTTTCCGTATGTCCGTTTTTCAATTCCGCAAAATAATAGAGCATGTCCTATTTTTTTTTTTTTCTAGTTTGCGGACAGGGATAGGCATTATTACAATGGATCCGCAAAAATAACAGATCCGCAAATAAAAATGCCATACGGAACGTCATCTGTTTTTGTTTTTTTGCGGACCGCAAAAAAACACTTACGGCCGTATGCATGAGGCCTTATCATCTCTATCCTACTTGGACATGTATATTGGCCAGTAGAGGTAATGCTGTTATAAATGGATATTTTACTAATCCATATAGTTATGGTAACATTCACACTTCAGTTATTTAGTCAGTCATTTCCATCACTGAGCCAAAATCGGGTGCAGATCAAAAACACAGAACAGGAGGAAATCTATCCATTATTCCTAGGCTTCACTACTGGTTTTGGATCCCAATAACTGAAGTGTGAACTGAGGCTAATAAAGTCTATGTTTTCAGTACATAAACATTCATATTTGCACAACTGTATAATTTCAGTCTTCTGGATCAGTGGAAATGATGGAAAGAAACCGTATATATCGACCATACCCAAAGTACTAATTACATTTGCTTGCTTTAATATAAGCACCACCTAATGAATTGTATTACTTTCTATACTGCTATGAAAGGCGTTCATGAACTACTAGAAATGTGAAGTGGGCTTTGTGCTATCATCGGTCAGTCATAAAAGATGAATGTAGCATTTTGTAATAGACACTTTACATTATTATCAATGCCAATATTACAAGCTATAAAATCTACAATCTGCACAGCTGTAGTCATCATTAAACTGAGCCAAGCCTATGATACTATACAGTGATGACCTTGATATTATAGAATTAGTTTACCTTCATCAGGTAGCTTTTTTTTTTTTTCAATGTATTGTTTTAGGCTTTTTTTTTTTTGTGTGTGCAAAATCCAATAGAGTTGAAATGAAGGCATCTTTTTTTTAATCAGATAATTTTTATTAAACATTCTTCTTGAAAAACAGAATACAAGCAATTGGGCCCCTATCCCAACCGCCCCTCTTCTTCCCCCCTCCCCCCAACCACACTGCCGGTCTGCAACATAGAGATTGTCCATAGTAACGTCTGTTAAGGATTCTCCATTAAAGTTTGGATTCATATCCTATCTCTTGATGCTGTGTGGTTCTTCGATCGTGTCTTCTGCTTTTCACGGTGTCACATACAATTAGACTCTCATCACATTCCCATGCACTCGTCATGTACTATTTCCGGCTAGCAGACCATCCCCTATCTCTCATCTAATCCTGCCTAGCTGCCACCTTTGCTCGGCATTTCTACTACAAACCCCATAATCTCTAGACTGTAGTCCCTGTCAGAGTCTCGCTCCTTAACCTACTCACCCTGCGGACATGTCTCCTGTTACCAATTTCCCTATTAAACCGAAAGGGTGTTAAAGTGTAACTGTCATATTTTTTATTTGCTAGTTTATTAGAGCTAGGCATGTATACCTGAGTTAGTCTGTCAATGATTGTCAAAAGATCTGTAATTACCTTATAACAGCTTTTATTAATGTCCTCTGTCCCTTTCCACTACTCCCTTAAAAGACCGTTTCTAGGGCTTGTCTGTCTTCCTTTTAGTATAAACAGAAGACAGAGGGGCGGTCCTTCACACTGCATGCCTGCATTAGGCTTCAGAGTGAGGAGGCGTGTCTCTCAGTAATCCAATCTGATTGGCTGGCAGGGAGCTGCTGGCTACAGCAAGTGTGTATGTGAAGTGAGGGAAAGCAGTTTTGGCCTCAGAGAACTGGTAGAGGAGCCATCTTGAGAAGGTCCCCATATTGTAAATGTTTAAACAGCTGTAACTAAGGGAAAAACTCAAGGAAAACAGTGGTATGTGAAGAAACTAAAGAGTGCTTTATGCATAATGCTGCTCCTGCAGTAACATATGCTAAAATTTATTTATTGATGAAAACATGACGGTTACACTTTAAGTAATGTTGTATTGTGTCATCCATGAGTTCAATATTGGATGATGTATTCTGGTATACGAATCTCTCCAATTGTATCAAATTATTGACCCTATCTTCAAGTTCCTGCACCTTTTTGAGGGGGTTTGAAGCAATCCAATAGTAAACAATAAGTTTTCTTGCCTGGTATAGAATACGTAAAATAGCTACTTTCCACCCTAATGTCACAGGCAGTGTTTTCACACGACACGTAATACATATTAGTGCTGGCGGATCTATTTTTATGCGGAACACTGTGGTCAATACTCCCACAACGTCTGTTCAGTAGCATCTTAGCTGTGGACAGTTCCACATGAGGTGTATTAAATCCGCATTTAGCACCCCATATCTCGTACACAAGTCATCTTCTCGATATCCCATTTTCTTCATCACTACCGGGGTTCTATATACTCTATGGAGCAAATATAATTGAGAGATTGGTGTTATGTTGGTCACTTAGTGCCACCTCAGGGAAATCCTGTAACACTTCCCCCCCCCCCCCCATATCTGCTTGGTCAAGTCTTCAACATCTAGCTTCCATTTCTTATATAGCTGCATGGGATGTTTCTTGTATTGCATTTCCATAAGACTTCTCTAATGGAGTGAGATTACACCACTCGTGTCTCCATGCGTGGCAGTGAGGTCTATGATGGTGTGTTTTGCCGCAGGTGTTATAGCAGCCTGTTTCTCTTGGGACTGTTTGGCATGTCTTACTTGCAGGTTTAAATTAAAAAAAATGTCTTGGGTAGGCTAAATTCCTGTTGTAGCTGAGTAAATGCCTTGAGAGTACCATTAGCAAATAGTGGGGTGATATGTCTGAGCCCGTATACCTCCCATGTCTGCACATTTGACACTTTATTTAGTTCCCGATACATACGGTTAGGCCATATTGGGGTATGTTCTGTATACCGTGTAATTGCAGCCAGTTCTCTAGCCTTCCACCATACTCCATGTATGGTGTACAATAGCTGATATTGACTAACCCGTGTATAGAAAGTTCCATCCTCCAGGGCTGACATTAGGCATTTGTCATTGAGGAGATGCCATACAATCCGTCCAGTCGTGTTGACCTTATCCCCATCTTGCCATCCCCTGAGGTGTTCTAGTTGGGCCGCCAAATAATATATCCATGGAAAATGAAGGCATTTTTACCCAAAATATCAAAATGAATAAAGCTAGTAGTAATTTTTTGATCCACTGGCCCAATGTGTGTGTCATTTGCTGCTTAAATTTTATCTTTCTTATTTTCCCCTCTCACTTGTGTACGATTTTTATAGTTAGAACATTTTGTGGCTCCCTCCACCTTTAAAATGACTGATCTCACCAAGGTAGTAATAAGATTAGTACATCAATGTGAAGTGACTGACATAGTAATCTGCTGAAAATATAATACATGTAACAATATTTAATCACATTTATTATTTTAAGATGCTATAGCCATATCTGTATACATACACACTGTATATACATATATTCTAGTTCACCTGCTGCTCAAATATCGCGTGCTCTGCAACCAAAATGACAATATTCAGATGGTTACATTACATTGTTAGTAAAACATATTGATAAATAGCATAATTTAGAATTTCCATTTTAATTAAAACCCTGGTAGAGAAAGCTTCCTGCCCCCTCCTCCGTTCCTTTGTGTAGCAGCCACATTTCTGGTTGAATTTAGACCAACTCAGTCACAATGATGCAGGCCCCGGTAGTTTGGACATTGTAATATCTCTAGACTGTGGGTGTATTATGGGAGGCTGTGAGATGCAGCTGAACTTTAGGTTTTGCTTTTGTTCTGCTTGGGCCAAGTACCCTTTCTGGACTGTTCTGTGCAGAGACACTTATCCCCCTCTTCAGTTAATGAGGTTCACCTAGTCACCACATTCGTATGCTTATTAAAGATCTAAACAGCAAAGCTTACAGGGATGTCTACTGAAAAGAAACAAAGATCCATGGATTCAATACCCCAACCTCCACAACTTCTACATTCTGCCAGGAATGTGTGTCCTTATGGTAGATTAACCCCTTTCCTTGCTTAATGCACCTGCTTTCCTGCTCCCATATACTACAGAGGTTAATCATCATCATCAATAAGGTTTACCATGATCATCATCCTAAGACATCTGCCTCCCAGTTACAGAGCATGGTCACCAAACCATAGCTTATGTGTAGTATTATTATTATTATTATTATTATTATTATTATTATATATCATAGGGTGTTGGTCTGACTGTTTCCTGAGCTGAATTGTGAGGGGGTGCATAAAGAAATATACCTTTTCCAAATATGTTCTAGTAGTCAAATGAATGCGTTGCCCTAACCTATAACCTATTGAAACTCTCTCTCGGAGAAAATACAGTATAAAGTATTGAAATAACTAGTTACCCCCAACAAAATCATCAGACAATGCACTTGGTTAGTTGTGTTTTTTTTTTTTATTAAATTATTTCGCTGTATCTGAATATTTAGATTTGATTCTTCCCTGTTGGTAACAACATGTCAAACATTTACAAAACCAATGGAAGTCATTAAAACAACGCAGACGCGTCAAATAATAAATTACGGGATAGATTCGTGAGAGCTCACCAAAGGAAAACTCAAATATCATAACCAATTACCTGTTCGCATCTGAAACTAGTCATACAATTGCTGGCTATTGGTTTATATTAAATTAATATAGACCAGGAAAAAAGGACAATTTTTCCGATTTTGGATTTAACACATACTTTTAACATTAATTATGTAAAATACTAAAATATGTAAAAATAAAATATACAATACTCAGCAATACATTGCAGCTACTTTACAGAATGTTCTATAAATATTACAGCTGTATTTCATTGAACACGTAACATCTGAAAACAATAACAATAAAAAAAACTATAAAATACTGTAAAGAGGATGTCTATAAAATACTATCCTTCAAAAGTTTATTAAACACGTAATAACAGCCTGATCAGTCTGTCCTGTATTGAGCTGAAGGAGTCTCTTGCTGACTGAGTACTTGTGTCAATAAAATAATTGTCACATTATTAGTTTCTCGCCATAAGAAAAATATAAATGTTCTTTGCTTTACGTTTTAGGATTATTATTATTTTTTTAGTTCTTGTTTCATTGAAATGTAACGGTAGTCTGCCGACGACTGTGTGCACCAGATTACGATGTCCTTCCTAAAATTGTACTACAGCTGCGGTAAGCCCTATTGCCAGTTTTTGCAGTCTATAGTAAAGGGAAATTACATGTCAGTCTTTCAGCCCCCACTGAAATTTCCACTGGAAAGAATAGACGGTCAGCAGCTCTTGACCTATTGGTGAAACCACATGCACAAGGCTTTAACCTCACCACGTTCTTCCATAGAGCATGCCAGGATTGACCATACCATTGCTGTAATCTACACTTGAGGTGTCCATCTGTGCTATATTGGCCACTTGATTATGAAGAGATTGTGGGCTAGGGGACATTTCTTCTAAATCTGGAGCTTGGTTTAAAGCGTTAACCTGTTGATTCTGGTGCTGATGTACAGAGCTGTTAGAAGAAGACAATACACCATTGGAGCTGTTTTGCTGTTGCTGTGTTACTTGTCCAGTTGTTGAGCTGTTGGAGCTGTTTTGACATGGCTTACCATCTTTTACAAGAACGGGCACTGCTACACGGCGAGGTGATTGTTGTTGGCACAGGTTGCTTTCTTGCTGCAGTTGTTGCGTGACCTTGTCTTTTGCTTGTCTTTTCATCTTGTACCTGTGATTCTGGAACCAGATCTTTACTTGAGTAGGGGTTAGGTGGATCATGCTTGCCAGGTGCTCTCTTTCAGGTGCTGAGAGATACTTCTGTTGCTTGAACCTCCTTTCCAGCTCATACACTTGAGCCTGAGAGAAAAGGACTCTTCTTTTCCTTCTAGGAGCTGCATGAAGAGGAGCCATTGACTTGGCAGCTTCTGCTATACCTTGTAAGGTGCCCATTCCAGCCATGTTCATACCAGTAGATGGTCCCATAAATCTAGAAACTGACATACATGCGATTAGCTTGTTTACATTGCAAGTCCTTCATCCAACATTTCACTTGACCTAAATTGTGTTAAAACTTCTACATGATATTTATGCCAGATATCATAACTATACAAACAGTGGTTAGCTAATATAATAGATATGACAAGAATGGTGTACTTACTTGTTGAATATCTGGGGTCTGGGTTAGCTCCATACCAGCCAGTAGCTGCTGCACTATTCCTCATGGTATCTTGATACGTTGAGATATCTCCCATATTGCTAATGCTTCCATTGCAGTAGCCACCCATAGCACCATGTGAAAACTGGGAAACACTGTGTGGCATGTGATAGGTGGTGGTCACCGTGGCATTATGGCCCATGGAGTGCTGTTGCATTCCTGTTTGGGAGACGTGAGTCTGTCTATAGGCTCCTAGAGAAGTGCTCAGGTTACCAGTGTTGTCCATGCCACCAAACTTCTTGTAGGTCTCTTCAATGGGACTCAGAATGTCGGTCACTGAAAAAGGTGTAGTATGCTTTGGGCTCAACGACATGGTTCAGCGACCAAGCAGGTAAAAAACTGATGATCTGATCAGCCTTGTGTAGTGTCAATTCTTTCTCCTTATGGATGTTGTCTACGTAAGAGAGTGCTTGGAGGACGCCTGAGATCCGATTGATCGCCTTACAAAGTAGGCGAGACCTAAGCTCTCTTATCTCGGGTTTATTTTAGCCTGTAGCCAGGTTTACAACACTCACTGTAGTGGGAGGGAAGGGGGAGGCCTGGGAGGGGCAACAGGAGACCATCACACAATACTCATTCACACATTTCCAAGATAATTGACTAAAGATGCAGTTACTTTCCTAATGAAGACCAGCTAAAGCCATTCCTAGAAGCACATTCCTGGTCCAGGGATGCAAATAACTCATCTATGAATAATCTACAATAGACATCTCTAAGTAATGGTAAGATAGTTTGACATCTCTACCTACTGAGAAACAGAATCATGGAGAAGAAAGAACCCTTGTACAGAATTTCAAGCATTTTAAGATACCAAGTAGAACATTTAACACCAAAATGTAAGTATGTCTTCATATTTATTCTTAATAGTAGGCACCAAAATGTTATTTGTCAAGAACAGCTACCAGCAACAAGTTGTGTAAGACTTAGTATTTGCTCAGGGCACATACCACAGTCTTCTTGGATATGGAACCTGCACCTTACTTGTTGTTTCCAGAATATATACAAAGTCCTGTCTGCAGTGCCAAAGAAAAGCGGTGTCTGACTTCTATTCATTAATATTCCAGCAGCTGTCATGTAACATCTGTAGAGTATCTACCATGTATTGCACCCTCTATACATAGACAAAAGTATTATTATTTGTCCCTTTCTAGTATCTTGGAGCGACACGTGCTTATCTTAATATGAATCTGAATAATGGTAATTTATTATTTATAATAATTCAACAACCTCATTCTATAGAACACCAGCAGGAAAATAAAATACTGCTTGAGCAACACTTTATTGGCAAAATTAGAGTAAAATTTATCCGAAGAAATAATATTGTTTTGCAATAAAATGAAATATTTTTTTTCTATTTATTCATATCAATTTAGAAAAGTTATGCTGGTACTAGTTTGAAGAATGAGATACGGCTGTACACTTTCTACAATGATTAAATCCAAGCGAAGGAAATATATCTTTATTTTGATCTATCTATTACCTATCCATCTCACATCTATCTGTCTTTCATTTCAAAAGGGTATTTCTGGTAGCAGAGCGTGAGATAAACTTGTATACGTTTTCTATAGTGATCATTTTCTACTAGTGAAATAAGAAGAAAATGTGTTATTTCTTTATATCCTTCTTTATATCCCATTTGAAGGGGGGAATAGAGTGAATTCATATCTGTTACCTGCCAATCCGTGTGTATATTGATTATCTATCTACCTGTTTATTGTCTATCCTGTACTTTTAGCTCATTTTAATTCTTTTATTCAGGTTAAGAAAACTTCCTGGCTGCCATAGATGATGTCTTCAAGATACAAGCAGTTTCCTCAAGGGGATTACACTAATAATAATATTACAAATAATAATAATAAAAGCAATATCCTCAAGTCATGTCAATAATTTTGAGACCACCTTCAATTGATGGACCTAGGAGACTCCCCATGTGTGGGAGATATGAGATTAGATATACTATACACGCTAGTTAGTATTATAGATACTTGGGTTTGTTTGAGTTGCAAGAGAATAGCTGTGGATGTGAGGATATGTTGATGCTTGTGTTGTGGTCTAAGGGGGCTGTGACTGGCATAGGTGCTCTATAACAAGCACATGATAAAATATAGTTAATGGATCCTCATGAGCTAAGAATGAGGATTTTTTTCCCCTTAGCTACTTAAAACTAGAAATAAAAGGTGTGTGTCATTCTCATTATTTGTATCTCTGTACATGAGGGGTTCTGTAGATATGTATAAGAGGGTCAGAGAGTGCTCAGGAGGCCTGAGTCATATTGAGAGCTACTTTACCAAGTGCCAGGCAGACAGCTCAATGGTTCGACCCATTAATGGTTTAACTCTTTGATTTGAGGAGATCCAATGTTTCGAAATGGGCCTTGTGCAAAGCTTACCAGTAGTGCCATTGTTATGCTGCAACCATCCTTTGTTATACATATATTTCTTCATGAACAGCTTCCTACTGTGGCAGAGTAAGCACCTTGAACTGTATTCTTCATGTGCCCTCAACTCAACAATACTGCAGTCTAGAGGAGTTTCCATGGATGGGAGTCTACTGTGACTCTATACCAACAGTAAGTATAGCTTCATTGTGTTTTATGTTTATAATCACTCTTTGTGTATGACGGTAAAGCTATATTTCACTATCATCTTAATATTGATCCTGAGAGTCAAGGTGCAGAAAGAAATCCAATGCATCTTCTTTTAATAATGGTAGTCTCAGCCTAGGATTTAGTTATGTACTGGTTACTTTACGATTTCCATTACAATTTGTGGTCTCTGTTTATATGTATGTATAATATTATTATCTATCTACCGATCTATCTCATATTTATTTAATATTGTCTCATTTATACATTTATTTAATACATACCTTTCAATATTATATATAGTTCATTTTTTTGTATTTTTAGCCACGGCGACGGGCACCTGCTCACTGGGATGTGCTAACTTTGTTTTTTGTCTTTGCATATATTGTTGTTAATGGTATATTTTTACAGGTAATGTATTTATCAATGTATTACCTGGACGTGTCAGGATATTGCATAGGCATATTAAGTAAAATGAGTAAGTTTTATAGACTTGCAGCAGTTTCTTGTCTTCTGATTAATATCAATCTCCAGAAGATAAGGTCAATGTTTGAGCCAAATAATAATTATAATTATACATATATTGCTATTTGTATCTTTTTCTGAGAATGTGCAGAAAATTCTAACAGTAGGAAAGAGCGCAAGGAACTGGCCCTATCTATTACTATATTCTTTATTATTAGGTACTAGTTATGTTAACAATTGTTAATGGTATAAGTTGAATCCAACAAACAAACAAGGAAAGTATTGATATCCAAAGACACATCTTTAAAATTCTGTACTACCAAAGATAATGAATAATTATATGAAATATTGCTTTTATTTACCTATATAGAGCTGACATATTAATCCGCAGCACCGTACAGACATTGTCATCACTCACTGTCCCCTATGGAGCTCACAGTCTTCACTCTATGTCAGTGTGTTTTTGGAGTGTATAAGAAAAACGTAGTACCCGGAGGAAACCCACGCAAACACAGGTAGAACATACGAGCAGATGTTGTCCTTTGTTGGATTGGAACCTAGGACCCCAGCACCGCAAGGCAGTAGTGCTAACCACTGAGCCACCGTGCTGCCCTCAATAATGAAACAAATGCACTACTGCCTCCAGCTCCAGTCAAGCATCGGCTCCTGTTTTTCTCATTTTCTTGGGAAGTTTTTTCTGGGGCATCTGATACAAAGTTCTTCTCTTCCTAGATAGAGAGGACATCAATGAGATGTAATGAAGAAAGCTGGTAATTTTTATGTGGTGATATTGTCCCTAAGGGAAGAAAACTTCCCAGCCATAATAGGTGATATACAGTCTTCAAGATACACACCAGCAGTGTCCTCAAGGTAAACTAATAGCTATAATAATATCACAAATAATAACTAAAAAAAATGCTAATATTATTCTCAAGTCATGAGACTGATTTTATAGACGACCTTCATTAGCTAGAAGATACAGAAGACTTGCCAGAGGACACCAAGCTTTGTAGATAGGACTGTGTATCCATAGGTTAGATAATTGTTCCTTCTTCTTTGGCTGTACGCTTCTTAGTTTAATGGATATTTGGGAGAGATCTGAATGTTGGGATTCGTTTAGGCTGTGGCCTAAGGGGCTGGCATTAAACAAAGAGACCCGTACACTATCATCATTATCATTTGTCGATGTATGTTCTCTGTTATCTTGTATAACAATAGAATCATTTATTAAGGAGAGGAATTTAATTTAAAGAAAGACACCTCCCTTAAAAATTAAATTTAATGAGCCTACAGAAAAATGAGATATACCGTATTTCAGGATTTGGTCAGTACTAAAGTACTAAGCGCAAAAAGATATACTGTATATGTAGATAAGCTGCTCATTGAGGTACAGTTACGTACAGTTCATCATATAGTTCAGCCAGTCCAACTCTATGGTGCTTTCATTTTTTTATTAAAATAGATTGTCTGTCTATCCATCCATTCACCTATCCATATTGATCCATGCACATATCCTGCACACTTGCCATTACTGATATCAATTTTGATACAAACACATTTTGAAGTAATTAAACCCAATTTCATAAATGTAGTCAAAGCACTAAACGTATTTGTTCAGCGATTAGAGCAAGATCCTCCAGATTCCACACAAAGCTTTTGGTCCAATTCTGGCATTATAACTGGAAAATGAAAACAAAGCCAATGCTGCAATTAAACATGTTCCCAAGCAGTGCGGTTGTAAAGTCTTGACTAATCACTAAACCAATTTTCATTTTATGGTAAGGGATGCATTGTGTAACCTTGGAAACATTACATTTTGTAAAGATGTCTACTGTTTTATTGATGTCCGGTGGTTACTTCATGTGAGGTGGGCCATGACTTAATAATAGTTTTTTGTTTTCTTAAAAGGAATTTTGAAAAACAAAATTGCAAAGGCTTAGGTTTTAGAAGACGGGACTTAAATAATAAAATGCCCCTTAAAATGAAAAAAAAAATTAAATGCTCCGTTTTATTAAATGCTAAAAATTATTTCATCTAATAAATGTCATTGCATTGGTCCCTTCAAAAGGTAAAAGCAAATAGAGAGAACCTCTGAGATGATATTATAGCACAAAATGTGCTACTGTAACTTTATTTTGGGCTTTATCTTTTTTATACTCTTATAGCAAGCGTTAGATATCTCTTCCTGATTGCATATAATTTGTAACCATGAGAAGTATCCACTCAACCATCCGGATTATGATATGGGCAGTTTAGGAGACCACCCGGGACCGAGGTTCCTCATCTAAAAGACAGAGTTGTTAATCGCCACTATGGCCATCTTGCTCATACCTGTGGTGCTAATTTTTAAGCTGCCATTGCTTTCTTATTCATTGATGTGGCGGTATAAAAAACTAACAGTTTCTTATTTGGCCACATAGCTGGCTGCTATGTCAGTCAATGTATGAGCAGATGTAAGCATGGGTGGGTTCCTCTTCCACTCTACCTCCTCCATATCGCCATGGCTCACTGCCGCTTCTGTATTATGTATGAGCACATCATGCAGGCCAGCATTCTCATACCACTTCCTATCGCTGGCTGCCCACCCACATCCTGCTGACTGGGCACCACTAAGAGGTGAGCAGACAGAAGAGGCCTGGTGGCACTTGGAGAGTAAAGTTATTAAAGTGTCCCAGGCCCACAGTGACACTCTCATACTGCATACAGTCTCTTCCATTTCAGACGCTAAGCTCCCCTAGAGGTAAGAATTAAAGGCACCTGATATGCTAAGCACCTGTGACCTTCCAACTACAGCTCCCAGCAACTACAGACTTTGAGTCTGGTGGGAGTTTCAGTTTTCAAAACCAAGATGAATAAATATTGAGATCCCTCAGTGGTTGATACCTTTTAATGGCTCACTGAAAAGATGACAAAATTGCAAGCTTTCGAGGCTACTTGGGCCTCTTCATCATTCAACTCCAAGAAATGGCTGTAAATCTACAGCTTTCAGGATATGCTGGAAGTTGTAGCTTACCGACATGTGAATACATAACAAACTTTGATAATTGGATGACCCGCCATCTGTTGGGAAACTACAATTGCAAGCATGTTCTAACAGCTATAGCCTTTCAGTGCATGCTGGGGTTGCAGTTTTGAATATACCGACTCCCAGCATGTCCCAAAGGTCTACTTCTTACAACTGGGAGTTGTAGTTTCCCAACAAGTTAACCACTGGTGTAGTGAAAAAGTGTTGTGACGGACCTTCAGAATTCATTGTGCCCAGTGTTTTTTTCTGTTTCTTTGCAAAGAGCACCAGGGTGCTCTTCATTCTGGTGTGTGTGTTTCTTACTTAAAGGGGTTTCTCATCTATGTGCACTTTTTAAAAAAAAATTCAATACCTGTTGAAAAAAAACAAAAAAAACCTACTCGGCTGTTCCGGTGCCCTGGTTCCCCAGCTCACTTCTGCTCAGTTGACCCCCAGCCCCTAGAGCTTATCCTCTCTATCCTATTTGGACATGATGTGTACTGGCCAGAAGAGGTAATCCTTTAGTAAATAGGCACTGCTAACCACCCAAATTGCTTATATTTGTGAAATTTTATCTAATAGTGGATAACAAGGAGTTAGTTTGTTTACATTTTTTTGTGCTAGTGTTCGTATTACATTATGTTTGTAATCCCTTTTACATATGTACAATGTCTTGGAATTAATGTTCTTTAAATAAATAAATACGATCATACAATTCTATGTTTTTTGTTTTACTTTTTTCTATACATTCAAAATGTATTATGATAACAGTATAATGTTGTTTTTCCATTGTTACTGAGAGGAAATGATTGAAAAGAACCATATATCCACTCTATATGAAGTACTGATTACATTTGCTTGTTTAATAAATGTATGTGAGTTGCACTACCTGCTATACTCGTATCATGAAAGCGTTGATCAGGCTTTTTATGACCTTCTGTAATAGATCAAAAAATATAAAGCAGTGTAGCCTTATTGTGCGTCATAAAAGATGAATGTAGCATTTATTAATAGATACGTTACATTATTATCAATGCCAACATTACAAGCAAAAAAATCATGCGGAAGCTCCACACAGCTACTGTCACACTGAGCCAAGCCTATTGTATTATACCATACATAAGATCAACCTATTTTCTCATGATATATAGCTTTTCAGTTGCTCTTATTTTGTTTGCATTTTGCCTGTGTAAAATGTGATAAATACAATGATTGAAATAAAACTAATTTTAGCAGAAATCATAGTAATCACTATTGGATCCAATTTTTTAATCTGTGTGGCTATCTCATATCTGTCTGTCTATCTATCAATATTATTAACTTAATACTTTAAAGGGGTTGTCCATGAGTAATGTATTTTTAGCAAGTGCCCACAGCCTTCCTGGTCAAGTGATGAGTGGCAGGGGCTATATTCGAATTTTCGATATTTCGTGCATATTCGCCATATATTCGCAAATTCGCGGTTATTTTCTTGATTGCAAAAAAACGGCAATGTAATATTCGCGTAATGCGCACGCAATACAGGAGTGGGTCACTTTCGGTACATTTTTAAAGCTGCTAGAAGTTTACTGAGACTGGAGATAATGGTTGGCATGGCAGAACATTACAATAGCTTTATATATGCAGGTAGAGTGCTCCAATATATATTCGCGATTGCGAAAATCGGCAATTAATGATGCCCGAAATTTTAGGGGGTGCTGGTCAGCGCTGACTTATTCACGCGCACAACAAAAACACAAGGTGCATATTAAAATAACCCCTCGGCCACATGAAAATGGGCTAAATGAAATATAGTAAGAGAGGAAGCCCCTGACAAAACTTTGGCAATAATAACCCGGTTATTATTGCCAAAGTTTTGTCAGTGCCCCCACTCTTTATATATTTCATTTTGCCCCCACTCTTTATATATTTAATTTTTTGCCCCTCTATATATTTCATTTTCATTTTGCCCCCTCATTATTTGCTGCCCCTGCCCTCATATGGCCGGCGTGGGCCCCCCCCCCTTTCTGAATTCAGACATTAGTGTCACTGATCATCATCTCGCTTCCCCCCATACTTGCGGCAGCCTTCAGTTTAGAGCGCAATCCCGTGGCCTCATTCCAGCAGTGATCCCGCAAGACCCGCCGCAGGAGGTCACGGGTCTCGCGGGATTATGACAGGTTATGAAGCCCAGCGCAGCCGCACTTAAAATATAGGGAGGGCACGGCCGCCGCACTTAAAAAAAAAAAAAAGCACTCGTGGGGCCTCCGGCCCCTTGGCTGGCATCTCCACTCCTCTGTACTGCCGCGGCCCGGCAAACAATCTTCCAGGGCCCGGTCCTGGGCCGCGGCCCGGCGGTTGGGGACCACTGGCATAGAGGACCAGAGCAGCTGGGAGCAGGTATGTATGAATCTTCTATTTACAGAGGCAGGCTGCGGGCAATTGGTAAAGACGCAGTATTCCCAGAGAACCCCTTTAAGTATTTAAGGATTCTCTAGGCATTATGAAAAATACACGCATTCCTTGGATGTGCTGAAGACTCTCTGAAGCCATCAGAGATAAGATGTATCAAAATACTTAGTATTGCATTTCTATTGACACCCTAAAATCAACAGATCCCTGTCCCTAATCAAAATGTGGAAAGCTAAACCTGACTCATCCAGCTATATTGACCGGAGTTTTTAAAATGTTCTCCTTAATGCATTTTAATTACACATATTTTTCCGTAGAAACCAGCCAATTAATTTTGACAAAAAACTTGCTGGGTGTGAGGCAAAGCCTGTAACCACTTTTGTGCTATAGGTTTCCTGGCCTTATAAAATTCTGGCCACTGCTAACTGTATAGGTGTAGATTGCTGTTATAATTTGCGCCAATTTCTCAAAAAAAAATTATAGATCTAACATCACTTTGGAAAAGTGAGCAAGAACTGGAGAGCGCCCTAATTTTTGACTTTTTAACGCCAGAATTATGGAGCAAATGCAGTGATAAATTTTATCCTAAGGCTACTTTAACACTAGCGTTTTCTGCAGATCCGTCATGGATCTGCAAAAACGCTTCCATTACAATTTTAGAACTGCATGCATCCATCATGAACGGATCCGGTTGTATTATGTCTTCTATAGCCATGACGGATCCGTCTTGAACTCCATTGAAAGTCAAAGGGGGGCGGATCCGTTTTCTATTGTGCCAGATTGTGTCAGAGAAAACGGATCCGTCCCCATTGACTTACATTGTGTGCCAGGACGGATCCGCTGCAGGCAGCGTTTTGGTGTCCGCCTCCAGAGCGGAATGGTGACTGAACAGCGGCAAACTGATGCGTTCTGAGAAGATCCTTTTCCATTCACAATGCATTAGGGCAAAACTGAACGGATCTCACAAATGGAAAGCCAAAACGCTAGTGTGAAAGTAGCATAAGTGTATGAGGAAGCCTAGGCCAGTGATGGGCAACGTGCGGCTCTCCAGCTATTGCAGAACTACAACTCCCAGCATGCAAAGCCTGTCTATAGCTATCAGCCTACTGCAGGGCCTGGTGGGAGTTGTAGTTTAGGAACAGCTGGAGACACGCACGTTGCCCATCACTGGCCTAGGCTATTCGCAAAATTTGCCCCTTTCAGCTTCCATATCTGTCAGCAAAACAACTTTTCTGTGCCAGCATGCTTGATTCTGGTTAAATAGTAAAGGGAACCTGTCCCTATGAAAAAGCGGAGCAATCTACATGTAACAGAATATAGAGCAGGAAGGGCTGAGCAGACTGATATATAGTATTGTGGGGAAAAAAATAGTAAAACTAGTAATTTATTAATTTAAATATCTGTTCTTCCTGGAGTTAGGAGTCCATTGGATGGTCTCACTCAGTAACTGGCAGCCTTCTATCAACAAGTGTACAGAGATAGCTGTCAATCACTGAGTAGGACCGCCCACTGGACTCCTAAACACAGAAAGAGCAGAAACTTTAATCGATAAATTACAAGCTAAAACGAATCTTTCCTGTCAACACCATATACAAATCTGAACAGCTCCTTCTGCATTATGATGTGCTGCTAACAGATCAGACTGCATGTTCCAAATAACTGCCTACCTATAAAGGGGTTGTGCCAAGTATGAAGGTTGCCCCCTGCCCACAGGATAGGGTATAACTAACTGATCAGTGGGGCCCGACCGCTGGGACTCCCACCAATCCTGATAATGGAGGTCCCATGTTTCCATCCTGATGGAGTGGCAGGTCAAGCATGTGCCTGCTGCTCCATTCATTCTCTACGGGTCTCCCGAGTACAAAGCTCTGGTGCTTCTTAGAGGAAGTCCTGTACACAATGATTTCTGAGAGGCCCTTCTGCACACATTTTTACTGCCCCAGCATGTCCTGAGAGCTGTAGACCTTCAGGACATGATGAAGTCTCCAAAACTACAGCTTCTAGCATATACTCAAAGCCTGCAGCTGTCAGGACATGCTGGAAGTTGTAGTTTCACAACATATGGAGGGTCATACAGTTCTCAAAGGGAATAAACTGCAACTCCTAGCATATCCTGAGAACTTTTTTCTTCACGTCATGCATCACACCCGCACGGAAAACTTGCTTGTGTGAAAGGGGCCTTAGGCCTCTTCCTCAGGTATCTTTTAAGACCGTATGTGAAGATTCACATAGATGCACATAAGTTTTATCACAGTTTAGCTAGCCACATCTGAAGGAGTATGACAGCATAGCCTCCATATTATGACTGTAACCTGCTTCCAAAACTCCAGGTTATTTCACAGGGTAAACCCCAGCCTGCAAAAATGACCAATTGGGAGTGGAGGTGTATCCAAAACAACAGTTCCTGATCAGTCCCTATGTCCCAACCACAGGCCAGTCAATGGACAGGACATCAAACATGCCTGGCTGCTAGGGGCTTCTGGTGGTCTATGGAAGGCTGCTGCTTCACTGTCTGAGAAATGGGAGTCTATCAGCTCCAAGAGATGTGCTCAGGTTACCAGGGATGTCCATGTATAGTATGGTTTGTGCTCATTGACATGGATCAGTGACCAAGAAGGTAGAAAAGTCTGACGAGCTGATCAGCCTTGTGTAGTCAATTCTTTCTCCTTATGCATGTTGTCTATGTATGGGAGTGCTTGGAGGAGGCCTGAGACCTTGGGTTTATTTTAGTCTGTAGCCCAGGGACAAACCTGGGAGGGGCATCCGGAGAGACATCAAGGAGAACCTTCAATACCCAAAATGTAAGAATGTTTTCATGTTTCTTCCTAATGGTTTAGTAGCTACCAATTTTTTTTTTCTCAAGAACAAGCATTGGCGTTATGCGAAAGGGTGTATAAAGATTCACATAAACATAAGAATAAAGTTCTCTGAACCCACTGATTTAGACAGGTTCGGACAATAATCCTGTGTATATGTGGGTCTTGTGATTCTCCCAAACAGAGAAATAGCTCTTGGCCAAAGCAGCATTTGGCCAACAGCTATTGAAGATCCGTGTTTGTTGAAACATTGTACAGTTATATCTATGTAGGAGATCTCCATCTTACTTATTAACCCTTTCATGCCCGTACATGAAAGGGCAGGGTCTTTAAAGATGGCGCGCACTCCTCAGTGCTGCGGGCGCCATAGCCGCGGGTGGCCGCCTGCTTCTTATAGTAGACACCCGCGGCTCATGTCCGCAACTGGCAGTAATGTTAATGACAGGAGGCTGCTGCATATTATTTCCTATGGAGCTCTTGCCTGCAAGTGCATTGAAGTCTATGATAATAGCAACCTAATGATTGCATGTTATAGTTCCCTATGGGAACTATAAAAACGTGCAAAAAAAAAAAAAAGTTTTTAAAAATAAAAAAACTTAAATCACCCCCCTTTTCAGAAAATAAAAATAAAAGAACTATATATATATATATATTCTGCATACGGCAAACGGCAAAATGGAAAAAAGCGTCCAAATGGCCGATTTGCCGTTTTTGGTCGCTTTATTTTCTTCAAAAAAATTAAATAAACAGTGATCAAAAACCCCATACACACCCCAGAATGGTATCAATGAAAAGTATTGATCGCCGTGCAAAAAATAAGCCCCCATATAGCTCCGTACATATAATTACAAAAACGTTATAGGGGTACAAATATGGCCACAAAAAAAATACAGATTTTTTTCCCACTTTTTAATTTTTTTATCACTATCAAAACGCAAGAAAAACTGTACATATAAGGCAGGCATCCTCAAACTGCGGCCCTCCAGCTGTTGTAAAACTACAACTCCCACAATGCCCTGCTGTTGGCTGATACCTGTAGGCTGTTCAGGCATGCTGGGAGTTGTAGTTTTGCAACAGCTGGAGGGCCGCAGTTTGAGGATGCCTGATAAAAGGCATCGCTGGATTCGTACTGACCTGTAGAATAAAAGTAACCAGTCAGTTTTATTGCATATCGAACTTCGTAAATATAAAACCCGTAAAACTGTGGTGGAATTGCATTTTTTTTTTTTTTTGCAATTTCACCCCATTTGTAATTTTTTTCCCTCTTCCCACTACATCATATGCACAATATTAAATGGTGGCATTGGAAAGTACAACTGTCCCGCAGAAATCAAGCCCTCATATGGCTATGTGAACAGACAAATAAAAAAATTATGGCTCTGGAAAGGCAAGGAGCACATAACGAAAACGCAAAAAAAAAAACCTCAGGGCCTGAAAGGGTTAATTCCAGGGGTCGTACACAGTCCAATCTATAGATCTATCTATCCATCCCAGGGATGGCCAACCCGCAGGTCTCCAGCTGTTATAAAACTACAATTCCCACCATGCCCTGCTGTAGGCTGATAGTTGTAGACAGTCTGGGCATGCTGGGAGTTGTAGTTTTAAAAACAGCTGGAGAGCCACAAGTTGATCTAGCCTGTCTAGAAAAAAAAAAGAAAAAGAGAAACAGCAACGTAAAACAGTGATGGAATGGGTAGACAAATATTCAGTGGGAAAATAATCAATATAATTTGTATTTCATTCATTTAAACCTCTCTCTTTTTATGTTTAGGAGCCCAGTGGGTGGTCCTTCTTAGTCATACAGGGTAGGCTATCCCCGAGCATGCTTGAGGAAGGCTATGGTATAGTCGAAAACGTTGCATTTTTGGGTTGCTTGCACTGCTTTTCTTGGAATAAAGCATAATGTTTCTTCAAATTATGGAATGCTGCCTCTTTTTCTATTTTGGATTCAAGTAAGGCTACTTTCACACCTGCGTTAGGTGCGGATCCGTCTTGTATCTGCACAGACGGATCCGCAACGATAATGCAAACGATTGTATCCGTTCAGAACGGATTCCTTTGCATTATCTTGAACAAAAAAAGAACAAAGTCAAAACGGATCCGTCCTGAACACCATTGAAAGTCAATGGGGGACGGATCCGTTTTCAATTGCACTATATTGTGTCAATGAAAACGGATCCGTCCCCATTGACTTACATTGTAAGTCAGGACGGATCCGTTTGGCTCCGCATCGTCAGGCGAACACCAACCCGCCTCCAGAGTGGAATGGAGCCAAACTGATGCATTGTGAACGGATCCTTGTCCATTCAGAATGCATTGGGGCTAAACTGATCCGTTTTGGGCCGCTTATGAGAGCCCTGAAACGGATCTCATAAACGGAAACCAAAACGCCAGTGTGAAAGTAGCCCAAGGAGTTTTTGGATATGACTCTGGAA
This sequence comes from Bufotes viridis, assembly GCA_033119425.1. Taxonomy (NCBI): domain Eukaryota; kingdom Metazoa; phylum Chordata; class Amphibia; order Anura; family Bufonidae; genus Bufotes; species Bufotes viridis. The sequence goes on from CM065592.1 coordinate 373,413,535, forward strand.
GCTCGCGTCCAATATATCTGGACTTCTACTTTTAGTGGGTGCTGTATCAATTTCCTTATATACTGAATAGAACCACCCACTGGACTCCTAAGCATAGAAAGAAGGGATAAAAATTAGTTTTACTAAATATTTTCCCACAAAACTACACATCAATCTGCTCAGCTCCTCCTGTCCTGTAACAGGCTGCCTGCAGAACAGACACTGTTCAATGTGACAGATTCCCTTTAAAGGCAAAGGGCCAGATTTATCATTAGCTAAAGTCACATTAATTAAATGAAAAAGTCCCCAAAAATATGCGCAATCAGTAAAATTGCGCATTTTTTGGGGACTTTTTCAAGCTCTTCACTAAGCTCTCCAGTTTTGAGAAAGTGGGCGTGTTGTCTTATGTAAATGAACCTCTAGCCAGATTTACTATTGGGACTATTAAAAAAGTCGCAAAAAAGTCCCAAAAAAACGCGCAATTTCACTCCAGTGAGGACCATGCTTATCTTATGCGACTTTTTAATAGAACATGCGACTTTTTTGTAAAGACGTGCGACTTTTGTAAAGCCACTTACCGAAGGATAAACTGCTACCGTCAAACCACATTTATCACAGTATTAAAGGACCATAAATAAATCTAACTATCCGAAGGTGACTTTGGGCATATGTAAAAGTGGAGTAAGATGGAAGTGTAATGATAAAATAAATGATAAAAAATGACAGATGTAAATGAAATGTAAATAATAGAAAATGACATTGTATAAATCACATATTTATGTTACATATATTTTTAGAATTTTTTTTATTTTATTTTACCGTGTCACTATCCAAATTTTAAAAATCTATATAATCCTGCAGTCTTCACATTGGCCACTAGCTCTAAAATATGTTAAAGGGGTTATCCAAGTTATATTTATTGATGACCTATCCTCAGGATAGGTCATCAATATCAGATCGGCGGGGGTCCGACACCCGCCACCCCCGCCGATCAGCTGTTTGAAGAGAAGGCGAGCGCTGTGCCAGCGCTGCCTCCTCGTCATTGTTTACATGCTGGCCGTTGCATCTGCAGTGGTGAGCAGGTGTAATTACACCCAAGCCGTTCCATTCATTTCAATGGGACGGCTCTGTGTATACTACAGAGCTGTCCCATTGAAATGAATGGAGCGGCTTGGGTGTAATTACACATGCTCACCGCTGCAGATGCAACGGCCAGCATGTAAACAATGACGAGGAGGCAGCGCTGGCACGGCGCTCGCCTTCTCTTCAAACAGCTGATCGGCGGGGGTGCCGGGTGTCGGACCCCCGCCGATCTGATATTGATGACCTATCCTGAGGATAGGTCATCAATAAATATAACTTGGATAACCCCTTTAAGACTTCTTGCTTTCAGAGCAACTACATGGGCCATAGACACAATGGACAGGAACTCCCCCGATTGACATCTATGGGAGAGTTCTCTAGACATGCCGTGGGATCTATGCAGAGGTCAGGAGGGGGCTGAGAAGCTGTGATATCACCTATTGTGAATAATGGATCCTGTGTCATCTATACAGAGGTGTTCCTTTTGTAATTCTGCCTGTGGTGATAATGAGAACTACAGAAAAGTTACCTGTACAGAACAGGAAATCAAGACCAATTATTAGGCCTAGTGGCCAGTGTGTGAAAATCCTGAAGACACATTCCCTTTTAAGACACTATGGGGGGATGTGTCAAACTGGTGTAAAGTAAAACTGACTTAGTTGCCCATAGCAACCAATCAGATTCCACCTTTCATTTTCTAAATGAGCTGTGAACAATGAAAGGTGGAATCTAATTGGTTGCTATGGGCAACTAAGCCAGTTCTACTTTACACCAGTTTGATTAATCCACCCCATGTGTCACAATAAATAGAAATAAAGTAGTAGTTCTGTCACGGAAGGGGAGTAGGGAAACCCACCACCGTGCAATGTCTGCTGCAACTAGGCCTGGAATCAGGGATAAGGGAGCTGGTGACTTCCTAATACATCCCTAACACCAATCCCTGATGATCTGACCGTATGAACGCCCCCTAATGGTGGGAGGACTCATACCTACGAAACCTGGACCCTACTGACCCTATCAATCCCCGGAGAATGGAGTCAGAAGGTGGAGACGACCGATTCCTCCAAGATACGGAGGAACCAGAGTCTCCAACAGGCCTAGAAACAAACACAGGAATGACAAGTCAAGTGAGACGGTAGGTAAGTATCCAGTGGCAGGAATAACCACTGAACCAGGAACCAAGAAGAATGGTAACTTACCTGCCGCAGCTGCTGGACAGCACAACAGGAGACCACACCAAAGAGAACTGGAACCCAAGCAAGCGTACTGACATCCGAACACAAAGCCGGAGTCAGCATGTGCTGACACACCAGGGAACCAGCACTCCAGCAACAGCTCACTGACTAGATTTTAGATTTACCCCTCCGGGAAATCATAAGGGCCCACTTTCGCAGGCAGGACACACTGGGAAACTTGTCTTTTTCTGTAATTTTAATTATTTTGTTCAGGTTATCTTTTCAGGAGCACGCAAAAGGAGACTATCCTCTGGACAGTAGGACTCTATCTATCCAAGGTACCACTTGGAACTGAACCCGGGTTCCGTAAAAGGTTTTTTATAGTAGAAATTAATTTTTGAAGTTATTACCCGAAGTCTTGCGAAGTTGATTCGCTCATCCTTATATCTCATCCCAGTGCTGGATTTACACTGCCTATTACTGCTGTAAAATGTCCTCCTTGCTGCTTCTTCTAAGGATGTCTGTGTGCTTTCTATGTGTGCTGTATATCAGAGACATCATAACAGCTAGGTTATAAACATTTTGGAGCCGAGTTCAGGAAAAACTGCTGATAAATGTAGAATACAAGCTAATATAATGGGTAGAAATACAGTTTTACCTTGTGTACAACTTATTCTGAAAAGTCACCTGAAATAAAGCTAGTTTGACTCTTTGGTTTTACTTTTGAGTGGTCCTTTACCAGGCTCAGGGCACATATGATACTCTCCACTAAGAGTCTGGTTTCTCCCAAAATGGGTGACAGCTTTTGCTCGTCCACAGTGCTGCTGTGGCTCTCTGCGAGGCCACCGCCTCCAACAATCTGCTCAACCTCTGTGTTTCTTGCATGGTCTTACCAGCCACTTTGCATAGATGAACTCTGCAGGTTCTCGACTGGTAGGCTGCTACATTTCAGACAATTTACTCGCAACAATCACTTGGTTGCAAGCGTGTACACGTTTATTTCACCCAACTCTCTGCACAACAGATGAACAGTCCAAGACACTGAGTGAACAAAAGGGTACCACCTCTTAAAAGATCACTGTGGCAACAATAATGTAGTACACTTGTAACAGTACTCCACGTGGAAAGACTCTGCCTCCACACAAGTTCATGGCATATTGACACAGACTAATGCAACCCCTTAATGACCTACAGTATGATTTTTATGGTGGCCCTTAAGGGGCCTTATAACATTTATACCTTGCTCTAATGCTCTCAGGCTCTTTAGGACCTCTGGGTGTATGTCTCAACTTCAAGAACCCCAAAGCACAGCTTCCACTCATGCATACCACCACTTACTCCAGCTTCCAGCCCACCAGGACACTCCTCAGTGCACAAGCTCAGGCCTACTGTTCTCACATGGTTCCTCAGGCACTCCCCATCTGGCACCAAGCACTGTCCTTATGTAGACTCACATCTGACCCTCCTGCCAGCCTGGTGGCTTAGTGCTTCAGCACTACAACATGCACACTTATATCAGATTTAAGCTCCTCTTGGGCTTGTGTGGAACCTGACACTTACTCTTGGAAGCTGACAGTCAAGAAAGTATTATTTCTGTTGCAAGGTACTGAAGGCCTGCTAGCCCATGATTATACAGACCAGTGTATGGTACAGCATAACACAATACAGTTCAATGTATGTATAACGTACACAACGTATAGACATGGCAAGAACAGTAAACATTTTCTTAAAGTAGTATACTCATCAATATTTAAACTCTTAAAATCAGGACATTTAAGCCCCAGCCTGTTATTGCAAACTTTTTGGAAAATTTGCATAAATTATGTCCCTTTTGCATTCTGATGTATGAAACTATACTGCAAAAATCATGACTTTTGGCAAATATACAAAAGTCTTTTTGGGGACATATGAAGTTTACCTGCCTGAGTTTATTGGGAGCTACATTACCAAGTCTGAGGGAGAAGATTCAGTGGTTGGACTCATTAAGATTTTAACTGTAATTTGAGGAGTTTATAAAGCTGTATCAGTTCCAGATTGGACATGGTGCAAACCACACCTATAATGCCGTTCTTATTCGATTTCAACCATCCTTTGCGTATTATACCTATACTGTTCGTCTTGAAGACATTACTTCTGTGTCATAGTAAGCACCTTGAACTGTATTCTTCACAGGCACCCAATTCAACAATGCTACAATCTAAAGAAGTTTCCATGGATGTGATATAGCCTCATTGTCTAAACATGAAGTCGGTCCAGCTCACCTGGTAAGATCCACCTTGGTATTGGAGACACGAGCAGTAGGAAAGCAGTAGGATCCAACATCCATTAAAAAGATTCTTGTTTATTGGTAATTCAGATAAAATCGAAAGGATGCATACTAGCATACATTTCAGGTTATGCGTAAACCTTAGCCATAGCTATGACTGAGGATTGCTCATAATATGAAGTGCGTAAGTGTGGTTTGCTTGTATGTGTCCTTGTATTACCAGTAAAATCCTCCTGCTTTCCTGCTATGGCTTCATTTTTTTGTTTAAATAAGTACATTGGCACTCTGTGTATGAAGGTTTATATATAGATGTCCTGTCCTATCACATTACACTTATTCTGAGAGTCGATGTATAGAAAGAAACCAATTCTGTCTATCTATCTATCTAATCTATCTAATCTATCTTTCTCTTTTATTTATATATTTAATAGTTATAGTTTTATTTTATAGTGTTACTGACATTATTATGGTGCTTTCACACAGATTTTTGCTGGTGTTTTTCAGTGCAATTGCACCCGCATTTTTTAATGCTGTAAAACTGCCTGCTCCGGATGTTCTCTAAAGGCCTATGGGAAATATGAAATGCAGGACACACAAGCATTTTTTCTTTTCTTTGCTACTGGCATTTTTCTTAATTAGGTGGGGTTGTTTTTTGTTTTTGTTGCTTCTTTTCAAAAATGCAGCACGGTGTAACTTTTAGCATTTTTTCTAGTGTTTTCACAACACCTTTTGCAAAAGGGAAAAACATCATGAAGAAAGTGTTAATGGACCCTGAAAAAAAATGCCCCCACAAATTCAAATAACCTTTAAGTTGTTACTGTTGCTTTTTTAGTTGTAAAAAAAAAAAAAAGTCAAATTCATGTGCATAGAGACTTTTATTGTTATAGTTTTATATCTATGTGTAAAAGTATTAAATAGAATGAAAAAAAAATCTGTATCTTTTATTGACTGGTAGACACTTGTTTTATGATTGCTAACAAATAAATGCTTTTGAAAATTATCAGGCGACAGGTTTAAAGTTTGTAACTAATAATATCTATAATAATAGTTATTATATGGCCAATGGGAAATCACCTGGGCCTGACGGGATACCATTAGAGGTGTATCGCCGATATGGGGATGTTATGGTGGACCTTTTGGTCAGGATGTACGGCGCAGCCTTTGAACAAGGTACACTACCTCTATCCTTGTATGACGCCACCATTATCGTCCTTCTTAAGCCAGACAAAACCCGGTTGAATGTGGTTCATACAGACCTATTTCTTTATTGAACTTAGACTACAAAATTCTGGCGAAAGTTCTGGCCAATAGACTGGCTAAATGTGTGCGGAGCGTTGTGCATCCTGACCAATCCGGTTTCATGCCCGGGGGATCTACCACAGATAATATAAGGAGGGTGCAGGTAGTGACTCAAGTAGGGCTTAGTCAAAGACAACATTGGGCCTTGGCGTCTTTAGACGCGGCTAAGGCTTTTGACTCTATTGAGTGACCTTTCTTGTTGCGTGCCCTCACGCATTTCGGCTTTGGCCCAAATTTTCTTAAATGGATCTCTGTATTATATCGGAGTCCCAGGTCTAATATTAGTGTGAATAGCATCACCTCTCTGTACTTTTGTTTGGAATGAGGTACCAGACAAGGGTGTCCGTTGTCACCCCTCCTATTCGCCTTGGCTATTGAGCCTTTGCCTCTTAGCATACGTCAAGACCAGATTTACTGTGGGACTAGGATAGGAGAGATAGAAGATCGGATAGGGTTATACGCGGATGACATGGTCCTGTTTATGTCCCAAGTTGAGACGACTCTGCCTCGTGCTATGACTTTAATCACAGATTTTAGCCGCTATTCTGGTTTATGTATAAACTGGAACAAGTCTGTCTTCTTCCCGCTTTATGAGGCTTTGGGACAAGACACCATACATAATTTGGTGATCGTTCCACAATTTAAGTATCTGGGCATAGTAATTACTAAAAGTGCTGAGACCTATAAAAATCTGAATACGGCTCCTCTGGTACAGTTTTGTAGGGATAAGTTTAAAATCTGGAGTATCCTTCCCTTGTCTGTGGCGGGGCGTATCAACTTAGTTAAGATGATCATACTACCGAAATCTCTATATATTTTACAACACTCCCCGTATGTTATTCCTAAAAGGTATTTTGACCAGATGAACTCTCTGATCTCTTCCTTTGTCTGGGGTTCCACTAGACCAAAATTGCCAATGGCCACCCTTGAGAGACCTAGAGATCAAGGAGGCATGTCCTTACCAGATTTGTACTTGTATTACCTAGCTGGCCAATTGCGTTTTGTTAGGCACTGGTTGCCTAATGTTCAGGCACCCAACTCGGAATTACAGTTAGCGACTCATCTGAGTGCTTTATCCCTCTGGGAGGTATTGGAAAAACCTCAACTTTTTTCCAATTCTTTATTACCCATTCACAGGGTGGCGATGCAAGTGTGGAAGGCGACAAAGAAGCTGCATCATTTCTTTTTTTTATATTATAACTTTTTATTAAAGTTTCAACAGAGTTCTGTACAAAAATACAAAGTGTACAATAGTTCGCATTTGCTTACAATATTATCTCCATACAATGCCTAAGTGAGGCTGTTTGATCAAGTCCACATTTATGGTACCTAAAGCATTCGTGCTTTCCTTTTTTATGAGTGACACGACGCTAGAGACAATAACATGTACATTTCCAATACCTTTGGGCCACAAGGACCCCTCATAGTGTACAGACCACCTGGAAGGTGAGTAGTATGAAACATGAAGAAAATTATAAATAACAATAAACTAAAATACTAAACAAGGTTCGTCAGGTTAACAGGCAAAATGTTACATCAGTTGGTTGGTTGGCATGTTACACTGAGTTGTTATTAGGTAATGCATACCGCCACCCGACCAAGCATTACCCTCAGATATTCATATTCTGTCCCCATTAAGAGCTTTGAAGCTGGGCATAAGGCCTGTGTTTATATGTTCCCGACGGGGCTAAGAAATGAGTTCGGGATGTAATTCCTCCCAACTTTTCCAACCCTTTTGAAAAGTGCACAAAGCTCCTCTTTGCCTCGCTAATACTTTTTCGCAAAAGTAGCTACCATGGACATTTGTTATGACTGAGTGCATATCAGGAGCGGACAAGGATTTCCAATCTCTGGCTATGGCTAGTTTAGCAGCATGTAGAATATAAGCTGCATCATTTCGAGGGTACCATAGCCGAGAGTCCTTTATGGGATAATCGTACCTTTCAGGAACTGCGGTTGTTAGCTGACCCCGGTTTCTGGAAACAACTTGACATACTAATGCTACAGGATGTTTATATAGATAATGCGGTTTGTTCCTTTGCTCAGTTACAATCAAAATGTCAGATTTCAAACCGGGACTTTTACCGTTATTTACAACTACGGCATGCTCTCCAGACTCAGTTTACCACCGCCCCATCCATATCTAAATATCCTCTTATTGAGATACTTAGATCGCAAGGTCCTAAAGGCATTGTATCTAACATTTATACCTATCTTCTTAGTACTAAGATTAAATCAACTGAATTGCCTGTGATACAGAAATGGCGTACGCTCATACCTGACTTAACATAGGAGGAAGTTGAAGAAGTCATGGAATCGCCGCTATATGTTTCACCGGCGATTAACAATAGGTTCATTCAGGTGTGCATCTTACATCAGAGCTACTTATCCCCAGCTCGCTTGCACAAAATGGGTGTCATAGCTGACACACGGTGCCATAGATGCGCGAGAGATAACTCTGATTTTTGGCACCTTATATGGTCCTGTCACTATATCACATCCTTCTGGATGGAGGTCACTGACCTTCTGTCAGAAATTGTGGTAACAAGAGTGCCATTGGACCGTAAAGTATGTCTATTTGGATGAAGAAAGGTATCCTCACTACTGTAGAATCTTTCTACGGTAAACTTTATTTATGGCAAGGAAGGCAATTGTATTGCGCTGGATGGGGGGTAGTTGTCCTTCAGTGTCACAATGGAGGAGGTTGATTAATTGTATAGCAATGGCCGGACTGGGGGGTGGAACCCCTTTAGGGAGGCCCCATGACGGGGGTTTGGTTAGGGAGCCCAGGGAGAGAATTGTGGATTGGTGGGGGGGGTGAAAGAGGAGTGAGTGGAAGGTAGGAAGGTAGGGATTTGTCAGTTTGTAGGAGGAGTGAGGGGAGTAGAGTAGGTGTAGGAAGGGTCAGGGTAGCCATTTTGTGCAGGAAAAGCTAGCTGGCGGTACCTGCGATCATGGAGCGCTTAGAGGCGGCGATCCAGGAGTTGAGAGCGGTAGCGGAGGTGCGGGGCACTGCTTGGGCACAGGAGCAGGTCCAGTTGTTGCTGCAGGGGGCGGCTGAGGCTCCTGCTCTGCCTCAGCCACGGGCGGTCCGGCCGCGGCGGGCTAGGCCGCCGGCGCGCTTCAGCCCATCCTCTTCCCCCTCGGGCTCAGCGCCGGATGCGGAGCCCTTCCGAGGACCCTCCACGCCGGGAGCCTGAGGTGCCAGCTCCGTCTAACAGGCCCCGGCGTGGGAGGAATCCACCATGTAGGCGGAGCCCGGGAGGTGGCCGGTCCCGGCCATCTCAGGATTGCGACCGACGCTGCGGGGGATCGGGACCTGGCGCGGAGGGCGTCTCACTAACTCCTGGCAGGGAGGCGGCCCCCTCGTGGCAGGTATCCGCGGGGCTGCGGCCGCTGTGGAAGGCGGCGGCAGCAGGCCCCTGATGGAGGAAACAGGCGTTGGCCCCGCCCCCAGGCCCGGGAGCTGTGGTGAAGCAGGCCCCAACGTCTCTGGCCAGGGCCGGGTCAGGGGACAGGGTGAAGAGGTGGAGGTTCCTGACCCCTCTATCTCCGGTTCGGGCCCTGCCAGGAGGCAGGGTGAAGGTGGAGCCTTCCAGCCCCGGAGCAGCATCGTGGACTGCGTTGCCCCTGGTCTGAGCCTTTCCAGGGGGCAGCTGGACGACATCGCGGCCCAGAGGAGTGGACGTCCGGAGTCCGGATTCGCGGCTGCTGGGGACACAGCACCCAGGCAGCCAGGTGAGCTTGCATGGGGACCGTTAGTTCAGTTGGTGCAGGGCTTGGGGTCCGGGGGGGGGGCCGGGTCCCAATCAGACTTAGGCAGGGGTTTGGGACAGTTTTTGGGGGGTTTGGCGGGTTTGGTTGCCGGCTGGGGTGTGGGGGGATCGTCGCCACTACAGGCTTGGGGGGTGCCCGGGGCGGCGGGTGGTTTTGGGTCGGCGGGGGAGCAGCGGAGGGTCTCGCCGAGTGTTGGGGTGTCGGTACAGACGCAGGCGGGGGATGGAGCGGAGGTGGCTTCTGACCAGTTAGATGACAGGGCGAAGGGCGAGGTATATGTGTGTTTTGAGGGGCCGCTGGGGGCCCACTTGAAACCAGAGGTCCGGGAGCGGATATGGAAAGGGGAGTACGTGGAGATATTTTCTCTGCTTCCTCTGGAAAGGTTTAATCTGGATAGGGCGCGTAAGGAGGAGGGGAAAAAGGAAGAAGATGAAAAACGCCGATATCGGTTAATACCGCGTACGTTTGCCAATTGGTTGCAGGCGTTCGCTATTTTGGCCAGCGTGATAGGGGAGAAGGCGCCGGAGAATTGTTCGGCGTTATTTTGTTACTTGGACGCTATTGGGGAAGCATATCGGGTTTACAGAGGTGTGGCGTGGCTCCGGTACGACGAGCAATTCCGGCAGCGTAAAGCAGTGCGCCCTGAGATACGGTGGGACCACAAGGACATTGCTTTGTGGCTAAAAGTCACAGCGCCCGTTCGTTCGGGGCAGCCCTTTCGGGGGGAGGGAGGTGCCGGGGGGCATTTAGCACGACGACCGCAGCGGAAAAGGGATTGTGCTTTGCCTTTAATGAGGGGAGCTGTAAGTTCGGAGTTAAGTGCAAGTTTAAGCACGAATGCTCCGGGTGTGGGGGAAATCATGGGGCGGCTCGCTGTTTTTGGGGGGGGGGGCGGCCAAGAGGGGGCGAGGGCAATAGCAAAGGGGGTGACGCCAGTTCGTCTGGAAAGGATGGGGCCTTATCTCGATAGGTATCCGGATAGGGTGGCGGCTGAGTTGCTTTGGGCTGGGTTTTCGGAGGGTTTTTGGATCCCACACGTGCCGGGGAGTGCGGTTTTGTTAAAAAAGAATTTGAGGTCGGCCAGGGAGCATCCAGAGGTGGTGGCAGACAAGCTGGGTAAGGAGGTGGCGCTGGGGAGGATGGCGGGCCCGTTTAAGGAACCGCCGTTTTCAGACTTACGGGTGTCTCCACTGGGGGTGGTTCCCAAGAAGGAGGCGAATAAATTTCGCCTCATCCACCATTTGTCCTTTCCAAGGGGTTCTTCGGTTAACGACGGGATTGACCCCGAGCTCTGTTCGGTGGTTTACACGTCTGGCGAAGGTGGATATCGAGGCGGCGTTCAGGTTGCTGCCGGTCCACCCAGATTGTCACCATTTGTTAGGTTGTTTTTGGGACGGGGGGTTTTTTGTTGACCGTTGCTTGCCCATGGGTTGTTCTTTGTCATGCGCCTATTTCGAGACATTTAGTTCTTTTTTGGAATGGGCGGTGGTGGACTCGTCTGGTTGTGAATCGTTGATTCATTACTTGGATGATTTCCTGTGCATTGGGCCCCCTGGGTCGCAGGTTTGTGCGTTGTTGTTGGAGACGTTGCGTTCATTGTTTCATGCGTTTGGGGTCCCTTTGGCGTCTGAGAAGACAGTGGGCCCGGTGACGGAATTGAGTTTTTTGGGGATCGTGATCGATTCGGTTAGAATGGAGTGTAGGTTGCCGGTGGACAAATTGGAGGATTTGAAAGGGGTGGTGGCGAAAGCACTGTGGGTTAAGAAGTTGCAATTGAGGGAGCTTCAGTCGTTGCTTGGAAAACTCAATTTCGCGTGCAGGATCATGCCCATGGGAGGGTGTTTTGCAGACGTTTGGCGAGGGCGACTGCAGGGGTACAGGCCCCACATCATTATATTCGGTTGGGAAGGGATTTGCGAGCGGACTTACAGGTCTGGAGCTCCTTTTGGACCGTTACAACGGTCGCTCGCTGTTCATGGGGGGGGGGGGAAGTTGATGCATTTGACTTTGAGTTGTTTACGGATGCGGCCGGGGGTTCGGGTTTCGGGGCGTTTTGTGGTGGTCAGTGGTGTGCGGGCACGTGGCCGGTCTCGTGGGTGGAACGTGGTTGGGTGCGGAACTTGGCTTTGTTGGAGCTGTTTCCAATTGTTTTGGCAATTTTGTTGTGGGGGGAGCGTTTTCGGGATAGGAAGGTGCGCTTTCACTGTGACAATTTGGGGGTGGTTCAGGCGATTAATGGATTGTCAGCTTCATCCCCATTGGTGGTGCGGCTCCTTCAGCGCTTAGTGTTAGAGTGTTTGTCGCTCAATGCTTGGGTGGTGGCGGTGCATGTGCCGGGTGTTGACAACTGTATTGCTGATGCCCTTTCTCGTTCGCAGTGGCAGCGTTTCCGGCGACTGGCTCCGGGGGCGGACGTGGCGGGGCTGGACTGTCCGACATGTTTGTGGGATCTGTTGGAGGATCGGTGACGGGGCTAATCCAGGCTTCCTTGGCGCCCGGTACGTGGGCTTTGTATGGGAGGGCTTGGGCTTGTTGGGAGGCTTGGTGTGGTAGCTTTGGGGTTGGGCCTGAGGATTTGGAGCTGGCGCTGTTGATGTTCTTGGGCCAGTGTAAGGAGGAGGGTTGGTCGGTGAGCAAGATTAGCGGCTACATGGCGGGTTTGGCGTTTGGGTTCCGTATGAGGCGGTTGAGGGATGTCACCAAGTCGTTTCTAGTGGTCCAGGCATTGAGGGCGTGGCGTAGGCTTCACGCTAGGGAAGATTCCAGGAGGCCGGTGTCATTTTCGCTGTTGTTGGATTTGGGTGGTCAATTGGCGAGGGTGTGTAATTCGACTTGGGAGGTGGGGTTGTTCCGTTTGGCCTTTTCCTTGGCATTTTTTGGGGCCCTGCGCTTAGGGGAACTGGTTTGTCCGTCGGTGCGTACGGTGGGGGGATCTTTGCGGGATGACGTGGATTTGTTTCCGGACAGGGTTGAATTTGTGATTCGGCGATCAAAAACGGATCCGGAAGGGCGGGGGAAGAGAGTGGTTTTATTTCAAGTTGAGGGTTGTGGGATGTGTCCGGTTCGGTGCCTTCAGGAATATGGTTTGGGGACCGTGGCGGGGGTCGCTCCTTTATTGGTACATGCGGACGGATCCTTTTTGTCCCGTTACCAGTTTTCAGCAGTGTTTTGCCGTTGCTTGGACTGTTTGGGGTTGGATAGCACGGGTTATTCCAGCCACTCCTTTAGAATTGGTGCGGCCACCGAAGCGGCACGGTTAGGTTTGGGCGAGGAGGTCATCAAACGGATCGGGCGCAGGGAGTCGGTGCGTTTTCGGTCTTATATTCGTTTGGATCGGTTGTGATTTTACGGTGTAAGGGGGTTTTTGGTAGTTTTGTTGGTTAATGGTGGTGCTGGTGTTTGTATTTTCTCGTTTCAGATTCAAGGCCGGCCTTGGTGTGGATACTCGGGCATTCTTATGTCTGCTGGGGGGCCGTCCGGGCAGCGGTTCGGCCGGACGGTCAGCAGCTTGGCTTTGATCGGGCAGCGGCAGTGGTTAGATGGTTGGGGCGTAGGGGCATGGTTTGGAGAGGGGTGTTGCCTGAGGTGCACCGGTTCGTGAGTTTGGACAGGGCGCCGGATGTGTTGCTGATTCACGCGGGGGGGGGGGGGGGGGAACGATTTGGCGGCAAGGCCTATTAGAGAGCTGGTGCGGGATATTAAATCGGATATGCTGCGGTTGTGGTCGCTGTTCCCGGGTTTGGTGACAGTCTGGTCGGACATCGTTCTGAGGCGGGTTTGGAGGGAGGCCCGTTCAGTGGAGGCAGTGAATAAGGCCCGGGTTACGGTCAATCGGGCGGTGGGGCGTTTCATGGCCAGGAACGGGGCGGTAGTGGTCAGGCATAGGGAGTTGGAGAGCGGGGTTGGGGCCTTCTGGCGGTCGGATGGGGTGCATCTGAACGCCGTAGGGCTGGACATGTGGAGTTTGGCACTTCAGGAGGGAATTGAGGTTGCCCTGCGTTTGTGGAGGAACGCGCAGAGTTGAGGTGTCAAATCTGCGCGTTGTGGCGGGGTGGGGGGGTTCCTTGGAGTTGGTTCGTGTGGAGCTTGAGGACATTGGGGGGGCCCCACGGTTGGGGCTGGACTCCCATGGTGGGCGAGCTGTGGTGGCGGACTGAGGGGGGGCCATTCTATGGTCCCACCGAACTGGGGGTAATGGCTGGAGGCAAGATGGCTCATGCCCGGTTCGGCAGCTCGTGGGGTTTTTTCTGGGGCTCCAAGGACCTCCCCACTTGGTTGTCGTTATGGTTATTTATTGTTATATTTATATAAATAAAAGGCTGCTGTGGCCATTACATTCCAACTGGTGTCCGTGTCTTGTATGGGTTGGGGGCAAGAGAGGTTGGGATGCAATGGTGTGGGGGGAGGCGGGGTTATGCTAGGTAGAACAGGTAAGTGGATGCAAGGGGCGCCCGACGCATAACCAATACACCCGTCAAGCAATGGCCGGACGGGGGGAGGGGTGGAACCCCCCCCTTTAGGGGAGGCCCCCATGACGGGGGTTTGGTTAGGGAGCCCAGGGAGAGAATTGTGGATTGGTGGGGGGGTGAAAGAGGAGTGAGTGGAAGGTAGGAAGGTAGGGATTGGTCAGTTTGTAGGAGGAGGAGGAGTGAGGGGAGTAGAGTAGGTGTAGGAAGGGTCAGGGTAGCCATTTTGTGCAGGAAAAGCTCCCACCCGCCCTCCCTTTGGCTTTAGGGATTGGGGGGTCCATGGCGCAGGTGGGGGCGATGTTACTCTTGTCACGGCGGCGGCGGGGTGGGGGGGTTCCTTGGAGTTGGTTCGTGTGGAGCTTGAGGACATTGGGGGGGCCCCACAGTTGGGGCTGGACTCAATGGTGTGGGGGGAGGCGGGGTTATGCTAGGTAGAACAGGTAAGTGGATGCAAGGGGCGCCCGACGCATAACCAATACACCCGTCATGTACAATATGAACGGATAGTATATAAAAATAGGAAGTGTCCTGGTAAATTTGATAAAGTGTGGGGGAGGTGGTGCTCTTCACATTTAACACATTATACGGTGACATACACTCACCTAAAGAATTATTAGGAACACCTGTTCTATTTCTCATTAATGCAATTATCTAGTCAACCAATCACATGGCAGTTGCTTCAATGCATTTAGGGGTGTGGTCCTGGTCCAGACAATCTCCTGGACTCCAAACTGAATGTCAGAATGGGAAAGAAAGGAGATGTAAGCAATTTTGAGCGTGGCATGGTTGTTGGTGCCAGACGGGCCGGTCTGAATATTTCACAATCTGCTCAGTTACTGGGATTTTCACGCACAACCATTTCTAGTGTTTACAAAGAATGGTGTGAAAAGGGAAAAACATCCAGTATGAGGCAGTCCTGTGGGCGAAAATGCTGATAAGCTGATAGAAGAGCAACGTTGACTGAAATAACCACTCGTTACAACCGAGGTATGCAGCAAAGCATTTGTGAAGCCACAACACGCACAACCTTGAGGCGGATGGGCTACAACAGCAGAAGACCCCACCGGGTACCACTCATCTCCACTACAAATAGGAAAAAGAGGCTACAATTTGCACAAGCTCACCAAAATTGGACTGTTGAAGACTGGAAAAATGTTGCCTGGTCTGATGAGTCTCGATTTCTGTTGAGACATTTAAATGGTAGAGTCCGAATTTGGCGTAAACAGAATGAGAACATGTATCCATCATGCCTTGTTACCACTGTGCAGGCTGGTGGTGGTGGTGTAATGGTGTGGGGGATGTTTTCTGGGCACACTTTCGGCCCCCTAGTGCCAATTGGCCATCGTTTAAATGCCACGGGCTACCTGAGCATTGTTTCTGACCATGTCCATCCCTTCATGACCATCATGTACCCATCCTCTGATGGCTACTTCCAGCAGGATAATGCACCATGTCACAGAGCTCGAATCATTTCAAATTGGTTTCTTGAACATGGCAATGAGTTCACTGTACTAAAATGGCCCCCACAGTCACCAGATCTCAACCCAATAGAGCATCTTTGGGATGTGGTGGAACAGGAGCTTCGTGCCCTGGATGTGCATCCCTTAAATCTCCATCAACTGCAAGATGCTATCCTATCAATATGGGCCAACATTTCTAAAGAATGCTATCAGCACCTTGTGGAATCAATGCCATGTAGAATTAAGGCAGTTCTGAAGGCAAAAGGGGGTCCAACACCATATTAGTATGGTGTTCCTAATAATTCTTTAGGTGAGTGTATATGCAATTGCATTTACCCTCTTCTTCCTAATTGAACGTGCGGTACATTTCATAGATCTGGGCTGGACAACACGGACACCTGCGTATTTGTTTGCTCGTTTATTCGATTGTTTTCTTTTCTTTTTTTTCATATTTGCAGTATTGCATGCTTATCTATTCATCTCTCTTCTTATTGTGATAGCGCAAGATGTTTTCAAGCCTGACTGTCCGACAGCATGTCATATATACTTTTTGTACAGAAGCATGTGTTAACTGACTACGTACCTAAACTGATGTACTATGTCTGTACATGTGATATATTATCATTTCATTTATGCTGTATGCACTCACTTGTCAATAAAGCGAGTTTAAAAAAAATAATAGTTATTATACTGCACACATGCTGTATATCTCTGAATTATTAAGCTTGATAATGTACAGAACATTATAAACAACATGTTTGAACACACTTGTCATATCTAATACTATATTGTTAATGGTGAGTATTCACAGTGCTTAATTACTAAGTACTGGTTGTGTTGAAGGTGTATTCCCATCTTGGACATTAATTGAACCCACTCCTACAAACCGGATAACAAAAAAGTTGGGACACTATACAAATCGTGAATAAAAACTGAATGCAATGATGTGGAGGTGCCAACTTCTAATATTTTATTCAGAATAGAACATAAATCACGGAACAAAAGTTTAAACTGAGAAAATGTACCATTTTAAGGGAAAAATATGTTGATTCAGAATTTCATGGTGTCAACAAATCCCAAAAAAGTTGGGACAAGGCCATTTTCACCACTGTGTGGCATCTCCCCTTCTTCTTACAACACTCAACAGACGTCTGGGGACTGAGGAGACCAGTTTCTCAAGTTTAGAAATAGGAATGCTCTCCCATTCTTCTCTAATACAGGCCTCTAACTGTTCAATCGTCTTCGGCCTTCTTTGTTGCACCTTCCTCTTTATGATGCGCCAAATGGCTTCTGAACTGAGCGTTGATAACAACTTGGGTTGTCCTTGTCCTCTTTGGTCCGGATGACATGGCGTCCCAGATTTCCAAAAAGAACTTTGAATCGTGACTCGTCTGACCACAGAACAGTCTTCCATTTTGCCACACTCCATTTTAAATGATCCCTGGCCCAGTGAAAACGCCTGAGCTTGTGGATCTTGCTTAGAAATGGCTTCTCCTTTGCACTGTAGAGTTTCAGCTGGCAACGGCGGATGGCACGGTGGATTGTGTTCACTGACAATGGTTTCTGGAAGTATTCCTGAGCCCATTCTGTGATTTCCTTTACAGTAGCATTCCTGTTTGTGGTGCAGTGTCGTTTAAGGGCCCGGAGATCACGGGCATCCAGTATGGTTTATAGTTTTTATTCACAATTTGTTTAGTGTCCCAACTTTTTTGGAATCCGGTTTGTATATCCAGAACAAGGTCTGATGGGAGAGGAGCCCCGCATGCCCAGTCACTCTCTTTTCCTTGCTATTGTCCCATAGCAGTGAATCGAAAGGATGCCAATCTTGTGTGTTGTGCTCTCCTTCACAATTTTTTTTGGAGATAAGAGCGGGTCTCAGAGGTGGCATCTGACATTGCTAACATTTCCTAGTGATATTACTATCAATGTCCAAGATGGGAATTATTCGCTTTTGTATTCGTTTTGATAAATCTCCCCCTCACACTTTATGTCTACACTAGATTTCATTTGCAAGATTTCCAAGAGATGTATTTCAATATTTTCAAATTTTATATCCTAATCATTGGTGCCTTTAGGGTATTTATCGGTGTAAAATTCATAAATGTAAAATGAAGTAATAAAAGGGAAGGAAGAAGATAGCAGTACATCAATATTGCAACAACCTGAGGAGATGTTCAGACTCACATATGGGAATGCAGCTCTCCTGGCTGGATTGTGCTATGATATTTAATACAGCGCAATAGTAGGCATATCATGGCTACTAGACTCTTAGGGGGTAACGGCTGCAGCTCCAGAAACAAACAACATCCACACTCCTTCTTCGCTTGGATTGTGTCTCAATGAAATGTAACCATCCTCCATAAAATATGAAGAAGTATTGGCCGTCATGCCAACTGGTTTACTGGAATGAAACCTGCATGAACAGATAAAACATGCAGACTACTCGTTTTCCACTGGATCCTGGTGAAACAGAATCATTTCAATAGGATCTGCAGACAAGCTGATGTACATGGGGCAACCTGACTGTCCTGATGTCATATGTAAAATCAGGTATTTAATATTTTCACACTGCCGATTTTTTTTTCTCCAAATAGATAAGGCTGCTAGAGGGGTCTGACAGTGGCTAAAGTTTGCCATGCATATTAGATAATTGTTGGCCGAACCCACTGATTTTGGCAGGACCCATCTACCATCTAATGTGTATGTCAGTGTCCAGACTTTCACCTGTCGGGAAAGGGGAAATGGTGAAAGAAAGATCGGGCTGAATTTCAACATAGGTTGTCAGAGATGTCTGGCAGTGGATTATTGCACAAGTTTATTTTTTTACTACACCATTACTAATAAAGCTCAGAATGTTTGGAATTCAAACATTCCACTTATGCCTGCCTCTTCAAGTGCAAGTGTTAACAATATGTGCGGCAAAATCTGCAACTTTTTCCCCGCTCACGCCAGGTCTAAAAAAAGTGGG
The DNA here is from genome assembly GCA_033119425.1 of Bufotes viridis. Taxonomy (NCBI): domain Eukaryota; kingdom Metazoa; phylum Chordata; class Amphibia; order Anura; family Bufonidae; genus Bufotes; species Bufotes viridis. The sequence goes on from CM065592.1 coordinate 373,432,011, forward strand.
AGAGGAAGGGGACAGGCCCATCTCATTCATCATTTTCTACTCCTGGTTTAGCTAGTCTTACATTTAGAATTGGCGCCGAAGTTATGTAGAGGCTGGCGCTTCTACGTAACTTCGGCGATCCACTACTACCTATAGGGGTTATTAAGACCGGTGTCTAAAATGCTGGTCTTAATAAATGTGCCCCATACTTGTTATGTTGCCTCATTCTAAAAGTGATAACTTTTTTATTTTTCCATTAATGTGGCTGTATGTGTCCCCATTTTTTGCATGGTCATGGACAAGTCATATTTTTTATCCAAACCATTGTGGTGTGCATATAAATTAGTTTTAGCATTTGTTGGAGGGAGAGGTAACGAAAGAAAACAATTCTGCTGCTGTATTGTGCATGTTCCTTTTACATATATGTTGTTCATCGTGATGTTTAAATGTTGTGTTGTCCTATCTTCATTACATCTGTTCCTGGCCATATACCAGTGCCAGTTATAGTCTCTGATTTACTGGCTCTGGTTCCTGGGCTTATTGGATTGCTTGTTCCTCTGACCCTGGCTTGTCTTCTGACCACTCTCTGTCTCTCATTTTGTATTGTGTAGTCCGTCTGGTTCTGATCTTGGGTTGTCTTCTGACCACTCTCTGTCTCTTGTTTGGTACTGCATAGCTTGCCTGGCTCTGACCCGTTTAAGTATGACTCTCGCATTGTGTTTTTATTTCTTTGTTGTTTGTCTGTCTCTGCCCTTTAATAGCATAGGGATAGTTGACCAGTTGCGGTCTAATGATCTAGGGCTTGTACTGCAAGTAGGTAGGGATAGAATGCTGGGTTCTAACCTTTGGTCTCACTGTCCTTGTCTGTCCCTAACTACAGTTGTAACAGTATATTTATGCAATGGGGAAAGAGAGAAGAGGCTTTGAGTGGACAACTGATCTACAGCATCTTTTGAGGCACAAAAATCATTTACCATCGAATCTATATAGTGGTATTTATGACCTCATTGAAATGCACTAATACTGTATTTGTATCCCAAATACACTCATGTGTAACAGACCCAAAGGCCCCCATACACATGTATTGTCTATTGTCAGCCAAACCTGCTGTCTTTGCTGAGGCCAGTTCACAATATAATGTGTATGGGGAGCCACTGAGTCTCCCCAAACATGATTTCAGATTATGTCATAAAGTAACATAACCAGTTTTACAACTGTAAATTCGGCAAAGTCATATTGACAGATACCTGCAAAATGTACTATGGATATACAGAAGTATGACAGTTTGTGAATTTTTTCCCTTGTGTAAAAACACTGTGTTACACCTGTCATACTCAAGTTACTGATACCCAGCAACCTCTGTGCCATAGCTATCTGGTTCCCTTCTGTTCTCTTTATCCTGCCTTCCTGCAATGAAGTTTTGGAACAGAAACATTACCACTGTAGCCAATCACTGGATGCAGCAGACACCACTCAAGAATCTTCTGTGCCCAGTGATAAGCTCCAATGCTTACATGTTGAAACATCATCGCTAGAGGTCAGGGTACACCAGCAGGAGACCACCTTGGTGTTTAGGGATAAGCAAGGTGAATATTTCTCAAAATTGTTCTGGTTCTATCAGGCACTATCTATGATCTCTATATTGAACCTCTAGCATAACTAAGGAGAATCCTGCAAATAATCCTCCTCTTCAGAGTTGACATCACTTGGCTCCAGCTCTGGATCCAATGCTACAGTCCCAAACCATTACTCTAGAATACAACATGCCATGCAAGCCTGGGATATGAAGCATGGAACATATGCTTGGTCGGTTGTAGTTAAGAAGGTCAATGACCAGATCTAGCTTTATAACGCCTTTATTAAATGAAGTTAGTCTGGCTTTAGAAACCTCTGGTGATAAGTTGATGCAACTGTAGAAAGCTACGCCTAGTCATACATTTTCATTGCTTTGGGTGCTGCATGGGAAATGTATCATGACATGCCAGTCGGTACATGAATGGACCGGATCCACCTGACCAACAGACACCCACTGTAGAAAGGGTTCTGATTATGGGACCCCATCTATGGGCAGGGCCGGGCCGACACAGAGGCTGGGGAGGTTCCAGCCTTAGGGCGCAGGCCAGCTGCCCAGCCTCTGGGCGGCAGGAAGGCCACTGACCACCTCGCTGCTGCCGGCCGCGCTGGAGGACGGAGGGAGTAGTGACTGTGAGCACTTGTTGGCACTGACATACCGTGCTCCCTCCCCTCTCCGCCTCCTGGCTTGGCCCTGCCGCTCCGGCTCCGCTCCTCTTGTCTCACAGAGTCTCTGCTCTCTGTCTTGCCTGACTGGCTGCGTACAGCGCACGCACTGGGCAGCAGCACAGCAATGTCACTGTCACGACCCAGCCCATGGGCCCAGGACCCGTCACCCAGCAGCAGGGATATAGAGCGTAGAAGTATAGTAAAAGTAAGAAGATAGTTCTTAAATAAACAGTTCCAATAGTTTCTGGCTTGAATCAAAGGGGTTATCTTAGACCCTTTCTAAGGTGTACTTGCTCAGATTTCTACATTCCAATCCAGCTTAGAGGTGCAATAGATCACAAAAGTAAGTATTTAGTAAAGACTCCACAAGTTGGGGGGTGCAGGGGCGCACTTGGGCAGCGCAGGCTCAGCCTCTGTTGGTGGTGGACCTTGTCCCAGCCCTGTCTATGGGATGCATAAGACCTTTTAAATAGACAAGTAGATGAACAGTCAATCAAAGCAGGGGCGTCGCTAGGCACCTAGACTAGGCCCCATTACAAGCATTTGGCCCCGAACCTCTGGCCAACACTTTCTCCAGTGTGGAGCTGCTGGGCAGCTCCATATCAGTTTAGCAAGAGGCACACTTAAAATATAATTAGGGTACTTTCACAGTAGCGTTTTTCTTTTCCGGCATTGAGTTCTGTCCTAGGGGCTCAATACCGGAAAAGAACTGATCAGTTTTATCCCAATGCATTCTGAATGGAGAGAAATCCGTTTAGGATCCATCAGCATGTCTTTAGTTCAGTCACTGTCAGGCGTTTTGAACGGAGAAAATACCGCAGCCTGCTGCGGTATTATCTCCGTCCAAAATGCCTAATCAGTTGCCGAAATGCCGATCCGGCATTAATTTACATTGAAATGTATTAGTGCCGGATCCGGCATTCTGGTCTGCGAATGTGCAGACCTTTAAAAATGTGGAAAAAAAATGCCTGATGACACTGGAAAAACGAATCCGATATAGCAATGCATTTTTCTGACTGATCAGGCATTTTTCTGACCTGATCAGTCTGAAAAATGCCTGATCAGTCAGAAAAAATGACATACGTTTGCATACAGTTTGCCTGATCAGGCAGGCAGTTCAGGCAAACAGAACTGCTTGCCAGATCACACTGACACAAGTGTGAAAGTATTAGCAGCCAAAGTGTAGGAAAAGGAGCCAGCAGTCCTGCACAGATGGTTCAGTATGAATCTATGAAGAACATCTTGTAGTTATCCCGGGCACTTAAAGAGGACCTTTCATCAAGATAAGGGTATAGTAATTCTTACCCTACCATGCTGGGAGCCCTCCACTGATGTAAAATCCATGTTCATTTTCTCAAAATGACCCCCTGATCGTGTATTATTCACCCTGTTTCTTCAGCCGCCTCATATGCAAATGAGGCAGAATTTTGTACGGCGACTTTTCTTTTGCCTGGGGAGTGGCTTTGTTTCTCCCTGGCTAAGAGCGCGGCCAATCATAGCGCTCGGCTCTTAGCCAGGGAGAAGGAGCTCAATTCTCGAGAATCGCGAGAACTTGAGCTTCTAAACATCCGGATCGTGTGCCATAGTGGATTCCCCGCCGAGGATCGCGTCGGAAGAGGCAGCAGCAGCACCAGCGGCAGGGTAAGTAACAGAATCACCCCTAGACATAGAGCAAATCTTGCGATCCTCGGCGGGGAATCCATGATGGCGCACGATCCGGATATTTAGAAGCTCAAGTTCTCACGATTCTCGCGAGAACTTCAGCTCCTTCTCCCTGGCTAAGAGCCGAGCGCTATGATTGGCTGCGCTCTCAGCCACGGAGAAACAAAGCTACTCCCCAGGCAAAAGAAAAGTCGCCGCCCCGTACAAAATTCAGCCTCATTTGCATATGAGGCGGCTGAAGAAATGGGGTGAATAATACACGATCAGGGGGTCATTTTGAGAAAATAAACATGGATTGTACATCAGTGGAGGGCGCCCAGCATGGTAGGGTAAGAATTACTATACCCTTATCTTGATGAAAATTCCTTTTTAAGCAGGCCTAGCAGCTGAGCACCACATCCCAGACAGGACAAGCAGATTACAGAGCTGCTGTGTCCTGTCCGTCTCACCAGTGCTGGTACCAGTAAAGGGGATGTGTAAATTGCCTCTTCCAGCCCAGCAGCAACACCAGTGCCAGTGGGAAGGGCACAGAGAAGTGCAAGCAATGCAGGGAAGCTACATGTAAGTCCACTTTCATCCATCTCTGTTGGGCCTATCAGTGTGTTACACTGTAAACTGCTTCTAGGAGCTGTGCATATATACTGTGGGTGGAGGAGCTGTGCACATATACTGTATACTGTGGGTGGAGGAGCTGTACATATACTGTATACTGTGGGTGGAGGAGCTGTGCACATATACTGTATACTGTGGGTGGAGGAGCTGTGCATATACTGTATATTGTGGTTGTAGGAGATGTGCACATATACTGTATACTGTGGGTGGAGGAGCTGTCCATATACTCTATACTGTGGGTGGAGGAGCTGTCCATATACTGTATACTGTGGGTGGAGGAGCTGTGCATATACTCTATACTGTGGGTGGAGGAGCTGTGCATATATACTGTATACTGTGGGTGGAGGAGCTGTGCATATATACTGTATACTGTGGGTGGAGGAGCTGTGCACATATACTGTATACTGTGGGTGGAGGAGCTGTGCACATATACTCTATACTGTGGGTGGAGGAGCTGTGCACATATACTGTATACTGTGGGTGGAGGAGCTGTGCATGTATACTGTGGGTGGAGGAGCTGTCCATATACTGTATACTGTGGGTGGAGGAGCTGTCCATATACTCTATACTGTGGGTGGAGGAGCTGTGCACATATACTGTATACTGTGGGTGGAGGAGCTGTGCATATACTGTATATTGTGGGTGGAGGAGATGTGCACATATACTGTATGCTGTGGGTGGAGGAGCTGTGCACATATACTGTATACTGTGGGTGGAGGAGCTGTCCATATACTGTATACTGTGGGTGGAGGAGCTGTGCACATATACTGTATACTGCGGGTGGAGGAGCTGTGCATATATACTGTATACTGTGGGTGGAGGAGCTGTGCACATATACTGTATACTGTGGGTGGAGGAGCTGTGCACATATACTGTATACTGTGGGTGGAGGAGATGTGCACATATACTGTATATTGTGGGTGGAGGAGCTGTGCATATATACTGTATACTGTGGGTGGAGGAGCTGTCCATATACTGTATACTGTGGGTGGAGGAGCTGTGCACATATACTGTATACTGTGGGTGGAGGAGCTGTGCATATATACTGTATACTGTGGGTGGAGGAGCTGTGCACATATACTGTATACTGTGGGTGGAGGAGCTGTGTAAATACTGTATATTGTGGGTGGAGGAGCAATAAATATATACTGTATACTGTGGGTGGAGGAGCTGTGCACATATACTGTATATTGTGGGTGGAGGAGCTGTGCATATATACTGTATACTGTGGGTGGAGGAGCTGTGCATGTATACTGTGGGTGGAGGAGCAATGAATATATACTCTATACTGTGGATGGAGGAGCTGTGCACATCTACTGTATACTGTGGGCGGAGGAGCTGTGTATATACTGTATACTGTGGGTGGAGGAGCTTTGCACATATACTGTGGGTGGAGGAGCTGTGCACATATACTGTATACTGTGGGTGGAGGAGCTGTGCATATATACTGTATATTGTGGGTGGAGGAGCTGAGCACATATACTGTATACTGTGGGTGGAGGAGCTGTGTATATACTGTATACTGTGGGTGGAGGAGCTGTGCATATATACTGTATATTGTGGGTGGAGGAGCTGTGCATATATACTGTATACTGTGGGTGGAGGAGCTGTGTATATACTGTATACTGTGGGTGGAGGAGCTGTGCACATATACTGTATACTGTGGGTGGAGGAGCTGTGCACATATACTGTGGGTGGAGGAGCTGTGCACATATACTGTGGGTGGAGGAGCTGTGCACATATACTGTATACTGTGGGTGGAGGAGCTGTGCATATATATTGTATACTGTGGGTGGAGGAGCTGCGCACATATACTGTATACTGTGGGTGGAGGAGCTGTGCACATATACTATATATTGTGGGTGGAGGAGCTGTGCACATATATACTGTATACTGTGGGTGGAGGAGCTGTGCACATATACTGTATAATGTGGGTGGAAGAGCTGTGTTTATACTGTATATTGTGGGTGGAGGAGCAATAAATATTTACTGTATACTGTGGGTGGAGGAGCTGTGCACATATACTGTATATTGTGGGTGGAGGAGCTGTGCATATATACTGTATACTGTGGGTGGAGGAGCTGTGCACATATACTGTATATTGTGGGTGGAGGAGCTGTGTATATACTTTATACTGTGGGTGGAGGAGCTGTGCACATATACTGTATATTGTGGGTGGAGGAGCTGTGTATATACTGTATACTGTGGGTGGAGGAGCTGTGCACATATACTGTGGGTGGAGGAGCTGTGCACATATACTGTATACTGTGGGTGGAGGAGCCATGCATATATACTGTATACTGTGGGTGGAGGAGCTGTGCACATACACTGTATACTGTGGGTGGGGGAGCTGTGCATATATACTGTATACTGTGGGTGGAGGAGCTTTGCACATATACTGTGGGTGGAGGAGCTGTGCATATACTGTATACTGTGGGTGGAGGAGCTGTGCACATATGCTGTATACTGTGGGTGGAGGAGCTGTGCACATATACTGTATACTGTGGGTGGAGCTGTGTATATACTGTATACTGTGGGTGGAGGAGCATTGCACATATACTGTATACTGTGGGTGGAGGAGCTGTGCACATATACTGTATACTGTGGGTGGAGCTGTGTATATACTGTATACTGTGGGTGGAGGAGCTGTGCATATATACTGTATACTGTGGGTGGAGGAGCTGTGCACATATACTGTATATTGTGAGTGGAGGAGCTGTGCACATATACTGTATACTGTGGGTGGAGGAGCTGTGCATATATACTCTATACTGTGGGTGGAGGAGCTGTGCATATATACTGTATACTGTGGGTGGAGGAGCTGTGCACATATACTCTATACTGTGGGTGGAGGAGCTGTGCATATATACTGTATACTGTGGGTGGAGGAGCTGTGCACATATACTGTATACTGTGGGTGGAGCTGTGTATATACTGTATACTGTGGATGGAGGAGCTTTGCACATATACTGTGGGTGGAGGAGCTGTGCATATACTGTATACTGTTTGGGTGGAGGAGCTGTGCACATATACTGTATATTGTGGGTGGAGGAGCTGTGCACATATATACTGTATACTGTGGGTGGAGGAGCTGTGCACATATACTGTATACTGTGGGTGGAGGAGCTGTGTATATACTGTATATTGTGGGTGGAGGAGCTTTGCACATATACTGTGGGTGGAGGAGCTGTGCACATATACTGTATACTGTGTGGGTGGAGGAGCTGTGCACATATACTGTATATTGTGGGTGGAGGAGCTGTGCACATATATACTGTATACTGTGGGTGGAGGAGCTGTGCACATATACTGTATACTGTGGGTGGAGGAGCTGTGTATATACTGTATATTGTGGGTGGAGGAGCAATAAATATATACTGTATACTGTGGGTGGAGGAGCTGTGCATATATACTGTATACTGTGGGTGGAGGAGCTGTGCACATATACTGTATACTGTGGGTGGAGGAGCTGTGCACATATACTCTATACTGTGGGTGGAGGAGCTGTGCACATATATACTGTATACTGTGGGTGGAGGAGCTGTGCACATATACTGTATACTGTGGGTGGAGCTGTGTATATACTGTATACTGTGGGTGGAGGAGCTGTGCACATATACTGTATGTGGAGGAGCTGTGCACATATACTGTATACTGTGGGTGGAGCTGTGTATATACTGTATACTGTGGGTGGAGGAGCTGTGCATATATACTGTATATTGTGGGTGGAGGAGCTGTGCACATATACTGTATACTGCGGGTGGAGGAGCTGTGTATATACTGTATACTGTGGGTGGAGGAGCTGTGCACATATACTGTGGGTGGAGGAGCTGTGCACATATACTGTATACTGTGGGTGGAGGAGCCATGCATATATACTGTATACTGTGGGCGGAGGAGCTGTGCACATATACTGTATACTGTGGGTGGAGGAGCTGTGCATATATACTGTATATTGTGGGTGGAGGAGCTGTGCACATATACTGTGGGTGGAGGAGCTGTGCATATACTGTATACTGTGGGTGGAGGAGCTGTGCACATATACTGTATACTGTGGGTGGAGCTGTGTATAAACTGTATACTGTGGGTGGAGGAGCTGTGCATATATACTGTATACTGTGGGTGGAGGAGCTGTGCACATATACTGTATACTGTGGGTGGAGGAGCTGTGCACATATACTGTATACTGTGGGTGGAGGAGCTGTACATATACTGTATACTGTGGGTGGAGGAGCTGTGCACATATACTCTATACTGTGGGTGGAGGAGCTGTGCACATATACTGTATACTGTGGGTGGAGGAGCTGTGCACATATACTGTATACTGTGGATGGAGGAGCTGTGCACATATACTGTATACTGTGGGTGGAGGAGCTGTGCAGATACTGTATACTGTGGGTGGAGGAGCTGTGCACATATACTGTATACTGTGGGTGGAGGAGCTGTGCATATATACTGTATACTGTGGGTGGGGGAGCTCAGTTTTAAGGGGAGGGGGGTTGGGGTAGACATATGCCTTGGGCTCCTGCCCCTGATGTTTTAGGGTCCCTGAATCAAATGTTATTTTAGTTATACTAATTAGCTATCTGGCATCTCCTTATGTTAAACCATAGACCACATAAGATAATATTACAGATCTAATCCAGAAAAAATACGTCATAGAAATGGGTATAATAGAGTAAAGGCTAATAGATGTTAGATATATTAGATATCCCAGATGGCCGCATGTATTTGTTATTTTCACTCTAATGTATATTGATCTAAAGAGGATTGCTAAAATATTTCTTCCACTAAAGGCCTCTTGTTCTGAATGAGGGCTGTCCCCTAGCAACAGTTCACCAGTGAATAGACCATACTTCACAATACCTTTCAGTTAAATCTGTTTTCATCCTCCTTAGATCCTTCCTTGTAATCCTTTGGTAATATATGTGACAATTGGTAAATGGATGTTGCAGCAAGAAACAGAATAGTATATTGTACTGTGGCCTTAGAGGTCAGTTATCCAGATACTAATCATGAGCAGTGCTGTGAACCACGCTCTCACGGAGATGACTTCTGCATTAACCAATACAAGGACATTTTAATAATACTGAAATCATAGAGTTATTAATTCTTCAAATTCAGCAAGCAGCCATTTAAAAAGAAACGAAAGCTGTCCTAGCCCCCCAAATTCTGTGCTATTTTTTAATATATAATTTTAGTAGTCAGAGCTTGAAATCTGAATGTATGCACAAGAATTAAAGGAAATGAGTCACCTACCGTATATTTTTTTTTCTGCCAAGTAAAACCATAACACATATTCTTTTTTTATCTTCTAAATGTAGATTGTATATCTTTCTGTATATGATTATGCGTCCAGCCATCTTGCCTTAGCTTTACAGCAGCCACCAGGAACCATAGACACTGTAGTCTGGAGGGGACTCATTGACGTCTATTGGAGAGTTTCCTAGGCAACCTATAAAACTATAATAGTGGCTCACCCTCTCAGATGTAAAAAATATGGGTGCTCTGCCTACCATCCACCCTCCGCCATATATTTATTCAAAAAGTACCAATAATAATGTAGGTGACAGGCACTATATATCCCCGGGCTGCATAGATATATCACTCAGATAGGGGTGTGTATATATATATATATATATATATATATATATCTATAGATATAGATATACAGTGGATATAAAAAGTCTACACACCTCTGTTAAAATGTCAGGTTTCTATGCTGTAAAAAAACGATAAGACAACGATAAATCATTTCAGAACTTTTTCCACGTTTAATGTGACATGAACTGTATAACTCAATTGAAAAACAAACTGAAATCTTTTAGGTAGAGGGAAGAAAAAATATAAAAATAAAATAATATGGTTGCATAAGTGTGCACACCCTTAAACTAATACTTTGTTGAAGCACCTTTTGATTTTATTACAGCACTTAGTCTTTTTGGGTATGAGTCTATCAGCATGGCGCATTTTGACTTGACAAGATTTGCCCACTCTTCTTTGCAAAAACACTCCAAATCTGTCAGATTGTGAGGGCATCTCCTCTGCACTGCCACCTTCAGATCACCCCACAGATTTTCAATCGGATTCAGGTCTGGGCTTTGGCTTGGCCATTCCAAAACCTTAACCTTCCTCTGGTGAAGCTATCCTTTGTTGATTTGGATGTATGCTTTGGGTCATTGTCATGCTGAAAGATGAAGTTCCTCTTCATGTTCAGCTTTCTAGCAGAAGCCTGAAGGTTTTGTGCCAATATTGACTAGTATTTGGAACTGTTCATTATTCCCTCTATCTTAACTAAGGCCCCAGTTCCAGCTGAAGAAGACCAGCCCCGCAGCCTGATGCTGCCCCCGCCATGCTTCACTGCGGGTATGGTGTTCTTTTGGTGATGTGCAGTGTTGTTTTTGCAACAAACATATCTTTTCGAATTATGGCCAAAAAGTTAAACCTTGGTTTCATCAGACCATAACACCTTTCACCACATGCTTTTAGGAGACTTCAGATGTGTTTTTGCAACATGTAGCCTGGCTTGGATGTTTTTCTTCGTAAGAAAAGGCTTTCGTCTTGCCACTCTACCCCATAGCCCAGACATATGAAGAATACGGGCGATTGCTGTCACATGTTCCACACAGCCAGTAGTTGCCAGATATTCCTGCAGCTCCTTTAATGTTCCTGTAGGCCTCTTGGTCGCCTCCCAGACCAGTTTTTTTCTCGTCTTTTCATCAATTTTGGAGGGACGTGAGGTTCTTGGTAATGTCACTGTTGTGTCATATTTTCTCCACTTGATGATGACTGTCTTCCAATGCCTTGGAAATTCTTTTGTACCCTTCTCCTGACTGATACCTTTTAATAATAAGATCCCTCTGATGCTTTGGAAGCTCTCTGTGGACCATGGCTTTTGCTGTGGGATGCGACTAAGAAAAGAAAAGAAAATTTCAGAAAAGACCAACTAGAGCAGCTGAACTTTATTTGGGGTTAATCAGAGGCACTGTAAATGATGGCAGGTGTATGCTGACTCCTATTTAACATGATTTTGAATGTGATTGCTTAATTCTGAACACAGCTACATCCCTATTTAACATGATTTTGAATGTGATTGCTTAATTCTGAACACAGCTACATCCCCAGTTATAAGAGGGTGTGCACACTTATGCAATTATTTTAGTTTTATTTGTTTTCTTCCCTCCACCTGAAAGATTTCAGTTTGTTTTTCAATTGAGTGGTACAGTTTATAGGTCACATTAAAGGTGGAAACATGAAATGATTTATCTTTGTCTCATGTTTTTTACAGCACAGAAACCTGACATTTTAACAGGGGTCTGTAGACTTTTTATATCCACTGTATATATATATATATATATATATATATATATATATATACACATATGTAATTTATTCTCCATAAAATCTGATTAAAACAGGGGGTAATTCATACTGAGTGGAAATGAATAATAACATAAAATATCTCTCTTATATATCTATAAATGATAACCATAGGCCAGGGATGGCCAACCTGCGGCTCTCCACTGTTGTAAAACTACAACTCCCACCATGCCCTGCTGTAGGCTGATAGCTGAAGGCAAACTGGGCATGCTGGGAGTTGTAGTTTTGCAACAGCTGGAGAGCCGCAGGTTGGCCATCCCTGCCATAGGCCCTAGCTGATCTTCACATATATAGGACATCAATTGATATAACAGTGATTTTATAAGTTGGTTGAAGGCACATACTTGGTCCGGACCACTATAATAGACATAGATGTGCTATATATTTCATAAATGGATATTCAGGTCACTATAAATAGTTGGTAAATAGTTAGTAATGTTTATCTTCTTAGTAATTATTTAAAAAAAAAAAATTAGCTCTGTGGCAGTAGGTCCATAAGTTCATAGATTAGTATATTCCATCCATATTATTGTAGTACGCATTGAAAAAATATAAAAATGTATAAAAAAAATTGCATTAAAAATCTATGTATATAAGCATGCAAAGACGTCTTGTTAAATTGTTATAATAGTTATAAATATCTAAATATCCCAAAATGCTTGTGTGTCAATATCACTATGTCAAGCGCATATATTATATGTTAGGATAAAGAAGGGCAAGTCTCTCATTCAACACTTAAAGGGAACCTGTCCCGCATGTTTTCACACATAAAACTGAATGTACCTTCAAGTTTGTCTACCTTGATAGTTACCATGCATCATACCTCTACATCATAGAGGTAACAAGGGGCAACACACTGTATGTGCAGAGACTGCGCTCCTACATATAAATGCGCTACAGCATGTATAGATTATCGTAGGACCTGCCTGAACTGAGACCACCTTGGCACTGGGTAGGTGGGCACAGATGTGTTTTGATCATTTATGTTGGCTAAGTGTCTCAGATTTTATCATTAGAGTGAGGGCTTAGTGTTATTCAATCAAAACCGTCCACATGTTATGTTTACATCTATTATTATAGTGCATTATTTTCTGTAACTTTATAAATGTAGCCATATACATCCGCAACAACTACTATCATATCGAGCAGGATGTTCTATATCTATTTTCCTTGATTCATGTATGGTATTATGTCTTAGGGCTCTTTCTCAAAAATCAGTCTCAAACACCTGGGATAATTAGTTTGCCAGTTGAGCCCCATTAAAGGAAAACTACTTAAGAAGCAAGTTCCACATTATTAAGCAGGCCACAGGTTTCAAGCAATATGGGAAAGAAAAGGGATCTCTCTGCTGCCGAAAAGCGTCAAATTGTGCAATGCCTTGGACAAGGTATAAAAACATTAAATATTTCACAAAAACATAAGCGTGATCATCGTACTGTGAAGATTTGTGGCTGATACAGAGCACCGATGGGTTTGTGCAGATTAAGGCATATTGAGGAAGGTTTCTGCCAGACAAATTCATCAGATTAAAAGAGCAGCTGCTGTAATGCCATTACAAAGCAGCAAACAGGCATTTGAAGCTGGTAGTGCCTCTGGAGTTCTGTGTACCTCAAGGTGTAGGATCCTCCAGAGGCTTGCAGTTGTGCATAAACCTAATATTCGGCCACCCCTAACTGTCTTGTTTACTGATGAATGCCATGCAACACTGGATGGTCCAGATGGATGGAGTAGTGGATGGTTGGTGTATGGCCACCATGTCCCAACAAGGCTGCGACATCAGCAAGGGGGTGACGGAGTCTAGCTTTGGGCTGGAATCATGGGGAAACAGCTATTAGGCCCCTTTAGGGCCCCTGAAGGTGTCAAAATGACCTTGGCAAAGTATATAGAGTTTCTGATTGACCACTTTTTTTCATGATACAGAAAGAAGAACCATGCCTTCTATCGGAAATTAATCTTCATGCATGACAATGTACCATCTCATGCTGTAAAGAATACCTCTGAGTCACTGGCTGCTATGGGCATAAAAAGGAGAGAAACTCATGGTGTGGCCACCATTTTCCCCTGACCTCAACCCTATTGAGAACCTTTGGAGTACCCTCAAGCAAAAGATCTATGAGCGTGGGAGGCAGTTCACATCAGCTCAGAGAGGCTATTCTAACACCCTGCAAAGAGATTCAAGCAGAAACTCTCCAAAATCTCACACGTCACATGAATGGATGCAAGAATCGTGAAGGTGATATCAAAGAAGGGTTCCTATGTTAACATGTAACTTAAGATGGTTTTGATTGAAATTGTTTTTTAATCATTGTTTTCATTTCAATAAATGTGACCTCTTAATGCTGCAAATTCAACAAATGACCATTTTCAGTTCTTTACAACCAGTGGCGTAACTAGACTGTTATGGGCCCCAGTGCAAACTTTGGATCACCCCCCCCCCCCCTATTTTTACAAAGAGGTGGCAGATTCTCTTTACACTAACGAATCTTTCACACGAGCAGATGCCGTGCGGGTAATCCACATTGATAATTGATAATGATAAATCCATGCCTCTCTGTGATCTTTTTACTACAAAATCACAGTTAGATAAAGTTGTCACCGTGATTTTGTAATAAAAAGATCACAGAGAGGCACAGAGCATTATCAATCATGTCACTGCTCCATGTCTCTGCTGTCCGGAACAGGGCTTGGCACTCTTTCACGCAGGGGATTACCCGCACAGGATCCACTCGTGTTAAAGGGCCCTAAGCTCAATGCATGGCTACACACACCCAGTCCTAATGAAATCTGGTCCTACCTCATCCAGGGTGTCGCTGGCATCGGCATGATGTCCACTGGATCCAGAACAAGGTCCCTGTGGGGAGAAAAAAAGAATAATCATATAAGGAAGGGGTGGCGACTGCCCCTCTGAAATCACCAGCAGGGGCGCTGTGCTGGTCCTGTAAGACCGCACCATGGCAATGTATAGCAGGGTAATCTAGGACATTTCCCCTAAGTGCTACCACACAGTACTAATGCCCACAATGTGACCCCTCACAGTACTAATGCCCACAATGTGGCCCCTCACAGTACTAATGCCCACAATGTGGCCCCTCACAGTACTAATGCCCACATTGTGGTCCCTTCAAAATAGTCCTCCTTGTGGCCCCTCACAGCAGTTATGCCCACTGTTGTGCCCCTCACTGTAGTTATGCCCAGATGTGTCCCAGTAGTTATGCCAGATTTGTGCTTCCCTCACAGTAGTTATGGCCAAATATGTGGCCCCTCACAGTAGTTATGTCCAGATATGTGCCCCCTAACAGTAGTTATGGCCAAAAACGTGCCCAACCTCACAGTAGATATGACCAGATGTGCTCCCTTACAGTAGTAATGCACAGATATGTGCCCCCTCACAGTAGTAATACCCAGAAATGTGCCCCCTCACAGTAGTAATGCCCAGAAATTTGCCCCCTCACAGTAGATATGCCAGATATATGCCCCCTCACAGTAGTTATAGCCAGATATGCCAGATATGTGCCCCTCACAGTGGTTATGGCCAGATATGTGCCCCCTCACAGTAGTTATGCCCAGTTAGGTGCCCCCTTACAGTAGTTATACCAGATTTTGTGCCCCCTCATAGTAGTTATGCCCAGATATGTGCCCCTCACAGTAGCTATGCCTAGTTATGTGCCCTCTCATAGTTATGCCCACATATATGCCCCCTCAAAGTAGTTATTGCCCCCTCACTCTTGTTATGGCCCCCCTTTTGCCTCCAGTCTGCATGAAAAAAACAAAAAAAAACAACAACACATACTTACCTTCTTTCCTGATGACGCTCTCCCACCATCACATCGTGCTGCTGGCCGTTCTGGAGGCTTTCAGCGCTACTCCCACAGCCAGCAGCACCATGTGCGGCCAGCACAGCGTGCCCCCTCCCCCCGCCGGGCCCGGTCGCGGTCACACCCTCTGCAACCGCGATCGTTACGCGCCCCTGTTTACAACCTATAAATTGTTTGGAAACTTTGTTGTGCATAATAGTTCGGAACAGTGCATTCTGAGCTTTTTAATTTGTGAAAAAAATACTGTTATCATTGGAAGGTTTGTTCAATAAAATTTGATTTATACTGTTGATTACTTGAAAAGTATGCTGACTGCCATTTGCATCGATCATTTAGAAAAAACTGAGAAAAATATAATTGCATAATAATTTGGAACGCAGTGTATATAGGGGCATTATATACTGACATATTATGGGGGGCACTATAGGGGAGGGGGAGAGGAGCACTATGGGGCATCTACTAGGGACACTATAAAGGGATATTATATACTGGTATGCATTATGGGGGCACTATGGGGAAGGAGGAAGAGGAGCACTATGGGGGCACTACTGGGGGCACTAAGAGGGGGTATTTTTTGTACTTGCACACTGTAGGGGCATTGGGTCTACTGGGGGCACTTTGTTTTGTACTGGCACATAACAAGGGCATTTTTTGTATTGACACATATTAAGAGGCATTTTTTTTACTCGCAAACATTACAAGGGGCATTTTTTGTACTGGCTCACATTATAAGCGGTTATTTTTTGTACTAGCGCACATTATAAGGGGGCATTTCTGTACTAGTCCACATTTTGTACTAGTGCACATAATTAGGGGTCATTTTTCAACTGTGAAACATTATAAGGAGAATTATTATTACTGGGGGTATTATGGTGAGCTTTATTACTACTGGGGGACTATGAGGAACATGATTACTAGTTTGGGCACTATGGGAGCACTATTACTTCTGGGTCACAGTGAGGACATTAGTACTGGGGGTACTAATACTACTAAGTGCACTCTGGCAGAGGATGATTACTATTGGTGGGACTTTTGAATGGATTTTTTGCGACTGTCTTGTCTCAGTCGCAGCATGTTGCATGTCACATGTCACAGTGTCATCATAGCCTATCATTATAAAAATTGCTGCACGGCATTGGTACGACAAAAAGCCGTAAAGGGGCGGGCGCTGTGGAGGTCTGTGTTAAAGGGGTGGTCACTGTGGAGGTCACTGTTATTAAAGGGTTGGACTGTGGAGGTCACTGTTATTAAAGGGGCGAGCACTGTGGAGGTCACGGTTATTAAAGGGGCAGGCATTGTGGAGATGACTGTTATAAAGGAGCAGGTTAAAAGATGGCCGCACAATACATCTCAAACTAACAGAAAAACAAAAAAAGGGGCTCATTCCAGAAATAGGAATGAAGGAAGTTCTTTGCGCACATTTTTGATCAAAAGTATGTCGGGCCCAAATGCCACTTCACGGCGACTTCCGCACATGGGTCCCTAACACCACAGATACTGCCTCTCATGGACTTACCAGTCTCCTTATTTTCAGGGCACTGTAGGAACCAGCTAAATTGCTTTTGTGCTGAGAAGTCCCAGGAACTTGGGCGGGTCTCAGTCCAAAAGAGGCGCCACCCTCAATATATACTATAAGACAAAGTTCAGACTAAGCACCTATATTTCTACACTCAGAAGTGCATGACCATAAGGCAAATTAAGTAGGTTAAAAGATGGCCGCACAATACATCTCAAACTAACAGAAAAACAAAAAAAGGGGCTCATTCCAGAAATAGGAATGAAGGAAGTTCTTTGCGCACATTTTTGATCAAAAGTATGTCGGGCCCAAATGTTAGTTTGAGATGTATTGTGCGGCCATCTTTTAACCTACTTAATTTGCCTTATGGTCATGCACTTCTGAGTGTAGAAATATAGGTGCTTAGTCTGAACTTTGTCTTATAGTATATATTGAGGGTGGCGCCTCTTTTGGACTGAGACCCGCCCAAGTTCCTGGGACTTCTCAGCACAAAAGCAATTTAGCTGGTTCCTACAGTGCCCTGAAAATAAGGAGACTGGTAAGTCCATGAGAGGCAGTATCTGTGGTGTTAGGGACCCATGTGCGGAAGTCGCCGTGAAGTGGCATTTGGGCCCGACATACTTTTGATCAAAAATGTGCGCAAAGAACTTCCTTCATTCCTATTTCTGGAATGAGCCCTTTTTTGTTTTTCTGTTAGTTTGAGATGTATTGTGCGGCCATCTTTTAACCTACTTAATTTGCCTTATGGTCATGCACTTCTGAGTGTAGAAATATAGGTGCTTAGTCTGAACTTTGTCTTATAGTATATATTGAGGGTGGCGCTCTTTTGGACTGAGACCCGCCCAAGTTCCTGGGACTTCTCAGCACAAAAGCAATTTAGCTGGTTCCTACAGTGCCCTGAAAATAAGGAGACTGGTAAGTCCATGAGAGGCAGTATCTGTGGTGTTAGGGACCCATGTGCGGAAGTCGCCGTGAAGTGGCATTTGGGCCCGACATACTTTTGATCAAAAATGTGCGCAAAGAACTTCCTTCATTCCTATTTCTGGAATGAGCCCCTTTTTTGTTTTTCTGTTAGTTTGAGATGTATTGTGCGGCCATCTTTTAACCTACTTAATTTGCCTTATGGTCATGCACTTCTGAGTGTAGAAATATAGGTGCTTAGTCTGAACTTTGTCTTATAGTATATATTGAGGGTGGCGCCTCTTTGGACTGAGACCCGCCCAAGTTCCTGGGACTTCTCAGCACAAAAGCAATTTAGCTGGTTCCTACAGTGCCCTGAAAATAAGGAGACTGGTAAGTCCATGAGAGGCAGTATCTGTGGTGTTAGGGACCCATGTGCGGAAGTCGCCGTGAAGTGGCATTTGGGCCCGACATACTTTTGATCAAAAATGTGCGCAAAGAACTTCCTTCATTCCTATTTCTGGAATGAGCCCCTTTTTTGTTTTTCTGTTAGTTTGAGATGTATTGTGCGGCCATCTTTTAACCTACTTAATTTGCCTTATGGTCATGCACTTCTGAGTGTAGAAATATAGGTGCTTAGTCTGAACTTTGTCTTATAGTATATATTGAGGGTGGCGCCTCTTTTGGACTGAGACCCGCCCAAGTTCCTGGGACTTCTCAGCACAAAAGCAATTTAGCTGGTTCCTACAGTGCCCTGAAAATAAGGAGACTGGTAAGTCCATGAGAGGCAGTATCTGTGGTGTTAGGGACCCATGTGCGGAAGTCGCCGTGAAGTGGCATTTGGGCCCGACATACTTTTGATCAAAAATGTGCGCAAAGAACTTCCTTCATTCCTATTTCTGGAATGAGCCCCTTTTTGTTTTTCTGTTAGTTTGAGATGTATTGTGCGGCCATCTTTTAACCTACTTAATTTGCCTTATGGTCATGCACTTCTGAGTGTAGAAATATAGGTGCTTAGTCTGAACTTTGTCTTATAGTATATATTGAGGGTGGCGCCTCTTTTTGGACTGAGACCCGCCCAAGTTCCTGGGACTTCTCAGCACAAAAGCAATTTAGCTGGTTCCTACAGTGCCCTGAAAATAAGGAGACTGGTAAGTCCATGAGAGGCAGTATCTGTGGTGTTAGGGACCCATGTGCGGAAGTCGCCGTGAAGTGGCATTTGGGCCCGACATACTTTTGATCAAAAATGTGCGCAAAGAACTTCCTTCATTCCTATTTCTGGAATGAGCCCCTTTTTTTGTTTTTCTGTTAGTTTGAGATGTATTGTGCGGCCATCTTTTAACCTACTTAATTTGCCTTATGGTCATGCACTTCTGAGTGTAGAAATATAGGTGCTTAGTCTGAACTTTGTCTTATAGTATATGTTATAAAGGAGCAGCCACTGTTGAGGTCACTGTTAATAAAGGGGCGGCCACTGTGGAGGTCAATGTTAAAGGAGCGGCCACTGTGGAGGTCACTGTTAAAGGGGCGTTCACTGTTAAAAGGGCGGGCACTGTGGAGGTCACTGTTAAAGGGGCGGTCACTGTTAAAGCTGCTGCTCACTGTGGAGGTCACTGTTTAAGGGACGGGCACCGTGAAGGTCACTATTTAAGGGACAGGCACCGTGAAGGTCACTGTTTAAGGGACAGACACTGTGAAGGTCACTTAAAGGGAGTCTGTCACCACATTTTCACGTTTTAAACAGTTCACATAGCGCTGTAGCCTAACCATAGATAATTGAAATGGTACCTTTCTTTGTTTCTGTTGAGCTTCAAAACAGGCAAAAACGCACTTTAATTCATAT
Organism: Bufotes viridis; assembly: GCA_033119425.1. Taxonomy (NCBI): domain Eukaryota; kingdom Metazoa; phylum Chordata; class Amphibia; order Anura; family Bufonidae; genus Bufotes; species Bufotes viridis. The sequence goes on from CM065592.1 coordinate 373,451,959, forward strand.
GTAAATGAGAGCTCGCAAGTGCCCAGGGAGGGGTTTACTTAGTTGGAGCCCAGGCTGCTCGGCCTCTTGGGCTCATATCCCCGCCCCATCCTCTGCCTCAGCCCGCCCTTCTGTTCCCTGGTGTTCGTCTTCTTTCTATTGCGATACAGTGATCTCGCGATGCCTGCGCTCTCCCTCACTGGGCCAGGGCATGCGCAGTAGCGACAGTGAAGCCGTGCCCACAATGGTCATCGCAGTGCGCATGCCCCGGCCCAGCGAGGGAGAGCGCAGGCATCGCGAGATCACTGTATCGCAATAGAAAGAAGACGAACACCATGGAATCAGAAGGGCGGGCTGAGGCAGAGGATGGGGCGGGGATATGAGCCCAAGAGGCCGAGCAGCCTGGGCTCCAACGAAGTAAACCCCTCCCTGGGCACTTGCGAGCCCTCATTTACATATGAATTAAAGTGCGTTTTTGCCTGTTTTGAAGCTCAACAGAAACAAAGAAAGGTACCATTTCAATCATCTATGGTTAGGCTACAGCGCTATGTGAACTGTTTAAAACGTGAAAATGTGGTGACAGACTCCCTTTAAAGAAGCTGCCACTATGAAGGTCACTGTTAAAGGGGCGGCCACTATGAAGGTTACTATTAAAGGGGGAGGGGTGGTCACTGTTAAAGGGGCGGACACTGTGGAGTTCACTGTTAAAGGGGTGGACACTGTAGAGGTCAATGTTAAAGGGGCAAGCACTGTGGAGGTCACTGTTAAAGGGTTTGGCACTGTGGAGATCACTGTTAAAGGGGTGGGCACTGTAGAGGTCAATGTTAAAGGGGTGGGCACTGTGGAGGTCACTGTTAAAGGGTTTGGCACTGTGAAGATCACTGTTAAAGGGGCGGGCACTGTGGAGGTCACTGTTAAAAATGCAGTCACTGTAAGGCTCCATTCACATGTCCGCAGGTGTTTTGCGGATCCGCAAAACACGGACATCCGCGATGTGCATTCTGCAATTTGCGGACCACACATCGCCGGCACTATATAGAAAATGCCTTTTAGGACATGTTCTATTTTTTTCGGGAACGTGATTGCGGACTTGGAAGTGAGGATCCGCAATCGCGGACCCGGGCGAGACATCGTCTGTCCCTATTGAAATTAATGGGTCCACAATTCCGTTCCGCAAAATGCAGAACAGAATTGCGGACGTGTGAATGGAGCCTTAAAGAGACGGACACTGTGGAGGTCACTGTTAAAGGTGCGGGCACTGTGGAGGTCACTGTTAAAGGGGCTGTAGAGGTTACTATTATGGGGGATACTGTCAATATCTTTTAACGACACACAGAAACATTAAATGAAATAGATGAAATATACCCATGCGGGTCCTTCTGCTGTCTGCAGTACTGTATATATGAGCAAGATATGAGTGAAAATAGAGAATGGGGTGCAAATGAACAGAGAGGAGGAGGACCTTCTCTTACCACTCCATTCTAGTCTCAGTGGAGAGCTTATTGTGCAGTTCTTCTCCATGCTTTTGGGGGTTGACACTAGATATATAGGACCTCTTATGATGATGATGTCTTCACAGGTCCGGACAGATGCTCCTATCTCACCTGAGAACTATACCATTCTTTGTGCAGTCCTTTACTAAATGTACAGGACCAGTGATGACATCATCACCACTGGTGATAGGGATACTATACTGGAGCTGGACAGTAATAAGTATAAAGAGGACAGGGCCTTTGGTTCTCATTCTGAGATTGTTTTCTCGTCACATATTGTACTTAATGAGTCAATTTGAGTCAAAATATTTCATTTTTATTTATAAAATAATACCAAATTTACCAAAACTTTAGAAAAATTTGCAAATTTCAATGTCTCTACGTTTATAATAGATAGTAATACCTCCAAAAATAGTTATTACTTTACATTCCCCATATGTCTATTACATGTTTGTTCATGACGATTATTTTGGATCATTTTGTGACAATCATTTTGGGGACGTTAGAAGGTTCAGAAGTTTAGAAGCAAATCTTGAGATTTTTCAGAAAATCTCCAACACCCACTTTTTAAGGACCAGTTCAGGTCTGAAGTCACTTGGTGAGGATTACATAATAGAAAACACCCAAAAATGACCCCATTCAAAACTGATTTTACAAACTTTGCTAGGGTACTTTCACACTAGGGTTAAACTTTTCCGGCATTGAGTTCAGTCATCGGGGCTTAATACCGCAAAAAAACACTTCAATTATATCATAATACATTCTGAATGGAGATAAATCCGTTTAGTATGCATCAGGATGTCTTCAGTTCAGTAACTGAACTGAGTTTTGGCCGGAGATAATACAACAGCATGCTGCGAATGCCGGATCCGGCATTAATTTCCATTGCAATGCATTAGTGCCGGATCCGACATAAAAAATACCGCAATGACGGATCCGGCATTCCAGTCTGCACATGTGCAGACCTTTAAAAATGTGAAAATCCGGTATTGCAATGCATTTTTCTGACTGATCAGAAAAAATGAAATGTGTTTGCATACAGTTTGCCTGATCAGGCAGGAAGTTCAGGCAACGGAACTGCCTGCCGGAATCAAACAACGCAAGTTTGAAAGTGCCCTTAACCCTTCAGGTGTTTCACAAGAATTAATGGAAAATGGAGATTAAATTTCAGAATTTCACTTTTTTGGCAGATTTTCCATTTTAATCCATTTTTTCCAGTACCAAAGCAAGGGTTAACAGCCAAACAAAACTCAATATTTATTGCCCTGATTCTGTAGTTTACAGAAACAGCCCATATGTGGTCATAAACTGCTGTACGGGCACACGGCAGGGTGCAGAAGTAAAGGAACGCCATATTGTTTTTGGAAGGCAGATTTCACTGGGATAGTTTTAAGCTGCCATTTCACATTTGAAGACCCCCTGATGCACCCCTAGAGTAGAAACTCAAAAAAGTGACCCCATTTTAAAAACTACACCCCTCAAGGTATTCCAAACTGATTTTAAAAACTTTGTTAACCCTTTAGGTGTTCCACAAGAATTAATGGAAAGTGGAGATGAAATTTCAGAATTTCCCTTTTTTGGCAAATTTTCCATTATAATCCATTTTTTCCAGTAACAAAGCAAGGGTTAGCAGCCAAACAAAACTCAATATTTATTGCCCTGATTCTGTAGTTTCAGAAACACCCCATATGTGGTCGTAAACTGCTGTACAGGCACACGGCAGGACGCAAATGGAAAGGAATGCCATATGGTTTTTGGAAAGCAGATTTTGCTGGGCTGGTTTTTTGACACCATGTCCCATAGAGTAGAAACTCCAAAAAAGTGACCTCATTTTGGAAACTACGGGATAAGGTGGCAGTTTTGTTGGTACTATTTTAGGTTACATATGATTTTTGGTTGCTCTATATTACACTTTTTGTGAGGCAAGGTAACAAAAAATAGCTGTTTTGGCACCGTTTTTATTTATTGCTATTTACAACGTTTATCTGACAGGTTATATCATGTGCTATTTTTTATAGAGTAGGTTGTTACGGACGTGACCATACCAAATATGACTTACTTTTTTTGGTTGTTTCTTTCAGTTTTACATAATAAAGCATTTTTGAAAAAAATGACTTTTTAGTGTCTCCACATTCTGAAAGCCGCTAGTTTTTTTAATTTTTTGGGCGACTGTCTTATGTAGGGGCTCATTTTTTTTGATATGAGATGACGGTTTGATTGGTACTATTTTAGGGTGCATAGAACTTTTTGATCGCTTGTTATTATACTTTCTGTGATGTAAGGTGACAAAAAAATGGCTTTTTTGACACACTTTTTATTTTTTATTTTTTTACGGTGTTCATCTGAGGGGTTAGGTCATGTGATATTTTTATACAGCAGGTTCTTATGGACGCGGTGATACCTAATATGTCTACTTTGTCTTTATTTATTTAAGTTTTACACATAATATAATTTTTAGTGTCTCCATAGTTATTTTCTGGACGATTGTCTTAGGTAGGTTATCATTTTTGCACGATGAGATGACGGTTTGATTAGCACTATTTTGGGGGTGTATATGAGTTTTTGATCACTTGCTATTACACTTTTTGTGATGTAAGGTGACAAAAAATGACTTTTTTTTACACTGTTTTTATTTTATTTTGCTCTTATTAACGTGTACTGGTTGTGCTTCTGGCGTTAGAGCCCATGCAGGTTCTCCCCAGCAGGTGCGATGCAGTGACATCATCCCTCCTGCTGGGCTTAGTAGGAGACAACATGGGCAAAAGATCATCCTCCGGCCTTTGCACTCCAATGCTTAGCTCTGCAGACGTGATCACTTCACTGCATTATACCAGCTGCTAGGAAGAGTATGATGTTCTTTGTTCACTGGGGGAACAGAGGTAGGTGAGTATTACTTTTTTATTTTATTAACACTAAAGAGACTTTACTATTGTAACAGGGGCACTAAAGGGTCAGCGCTACAGTAAGAGGGGCACTAAGGGGCCACTACTGTAAAGGAGGGATACGAAGGGGCCAGCACCACTGTAAGGGGACACTAAGAGGCCAGTACCACTGTAATGGGGGAAGTAAGGGGCCAGCACTACTGTAAGGGGGCACTAAGGGGCCAGCACTACTGTAAAGGGGGCACTAAGGGGGCATGATTACTGTGTAAAGTGGACACAAAGGTGGAATACCTACCATGTGGGGGCACTAAGGGGCATATAGGGCCCAGGTGGCATTCTGTAAAGTAAACTCTTGACTCTTCTTCCAGTCCAGTGCTAGTAAACTTTTTTTCTCCATATTTTGCACATGACTGAGCGGGTGGAAGGTTGTATTGCATGCATGGGCAGTCTTGACTAGCATGGGAGGAGGAATGCAGTGAAATTGCTCGGGGTGGGAAGACCTATTGCAAAATCTGCTATGGGACCCAGTCTTTTCTACTATATATTACTGCCTCCAACACTGGTAGAAAGCTCATAACTGGGAGTTGGAGGATGGGTAGAGTGGGTAGTGGGGGCAGCTCATATCCAATGGTCAGATGGCAGGTGAATGAAAACAATTTTATTTCGCCTGGGATTTTGGGTCGCCTGGTGAACCAATCTGACTTTACCTTTAAATGGTGTTAGAAGTATCTTGCAGTTTGTATACCGTGATTAGGTTGCCTGATGTTTGTGCATGGCTAGTATATTCCATAGGAATATGAAAATGTGTTTTCATTCTTAGCAACCAATTTGATACTTTCTATTGAAGTCCAGATTCTGAATAATATATCGACTTTATGGGTTACAATACATTACATTATGCAAACAGTGTTACTAAGGGCTTATTCATGGAGCACATATTAATTTATCTTAAAATGAATGAGGTTTAGTAAAGCCTTCCAAGATGCTTATTTTCTATCCCAGAATATCTGTTGCTATATTGGTTCCTATATGTATTCTAAGCCCAGCTTTTGTTCCATGAAAGCTATTTAAGTTTCAGTTCATAATGCAAATATTTCTCATTATATTGTGAATAAACACAAAAGCATTTTCCGATGTATCTCTGTCCAACAAAACATGTCCTTTTACCAATTTTCCCACTAATGAAGGATTGGCTATTAATTATCAACATTCCAGGGGGCCTGGAAATTCTTCATTCATCAAGCTGAAGATTCTTGTAGTCTCTTAGATGAAAACATGTCTTTGGCCTCCTATCAATGAAGGACCATCCACTGCTCTCCAACATGAGGGTCAAGCTGCTTATCACTCAATACTGTATCAAATGGCCTTGCCACCAAGACTTACCAAGCATACTTCACAGTTGCGTCAAAGGAATTGTGGCAGCTGATAAAGATCTTGTTAATAACGTGTCTGAAGTGGAACTTATATTAACTGCTGGGATAGATAGAAGCACTGACCAAAATTAAGCACTTATCACAGGAAGGTCTCAATTCTCCATGGCTGAATTATTGTAGAAATGAGACTTCAGCGATGTCAGTATAATACACATAAATGGTAAATTACTATGAAAATCCATGTAAATATTTATTCCTACAAGCATCCCATTCTGATGTCAGAACCTTATGATTATACAGGGATAAGCGACGCTACATGGGCACTACTTATCCCTACCTGCAGGTGCAGTCACAGATTTCAGTTCCTCTTCACCTGCTGTCAACCACTGACTGACATTTGTGGCTTTATTTTTAAAAGAGCTCAGTGGATCCTGAGCTATCTATACTGCACTTCTGGTCCCTGCCTATCAACTTCCTCATGGACAGGGTCACATGCAGCGCTGCAGCCAATGACTGGCTTCAGCAGTTGCATGTCCCCAAGCTGCACCTGACTCAGCATTGACGTGCCTCTTAGGGACACACACTGCAGAGGCCAGTCATTGGCTGCAGAAGCGGACTGACCCTATCTGTGAGGAAGTTGACAGGCAGGCACCGGACGTGCAGTGAAGACAATCTGAGAGCCACATAGTCAGAACGGAGTGACAGGTTCTGTTAGGGAAGGGGACAAATAAGAAAAAAGTCCCAGACAACTCCTTTAACAAATAATGTACTCCCTACTATATGGGCCCTTCTACAAGGGCTGAGGGTCAGGACAGTTTTCACGAAAAGGTGCTGCTGTTCACTCAACAAATGAGCAGGATGCTCATTTGTTCAGTGATCCCATATTTCCTGCTGCACCTATCGCAAAATAGTTGGTTGATGGCAGCACATAGCTTTGTGTAAAAAGTTAACTGAATGGTGAATCCACGATCGGTAAAATGATTGTTCATCCCCCTTTAATTTTGTATCAGGTGAGTGAAAGGCCCTTTAAACGAGCACTGAATATCTTGTATATTGTCGATCAATGCTTGGAATTTGCCCAGCATTGGATAATTTAAGGTCCTTAACTTATAATGAATAAGTCACCCCAGAGTTGTATGAGTGCTCTCGGCCTGCAGACTCATGCTTTCATATGGTGACAGAATTTCAGGATGACTACAAATATTCATGGGGTGCATCATTCCATATATTAAAGGGATTGTCCGGGTTCAGAGCTGAATCCGGACTTATCCCCGTTTACACCTAGGCAGCCCCTCTGAGATAAGCATCGGAGCATTTCATGCTCTGATGCTCTCCTTTGCCCGGTGTTGAATCACGCAGGGCAAGGATTTTTCTGGAGATCTGGTGACGTACCGGATCTTAGTTTTACACTTGTATAGGAGCGATCCGTCCCATTGAAATGAATGGGACGGCTTGGGTATAATTACACCTGCTCACCGCTGCAGATGCGACAGCAAGCAAGTAAACAATGAAGAGGAGGCAGCACTGGCACAGCGCGTGCCTTCTCTTCAAACAGCTGATTGGCGGGGGTGCCGTCTGTTGGACCCCTGCCAATCTGATATTGATGACCTGACCTAAGGATAGGTCATCAATAAATATAACTTGGAAAACCCCTTTAAGGTCTCATGCACTTGTTCCGTGCATTGGGGACCGCAATTTCCGGTCCCCAATGCACGGGCAACATCTGTGCGGATTCCACAGACGGATCCAGACCCATTCTACTTGAATGGGTCTGTGATCTGTCCACACCGCAAAAAAATAGAACATGTTCTATTTTTTTGCGGTTCGGAGGCATTGAACAGGTTTCTCTCCAGTGAATGGATTTGCCTCTGTGATGCGGGGTGCACACGGCTGGTTTAAAATGCACTAATACAGGATCTGTTTTTACTTTATTTTTCTGTTTTTCTAAAGGATAATAATATACACAGTGTCAGTGATGCATGAACATGGCCTCACGGTACTTCTGCTTTCTTGTGCATGTTGTCCGGCTTCTACATTTTGCTTGAAAAGAGTAAAACTTATGTGGGGGTGATGTATCAAAACTGGTGTAAAGTAGAACTTGCTTAGTTGCCCATAGCAACCAATCAGATTCCACCTTTCATCTTTCACAGCTCCTTAGGCCCCTTTCACACGAGCGAGTTAGCACCTGCACGCATAGCACCTGCACTGAATCCTGACCCATTCATTTCAACGGGTCTGTGTACATGAGCGTTGTTTTTCATGCATCACTTCTGCGTTGCCTGAAAATTGCAGCATGTTCTATATTCTGCGTTTTTCACGCAGCTCTGGCCCCATAGAAGTGAATGGGGCTGCGTGAAAAACGCATTGCATTCGCAAGCAGGTGCGGATGCAATGTGTTTTTCACTGATGGTTGCTAGGAGACTTTGTTTGTAAACCTTCAGTTTTTTATCACGAGCTTGAAAAATGCATCAAAACGCATTGCACCCAGGTGGAAAAAATGGAACAACTGAACGCATTCGCAGACAAATCTGACTGAACTTGCTTGCAAAATGGTGCGGCATTGTGTGCCAGCACGGATTCGTTTGTCAGGCGGACAGTAAAACGCTGCATGCAGCGTTTTGGTGTCTGCCTCCAGAGCGGAATGGAGACTGAACGGAGGCAAACTGATACATTCCGAGCGGATCCTTTTCCATTCAGAATGCATTAGGGCAAAACTGATCCGTAAAACTTTTGGTTGTGCTCCGGCTCCCCATCAAAAAGTCATACACACCCCAGAATGGTATCAATCAAAAGATAAGATTATGGCGCAAAAAATGAGCCCCCATACAGCTCCATACATATAATTCCAAAAAAGTTATAGGGGTCAAAACATGGTGACAAAGAAGTAAAACAGATTTTTTCCCAATTTTGAATTTTTTTTTCACTATCAAAACGCAAGAAAACCTATACATATAGGGTATCGCCGGATTCGTACTGACCTGTAGAATAAAAGTAACTGGTCAATTTTATTGCACAATTAACGTCGGAATTTAGAAAACCCGTAAAACTGTGGTGGAATTGCTTTTGTTTTGCAATTTCACACGATTTGGAATTTTTTTCCCGCTTCCCACTACATCATATGCAATATAAATGGTGTCGTTGGAAAGTACAACTTGTCCTGCAAAAAACAAGCCTTCATATGGCTATGTGAACCGAACAATAAAAAAGCTATGGCTCTGGGAAGGCAGAGAGCGCAAAACAGTAACTCAAAAAGTAAAAAACCTCCGGTCCTTAAGGGGTTAAAGATGAAGTAAAAGAAGAGCCTTTGCAGAGAGCTTCCATTCTTCAGCTACCAGCAAGTGGCGGAGCAGAACAGAAAGATGAAGAAGAACATGCAGTGGCACAAGTCGCTAAGAAAAAAAAAACAGATCTCAAAAGCTTGTTGGCTAACATTGTGACGGAAAAAAAGGGGGTCAGCGGTGGTTCTGTGGGTACGGAAGATACTACCTCTGACAAAAGCCCTACAGCAATGCTTTGCAATGACTTCTTCTTGTACAAACAGATGAAAGAAATTAGTCTAGAAGAAGACCCACTAGCCTGGTGGAGGAGAAACTTATCTATGCAGTCCCGCCTCTAGTTGTGCATCAGAACGAGTATTCAGTACTTCGGGCCTAATCTGCAGTCCAAGAAGAATGAGATTGACTGAAGACCATATCAACACACTTGTTTTCCTGGCTAAGAACCTCAAACAAGCAAATAAATTCCCAACCCCAGCTTAGTTTGTCATTTCAGAATAGGCCATGTTTTAGTTTGTGTTATTTATTTTTTGTAGTTTTATTATAGCAGGGTGCCATAGAAGGGTTTGTCTGGGATTTTGATATTGCTGGCCTATGCCAAGATGAAGATAGGTCATCAGTATCTGATTGGTGGGGGTCTGACTCCCGGCACCACCACTGACTCTTGATCAGCTGTGAAGAGGCCGTGGCCCTCTGGTGAACGCTGCAGCCGCATAGTTTACCAGGCAGGCACAGACTCACCAGAGCTCCATCACCTCTTCAAACAGCTGATCAGCAGGGGGCCTGCCGGGCGTCAGAACCTGGCCGATTAGCTACTGCTGCCCTGAGGATGGGCCATCAATATCACAAACCCTGACAACCCCTTTCATTTAAACTACTTGTTATGTACAAAAAGGGTTATGGTACCCAGCCCGTAAGGGAATCTACAGAAGGGGGAACGAGACAATAGGCTTTATCTAAAGAGGATCTACCTCTAGTACAGGGATCAGCAATCTTCAGCACTTCAGCCGTTGCGAAACAACAACTCCCAGCATGCAAACATGCTCGACTGTTCTTCTAACTTCCACAGAAGTGAATGAAGCATTCTGGGAGTTGTAGTTTCTGAACAGCTGGAGTGCCGGAGGTTGCTGATCCCTGCTCTAGTATGACAGTTCTCCGTTTTAGTAATTTCTGTTTTTAGTAAAATACTTCCATTCTCTGACTGCACAGTGTGCATTTCAGTGTAATTCAGGAAGACCATCTTTTCATATAACATATCTTGTCTACTCTTTATTATTCCTGCTAATACTTTATGATAATATTACAACTGGGTGCTACCAGTCCCATCCTACGTGTACAGTCTGAAACTGGGAGCAGCATAAGGTTATAGACTGTGCCAGTCAGAGTGGGAATCTTTGGAGGGACACGTGCTCAACTTGTAACACCAAGCTCCAATACAAACTTCTAGCTGGAATAATAGAGGAATAGCACAAAGTTGAGTTTGTAAGAGATAGAATAAATGCTCCAGAATTATTCGCCTAAGGCCTCTTGCACACAAAGTTTTTTTTTTTTCCGTTTCCGTTCCGTTTTTGCGGATTCCGTATGCGGAACTATTCATTTTAATGGTTCTGCAAAAAACTGAATGTATTCAGTTTTTGTATTTCCGTATATCCGTTCCGCTGAAGGATAGAACTTGTCCTATTATTGCCCGTAAATAACGATCCGTGGCTCCATTCAAGTCAATGGGTCAGCAAAAAATACGGAATGCATACAGAACACATCCGTATGGCTTCCGTTTTTTGCGGATCCATGCCCACTTTGCCCATGTGTTTACTGTTAAAACACATTACTGTACAGTACATTAATGATTTAAAAGGTTATGTTTATGTTTGCGATCCGCAAAAAAGGAATCGCATACGGAAACCATACAGAGATTTTTTGCAGAACTACGGAACGGAAACACAACAGAAACAAAAAAAGGAACAATGGATCTATGAAAAACGGACCGCAAAACACAGAAAAAGCCATACGGTCGTGTGCAGGAGGCCTAAGGAGGAGTCGGTGCAGCGGAGGTGTTACATTGTAAAATTTAATACCAAACTCTGACAATCTGATATCTGGTGCGATTTTTCTGTTTAATTCTATAACCGTTTTACGTTTAAATAATCAAAAGGCTTTTTTGTGTTGTATTTTATTTTTGCGTGGTATCGAATGGTATCGAGGATCTCAATACTTTTTTATTGCATCGAAATCGAATGAAAATTTTGGTATCGTGACAATCCTATGTGCTAGTACAAAAAATACCCCCTTATAATGTGCACAAGCACAAAAAATAACCCCTTATAATAGGTGCTAGTTCAAAAAATGCCCTATTAAAATGTGTGCCAGTACAAAAAATGTCCCCTTCTGTGTGCCAGTACAAAATATGCTTCCTCTTAGTGACCCCAGTAGGGCCAATGTCTCCATAGTGTCCCCCTCCTCCTCCCTATGGTGGGCCAACAGCATGGAGCCAAATAAAAAACAATAAACTCAAATACTTACCTCCATGCGGCTGTCAGCGTTGCGGTGCAGGCCTTTTCCAGCGTGTTTCCTGAGCTGCACACTGCCCGGCTCAGATGGTGCGCCACCTGTGCCGAGCTCTGATAGGCTACAGGCACTCCTGAAGTCTGTGAGAGGGAAAGGTGGGGCAGGGAGACATCACTCCTTTGCCCCTCCACAGCACCTAACTGTATCGCCATCTTGAGGACCGCGATACATAATTGATGGTACGTAATTTTAGACCCTTGCTTAGGGACTTGGTCTCAATTGAGACTGCTGAGACCCCTATAGCTACGCCCCTGACTCCATTTAAACATGGGGTCCCAGCAGTTCGGCCCCCAAATATCTAACAGTCATTCCGTATCCAATAGATAGGGCAGAACTTCTTGTTACTGGAAGAACCCTTTAACCCTGTGTATCCTTTTTTTTTCAGTATTCACATTAGAATTCATTGGCATAAGTAAATCTGTAAATATATTGCAATACATGTCTTGTACTAATTTTAAATTACAGCCTGCATTATACTCAGAGTTGCATTCACAATCCTGTATCTATCAGAGCTGAAATCGCCCAGCTTTTTCTTGACGGACCTCTGTCTTCACATAGCTTTCACAAAGTGATTTGATAAAATAAACCCCTCGACACTATAGGAGCTCAGCTAAAACTAATATCAGTGCATGACTGTTTCCAATGACAGCAGAACTGTGAATACAGCTCTGGAGTATATAGGCTTTGAAGTAGAAGTAAAGTAATGCAATGTATTTTCAAGGTTACTTTGTATGCTGTTTGGCATGTTTCATTGAACAAATCAATAAAAACTATGTTCAATTGTGAAAATGTCCTTTAAAAGGTTATGCTATTATATGGTCACATACTTCTTAAGGTTTTATATGGTCACATAAAAGAAAATGCACTTAAAGAAAAGGTCTGTTTGCTTTGTGATTGCATCTGCTACATACAACCGAGACAAAAGGAAAAAGTAGATACCGTATTTTTGGCCCATAAGACGCACCTAGGTTTTAGAGGATGAAAATAGGAAAAAATATTTTGAACAAAAGCTGTGTTAAAATATTGTTCTGTTATTTTATAAAAAATTTGAACTCTGTAAACATTAACAGTAGTAACCAGCAGCATTAACAACCATCATTACTGACTCACATGTCCACGTACACTACTCCTCTATTCATCAGGGAACCCCAAAAACTCCTTATCACTTCTGTCCAAGTTAATCACACTCTGTGGCTCAGTATCACTAGTATCGCTGCCTTCAGATTCGTTGTACAGCATATTGTCCTCAATGCCATCCAAGGCATTGCTGATGCCACACTTTTTGAACGATCTGATGATGATTTCATCGTTGACTGCCTGCCATGATACTTTCCCCAACTCACAGACTTGGGTGATGGTGGGCCTCTTCATCCGTCCAGTGGGAATCAGGTCATGGTTCCCAGCTGCCATCCACTTGTTCCATTCCTCCCTCATGAACACTTTTGTCCAGAGGTTGTAGCTGGCTGGTAAGACCCCCAGTAATTGCCACTAGATGGGTGTTCACTTCCACCTTTTGTGGTTTCGCTGACATGTGCCCTAACCTGGTCAAGCACTTGTAGGGCCTGTTTCTTCAGAAGTCCTCCAGGGCATCTGGACCACACCTTTTTTGATTCATACTTTTATGCCATTTTCGTCCATCCACCCTTTGTCGTAAATATGGACAATCACTCCTTATGGGATCACCTCTTTTGGCATGTTCTTCCTTTTGAAAATCAGCATTGGTGGCAGCTTGGTGCCATCTGTGCCGCAGGACAACACAACCGTGTAATAGGTTTTCTCGTGTCCTGAGGTTTTCACTGTTATGGTTTCTGCGCCTCTCACATCAATGGTCCTGTTCGATGGAACATCAATGGTTTACGAGACATCATCCATGTTCCCAATCTGGCCTATTTCATGGCCATTTTTCTTTCTTGAATCCAGCACAAATTTATGAAGAGAGAATCTTGGACTCATATTCTTTGGGCATTTTTTGTGCAATTCTTGTTTTGGTGCGCATAGCAAGGCCACATCTAAATATGAACCTGTAGCACCATGAGGCCGATCCAGTGAAGTCGTCAATGCCTTCACATATGATCATTTTTGTAGATAGTGAGAAGCCATTGTTCCTGTGACGTATGATCCACTCTTTCATGTCCACGTCTAGCTGTGGCCACTTTGCAGCACACCCACGAAAAGTGTGTTTACTTTTATCCGCTTTTTCCAACTGATCCTCTTGTTTCCTCCATTCACGAATCATCTTTTCAGTTGGAGGCGGCCCAAAATGTCTCTCCGCTGCCCTGTTTCCATGCTCTTTGGCATATTTTATCACCTCCAGTTTAAAAGGAATTTTATAAGAAATCCTTTTCTGCTTTGACATCGTTCAGAAATGTACAGTATGCAGCAGGAGACTACGGTAATTCTCTGCAACAGAATACAGTAATGTAAGAACTGTCAGCACTACAATTATGGGGCTACTCCAGCTAAGAACATCAGTGGATGACAATGTTATGGGTAGAGTTGAGTGAACTTCTGTTTTAAGTTCGGCTTCCAAAGTTCGGGTTTGGGTTATCGAAGCATCCCGTTATGGATTCCGCTACCACAGACCATAACGGCATTTGGAATCCATAAGGGGATTCTTCAATGAACCCGAACCTTGGACAACACGGAGGACCTGGGGTGACGTCACCATCATGTGATCAGTGCAGGGGGTGTGGCTCAGTACTGGATTAGATAAGAGGTGGTAGCCTACGACCTCTTATCCAATCCAGTACTGAGCCACGCCCCCTGCACTGATCACATGACGGTCACGTCAACCCAGGTCCTTTACCCCTGTTTCCAAATGCCATTATGGTCCGTGGTAGCGGAATCCATAACGGTATGCTTGGATAACCCGAACCCGAACTTTGGACGCCGAACTTAAAACAGAAGTTCGCTCAACTCTAATTATGGGGAGATCTGACGCTAACACAATGTTATGGGGGGATCTGCCGCTGACACAAGTTTACGCGCCGGACACATGCCAAACCTGACACATCAAAGCCTGACGAAGGGCTCATTACTCAGCCCGAAACATTGCTTATGAGTCACTATGTCCGTGCTGTCTGAATTCTATTGAATGTTGAAAGTTTGTGTGGTGGAGCACAGAACATAAAACTTGACATTCACCCAACCAGCTAGATTGTGAGAGAGTGCTGTGATCTTCTTTGTTAAAACTACAGAAGTTTATGGGGGTAATCTGCTGCTGACACAATGTTATGGGGAGGATCTGCTACTGACACACATATGAAGGGTGGGGGCTCTGCCTCTGACACAATTTTATGTGGTGGATCCATAGGCCCAAACAGTTCTAATTTTGTTTCATCAGTCCACAGAACACTATCTCAAAACTTTTGTGGTTTGTCCACATGACTTTTGGCATACTGCAGTCAACTCTTCCTATTCTTTGGAGACAGCAAGGGGGTGCGCCTGGGAGTTCTGGCATGGAGGCCTTCATTACGCAGTGTGCGCCTTATTGTCTGAGCTGAAACTTCAGTACCCGCATCTGACAAATCTTTTTTCAGTTCCTCAGCAGTCACACGGGGACTTTTCTCCACTTTGCGCTTCAGGTAGCACACAGCAGTCGAAGTCAGCATCTTCTTTCTGCCACGACCAGGTAGCGTTTCAACAGTGCCCTTTGCCTTGAATTTGCGAATGATGCTTCCTATGGTGTCTCCTGGTATGTTTAACATCTTTGCAATCTTCTTATAGCCATTGCCCTTCCTGTGAAGAGAAATCACCTCTTCTCTTGTCTTCCTGGACCATTCTCTTGACTTCACCATGTTTGTAAACACACCAGTAAATGTCTAGAAGGAGCCGAATATCACAGTCATTTTAAATCTGCCTAATTGGCGCTCATTATGCTTGATTGCTGCTCCTTGACATCTACAGGTGTTTTCAATACCTGATCGAAAACACTTAAATGAACCTCTGTTCTTAAGAGTGGTCGTCTTTAAGGGGTTGAATAATTGTGTCAATGAAGAAATCACAAAAAAAAAAAAATTTAATACTGTATTACAAAAACAATTGATGTCATTTTAGTTGCATTTGCATCTGCCTCCTCCCTCAGACCTCAGGCAAATCGCCCTCCTCCCTCATCTAAAACTCCATCAGATGTCAGACAAAACTCCCTTCTCCCTCAGAAGTCAGTCAAAGTTCCCTCCTCCCTAACTCAAAAGTATGCAATACACAAACGCTACGCCTGAAGAAGCTGCTAGCTGCTGGAAAGGCAAAGGACCTGTGATGATGTCATGACCATGTGATGAGTCATGTGTGTGGGAGGGGTCAGATTTCACAGCGGCTGTGTACAGAACTGTAGTCATCAAATAAGCTGTGTATTAGATATGTGTGTACTGTGTAGTAGAGATATGTGTGTATCCTATCTCAATTACACAGTACACAGCTCTGCTACATGCAGGATACACACATCTCTATTACACAGTACACACATCTCTAATACACAGCTCTATTTGATGACTACAGTTCTGTACACAGCCACTGTGAAATCTGACCCCTCCCACACATGACTCATCACATGGTCATGACATCATCACAGGTCCTTTGCCTTTCCAGCAGCTGAGTTAGGGAGGAGGGAATTTTGACTGACTTCTGAGGGAGTTTTGGATGAGGGAGGAGGGCGATTTGCCTGAGGTCTGAGGGAGGAGGCAGTTTTGGATGAGGGAGGTTTGGCTGATGTCTGAGGCAGTTTTGGATGAGGGAGTTTTGGCTGATGTCTGAGGGAGTTTTGTCTGACATCTGATGGAGTTTTAGATGAGGGAGGAGGGCGATTTGCCTGAGGTCTGAGGGAGGAGGCAGTTTTGGATGAGGGAGGTTTGGCTGATGTCTGAGGCAGTTTTGGATGAGGGAGTTTTGGCTGAGGTCTGAGGGAGTTTTGGCTGACATCTGATGGAGTTTTAGATGAGGGAGAAGTGAGTTTTGCCTGAGGGAAGAGGACTGATGGAGTTTGGGCTGACAAAGGAGGGAGTTTTGCCTGACGGAGGATGGAGTTGTGGATGATGTCTGACAATGTCCTAATATGGACACCGTACTAATATACTAGTGCGACACCAACAGAGGAAAATGCTACTGTTACACTTTATAAATGGGACATATAAGGTTCAGTGGTAGCAGTCACACTGGTTCAGGTGCCCTCTGCCACCTGAGAAGGCTCTATTAAAGATGTTGTGTTGGAACTCAAGCTATGCAACTGCTTCCTGAGGAAGATATGGTCTAGCATTTTCCTCTGTTGGTGTCGCACTAGTATATTAGGAATTATACCACCGACATTCTCTGTTCTTTAGGATCATAATAATGATGTAAACCTTAGATTCCAACATCCCTGAGACCATCTATGTCACTCATACCTTAACACAGAGCCAAGATTTGTTAGAACAAGACGGACACCTGCATTACAGTAATGTATACTTCTACACTATATTGTCAAACACTTTATGATCATTTGCATATTTTTGGGATTTTTAATGATAAAGTTGACCTGATTACACATTCTATTCACGTGTCATGGAAAGCAGCTGCTATGGTTATTTCAGCACTTAGTAAAATGATCCACATTATGAAATAGGCTTTCCAATAATTAGTCAGTGATACAAAAAGTGGTCCATCAACATAGCCCCCCACCCTAAATAGGAACAGATAGACTTGCATTTAGATGTAACACATAATGGTGGGGTACAGGCAGTATTGTGCAGTTTATGATTTCATAATACGTGTAAATATACACTCGTGTCCGTCTATGATTAATTTATTGATGAATCACAATACAAGATTTTCATTGGCTTGGGAAATAAAACAAACTGAAAGCCAAACACAGTAATTCTGCCGAGAAAGGCTATTTGAACCAGTCATTCCTGTCCACCTACTAAAATTTCTGTTCACATTTGGCACACACCACAATAGGAAAATTATTGTTGTCTAGAAAAACGAGACAGCATACAGGATTAAAAAAAAATATTAAAATCAGAAAAAGCGGTGCTAGGGACAATCAAGGGATCATTTGTGCTGTCTGAGTTTAAAAGCAAGAAGTACAGCCATATTTTATTATCTACACCTGTCCTTAGGTGGCCATAGATTGGAAGATGGTTTTTGACTGAGCAGTCTCCAGTAAGGACCAAATTGTTAAAAGGGTTTTCTGGAATTTCGATATTGATGTCTATCCTTAGGATAGGTTATCAATATCAGATCAGTGGAGGTCCAAGTCCCAGCTGTTTAAAGAAGATGCAATGCTCTGGTGACCACCATGGCATCTTTCTAGGCCTTTGATGTGAGGTGAATCAGTCATGTAACCTAGGTGCAGCTCAGTCCTCTTCAAATGAATGGGGCTGAGCTGCAATACCGAGCACAGCCGTTATACAATGTATGCATTGTGCTAGGTAAGCTGCGAGGAGGCCACTGCCTCCCTAACAGCAGATTGGAGAGGGTCATGGGTGTCGGACCCCCACCGATCTGATATTGATAATCTATCCTAAGGATAGAATCTCAGAAAACCCTTTTAACAATCCAATGCTGAAGAAACATCAGATCATTCCAAAATCAGCAGAAATCCTATGACAGACTGGAGGAAGTTTGTAGGTGAGGACAGCATGCCTTTGGTAGATAACTCTTTAGAAATACAATTTAATTGGTAAAGTATATTTGTGTGCCCTCAAATGCAACCCTTGATTCCTTTATAGGGTTGCATATTTCATTTGGCAAGAGATGGGTCAAAGGGATTGGTGTACAAATAACACTTTTCCACGGGGTCGAACCCTTAGCGTTCACAAGAACGTGGTTCTTGTGGTAGTGTTTATGCGTCACCACTGATTAGTTCACTTCTATGGGACTGATAGAAATAGCCAATCAATGTATTTCACTTGGCAATGAATGGAGCAGTGGTTACACATTACCTCTCTATTCACACAGGGGATCATAAATCCCTTTTTTCGTCATTGTTGTGGGCAGGTGACAAATTTGTGGGCCAATCCCTTTAAGAAGCTGGCAGACACATACAGTATATAGATATATAAATTTACACATCAATTTTATGTTAGACAGATACGTCTTCTTTGGACCACTACCTCACATTGCTGCTTTGGTGGGATAGATGAAATGTCAATATTACAGGCATTTTTCTGGGGATTTGACTAAATTCTAGCTTTAGACAATGTGGAACGCGTAGCTAGAGTCAGGCAGTTACATGAGCACAGCCTGATTGAGGAATCTGCACTATAACGCAAAGGTAAGCACTGGTGAAAGAATTTTCCTTTCACGGGTCCCTCTATGGCCTTTTTTCACAAACAGGGCAAACTGGGAATTTGCAGTGGCCCTGGAAAAAACATAAAAGTGGCCCCATGTGGTAGGCATGCCCAAATTGGCAGAAGGTGGGGCCAACAAAAGTGGACATGTTCAGCAATACTACAGCGCAGCACCAATCAAGCAGCAGAATTAAACTGTGGCGCAAAATACTGTTCCAGCACAAAATTTCTCCCCAAAAGCTGTGGTGGTCAGCGCCTCCGGTCCTCCTCCTCCTCCCCCAGTTGTCTCTTATTAAAATAGAGGGGACTGAGGAGGGGATACACGGGCCACGACACCAAGCTAGCCCCCCAGTCAACAGTTCTACAGAACATACAGGAAATGATAGCAATACATACGTATGACATCCAGTTCTGCTTCCTGTGATTGTAAATGTTCTCTTTCCTCATCTTCTCCATTTGGACCCGACCTCCAGAAAAACCTCTTTCAGCCATGCCTTGTCTTTGCAGAGTATGTCACACAGACAATTTAGATTCAACACTTTTCCATCATCCACCCCACCTTTTCAACATAAAACTCCCCATGCTGGTGCCCTAACAGTGTCGTCCTGTTGCCACCCCAATACTGTGCCCCCCAATACACCCAAGTACTATACAGCAGCAAAAATAGTGCCATACAGATAGTCCATCTGAAAATACTAGTACAGTGCAAAATAATTGTGCCAAGCACAGTGCTCTCAACAGTTATAGTGCTCACTATTAGTGCCCTAGTAGTAACAATGCCCCTATATGGCCACCAGTAATAATAATTCCTCCTATAGTGCCTCTAGTTGTAATAATGCTTCCCTATCATTGCCTCTAGTAATAATATGCTCCACTAGAGTGTCTCCAGTAAAAATACCCCCCCTAAAGTGTCCCCAGTAGTAATAAAACTGTCTATAGTAATAATAATGTCCCCCTACAATGCCCCTAGTAATAATATCCCCATAGTGACCCCAGTAAGTGCCCTCAGTAATGCCCCCTATAGTGCCCCCATATTGCCTACATAGCGTCCCTAGAACTAAAAATGCCCCCCAGTGGTGCTCCCAGTAAGTGCCCTTAGTAATGCCCCCTATACTGCCCCCAGTATTCTCCACATGTGACCAAGTGAAAAAAAAATTACTCACATGAGTTTCTTTTCACACCGCTGTCTGCATCCCGATGCAGGTGGTTGTGATGACATCATTGCGCCACCTGTGTCCTGTCACAGACAGCTTTGTTTATGTCATTGTACTGCCTATGTCCCACTGCTGGAGGTCACGATAATGTCATCACTTTGTGACTGCCTGCACTGTTCATACACTGCCTCATAGGTTTAGGCCTGTAAGTGTAAACTGTGGGGAAAGGATCCATTGACTTCCATTCTTAACTGCAATATTCAACTGTATTGCCGTACTGAGGAAGGCACCGTCAGCTGCCAGCCAGGTACTTAGGTACCTGATGTTCTCAGTTTTAATTAATGGTGGGGCTGTCAGGCCGTTGGCCTTGAGGTGGGCTTCGGACCACTGGGAATCTTTCTAGCTAGTTTGCCCCTGAGCAGGGCCGGTGCTATAATAAGGCAGACCAAGCGGCTGCCTTAGGGCGCATAGAAGGGGGGGGCTCCAAAATGAACTTTTTTTTTTTTAAATCACTTTCGTGATGTGATCATGGGGGGGGCACCAAAATGTAGCTTCGCTTGTGCTGGCAAAAATCCTTGCACCGGCCCTGCCCCTGAGGACAAACACCTAAAAAAACACGTAACATTTGTCCTGACCCAGTTGCCCTCAAATAGAGATGCAATATGTGAGAAGGCCAGTTTATTGGCCTGTATTTGTGGGAGGGGCGTAAGTAGCACATTTATACCAGGCAGGCGCCTCCCTTGGGCGTGTCGACGGCTGCTGCGTACCCTCCCAACCCACCCTTCTTTTCATAAACATCTTGCAGGGCATGCCCCCCTTCAGGCATTCCTCCTACGCAGCGGTTACGGCACAACTCAAGCCGCTTAGCCTAGTTAGGTAGGCAGGTAGACTGTTACGTGTCATGTAGCCCCGACCACAAATGAAAATTAACAAAAATGATGATGAACACATATGAAAAGCCTGTTTAAAGGTAGCACTATATGATTACAAAAAAATAATAATAACTAGAATGTAAAAAAAAAGCATTTTTTATTTTTTATGAAACGTTCTAAAAAAAAGCCCAAAATATGGGTGTCATTTATTAACCTGAAATATGCCTATATGCCAATCTTAATAAATAACCCCCTCTGTTTATAAAATTATTTAAAACAAAAGAAATTTCAATTCATTACAAAACATAAACGCAGCAAAAATCATGTCACTAGCCCGACAAATAAAAACATTATAGCATTAAACGAACATACACTAAAAATGGCTAAACTGTGTCTGGTCCTGAAGAGCCAGATACCCTGCAGGAAAGCAACGGATTGATTTAATTGAATATATTTAGGCCAATGTTTGCGTAAAACCATGCTAAAAGTCTCTTCATATGGAAGACAGTATATCTAGGTTGTCTAAAGCAAACAACCCCTTTAAGGGTATGACCACACTGGATGGTCATGATTCGGTCGGGTTGCAGCCATGCTGCGGTCAAGAACACCGGGGGCAACAAGCCCATAGCTGCCTTTCCGCACTATATAGTTGGTCTTCATTGTTAATGGCCGTGTGGTATTGAAGTAGCTGACCGACTATACAGTGCAGAAAGGCAGCAGAGGGCCGCACAGTTCTTAACCACAGCACGACCGCAACCCGACCGGATCACAACTGTGCCTTGTGGTCGTACCCTAAGGCCCCATTCACACGTCCATAGTGTGTTGCGGATACGCAACACACCTTGCCGCCAGCCCCATAGAGATGCCTACATTTGTCCGCAATTGCGGGCAAGAATAGGACATTCTCTATATTATTGTGGAGCCGCCGGCCGGAAGATCGTCGGCGCGATCTGCAAATGCGGATGCGGAGAGCACAGTGTGTGCTCTCCGCATCCATCACGTCCCCATTCAAATTGAATGGGTCCGCACCCATTCCGCAGATTTGCGGAACAGGTGCGGACGAACATTGCGGACGTGTGAATGGGGCCTAATGGTTTGATGTAGGTCCCTTCATTTCAGGTTTTTATCCATGGTGGAAGTTAGAACGTACTTGACAAATTCAATTCAATTAAGAAGATTCATTTAATGCAGTGCAATCTGCAGGCAGCAATAATAGAGCAGGAGGAGCTGAGCATTGATTTATAGTTTTGTGGGAAAATAATCATTAAAATGTGTAATTTATTCATTAAACTGTCAGCTCTTTCTGAACTCTGTAGCCAAGTGTCTGACAGCCTTCCCTGTATACTGAAATAACGCCCGCTTGGGAAACTCAGCTCAGAAAGAGCAAATATTTAAAGGGGTATTGTGATTTTTATTGTTTTAACTTATTTGTTAATATAATAAGAAACCATAAAATGTTTTAATATACACGTATTTAAAATTCTGCATCCATACCTTTCTTATATCAGGTAGTTGACCCCTAGATGCAGTAGAATGGTGTAGCCCATCTATCAGTCCTGTGTAATGTATGCATGGCCTAACTGAAACATGGCATCAGTCCTGTGACATTCTTCACTTCATGTAATTTCTGACATTCAGTAAGCAACAGGAAAAAGCGTTGGCCTATGCGCTCTCCCACGGTCCCGGTCACCAAAGAGGCTGACATTTTTTCCTATAGTGTGTAAGCCCGACCATCGCTGATGGATTACAGGGTGGTTGCAACTATAGAAACGAGCAGTGTATAATGTGATGGAAAATGGCAATATCGATAATCACAATACATTAGTAAGTGCCTTGTATTAACATTCTCTACATCAGCGGTCCCTAACCATCGGGCCGCGGCCCAGTCCCGGGCCATGGGCCAGCAGGTACTGGTCCGCAGAGAAGGGAACTATTGGTTCCTGTGCCCTGCTGTTTAGCCTCATAGGCTGAAGGCTGGTAGGCCTGAGGCCTATGAGGCAGTGCTAACATGCAGTGCTAACATCACAGGTGGCGTGACAACATCATGACGCCACCAGAGACCCGGAGCAGAGCGCCTGTAATGCTGGTAACCGGGGAGGAAGTAGCAGCAGGGAAAAATAATGATGTGGACAGACAGCAGGAGTGAGGTAAGTATTTAGTTTTTTTTCTAAAAAAAAATTTCGTCTGGTTTAGGGACACTACTGGCGGCACTATATCTTAAGAGGCACTCTAGGAGGGAAGGGTGGAGGGACCACTACTAAGAGGCATTATATGTAAAGAGGCAACTACTGGGTGACATTGTATGTAAAGATGGCAGTACAGGGGGATGTTATGTGTACAAAGGACACTACTGGACGGCATTATATCTACTGGGACCTAAATGGGGAGGATTACCAAGTAGGTGTATAAGGGGAGGCATTAATACTAAATAGGTGTGTTCAATTATACAGAAGGAAGTTGTGGTCAGGAGACATCATCATGGTGATCTGTGCAGGACTGAGAAAAAGGAAAGAGAATGACTCCAGCCAGAGAAGACATCACTTTTAAGTCACTGAGTGGGGGCTTAAATGGGAAGACTAATGATTGGGTCATGGTGTAGCGGTATTACTTGGCCTTTATAAAGTCTTATTATTGACCATGTTGGCCATGTATTCTGTAATATGAACTTTTTTGTGTTTTTTTTATGTACATGAATAACCTCGACACCAACCACCCCCTCCCCCACCCCCACCAGTCCTCAGAAAAAATATCTTGTATCAAACTGGTCCCTGGTATGAAAAAGGTTGGGAACCACTGTTCTACATGATAAATGCTAGAGATGAGCGAATTTCATATTTTAAAATTTGTTCATGCTTCGTTTGGTGGTAAAAGGTGAATTGCGTTATGGATTCCGTTACCACGGACCATATCGCAATTCTATGACGGAATGCATAATGGAATGCCTTTAGAGGGATTCCGTTATTCATTCCGTCATAATTGAAGTCTATGGGCTGCAATACGGATCAGTCCCGTTTCCGTTATGCAGGAGAGGAATGCCTCTAAAGGCATTCCGTTATGCATTATGTCATAGAATTGCGTTATGGTCCGTAGTAACAGAATCCATAACGCAATTCACCTATTACCACCAAATGAAGTGTGAATGAATTTCATAACATGAAATTTGCTCATCTCTAATAAATGCTATTTGCTGAAGTGACAAAAACTCTTTCATTGAAAGCCAGGTCACATGATATCTATCAGGGTCACATGACAGGTCACTTCGCTGATGTCATGTTTAGTCCTATCCAGCACGCCTATGGATGCATTTTGCAGGACTAAAACGGCCATTTTTTTTTCTTTAGGGAGAGGCTACTATGTGGATATGAGTATCAAAGGCCTATGAGAAAAATTTTTAATAGATGTATATTAAAAAAATGTTCAATATCCTATTCTCTAAATAAATAAATATAATCATTAAAACCTGAATACCCCTTTAAATAAACTAATACACTGAATCATTCCCCATAAGACTGTCCATCAGTCTGCTCGGCTGTTCCAGCTCTATAACCTGCTGCCTACGGATTGCACTGCGTTTCATGGTGACTGGTAAATGGAACCTTTTACCAACATTTATATTAAGATAATGGAAACGCCCTGCAGGCGCCATTACACTGAAATCAAACACGGTGAAATTCTCAGCAGTCCTGATGCTTTATCATCAGTAGACAAAACAGAAGGAAATTTTACTTTGGAAGATTCATTGGATGGTTGTTGTAAGAAAATATTATCACTGAATGAACTTTACAGTGTTAACTAAAACTTTATTAAAACTTAGTTAAAATATTAAGGGGGTCATTTGCCAAGCTGAAATATGCCTAAATAAGGCGTATTTCAGACGCAGATGGCTGCGCAACAATTAGTTGTGCCGCTATCTGTGACTTTGCCCCGCTCAAGACAGGTCTAAAATTTCAGGTGTGGCGTGGGCGGGTAAGGGCCGGTAGGCCCATCTAATTCATTCTTTTCAATGCCTGTTTTAGATGTAGAAAATGGTCTAAATGTACAACAGCTATGAAGCTGTCTTACATTTAGAAGTCCTGCATATCCACCGCCAGCACAGGGCCTTTATTAGGACCGACGTCTAAAACTTAATAAATGTGTCCCTTAGTTCCCTACAAAATAGAGAAGTGATACAAATAGTTACTTCTGTATCACAGATGTGTAGATAAATAGACTAACATTGTGGGAAGCAGAGAAGGGGAGAGGAGGTGAGAGGTGCTGTTAGAGCCCTACACTACTGATACCGAACCCTCCAGTGGTTGTTGTAAGAAAACTCTGCCCAAAGAAGCAAAACAATCTAATCATCGTGACATGGAGAAGTGAGGTATCGGAGGTAGTTGACTTTCTTCAACCTGTCTGCCGAAAAAATCTGCCGACCCTTAGTAAATGTAAACTGGCCAACATGGTACAAACCACTCTAAAAATGGTGCAAAAACTTTACAACAAAAGTTTACATTTAGGGTTCATTCACAGGACCATATTTCTGGGTCCAATTTTGCGGAACAGGTGTGGACCCATTGATTTCAAAAGATCTGAACAGTATACGTAGTTCTGTTCCGCGGCCCTGCAAAAAAGATAGAGCATATCCTATTCTTGTCCGCAATCGTGGGTAAGAATAGGTATTTCTATCACAGGGCTGTGTGCAAAATGCGGCCGGTACTCATGTTTTGTGGACCACAAAACACTTATGATCGTGTGAATGGACCCTAACTAAGCGTTGTCCAGATTTATCACAGTCACTGATGCTGGATGATAAACCTGGTGCATTTTTAGATTGTTTAGTCCAGGTATGCTCAACCTGCGGCCCTCCAGCTGTTGCAAAACTACAACTCCCAGCATGCCCGAACAGCCTAGAGATATCGGCCTACAGTAGGGCATTGTGGGAGTTGTAGTTTTACAACAGCTGGAGGGCCGCAGGTTGAGCATGCCTGGTTTAGTCTGAGCTTTTACCATCTGTTGGTTGGCTTACTTTGGCCCAGTTTTGTAGCAATTTTGGCATACATTGGCACGTCTTAAATGGGTTGTCCATCTTTTTTAACTGTTGGTAGCAGCTTGTCTTACCTGTTGAAAAAAGTCATACTTACTTGCTGCCCGCCTTCCCATTCCAGTTTCCTGTCTGTGGTCTTCCCGTCTCCATCCTGTAAACTTCAGATGGGGTCACCTGTGTTGCTGCAGCCAATTACAGGACAGCGACCACACAAGGGAGTCAGAGAGCCAGGGTGTCAGAATGGAGATGGAGGTCAGTATAGTAAAAAAAAAAAAAAATGAACAAAGTTGGACAATGCCTTTAAGCCAGGCCCTTCCCAGCAAACCGTGCCCCTTCCAGCTAGGTCACACCCCCTTGTCAGGCAAGCTGTAAAAAATGTCTATATAACATTTAATAAATCGGGTGCAAAAACTGTGCCCCAAAAGTTCTTTCTTTCAAATTGCACATACAGTTAGGCCCATATACATATGGACACTGACACAAATTTAGTTTTTTTTTACCTGTTTACTAAAACATATTCTAGTTATAGGTATATAACGGACATTAACATAAAGTCCAGACTTTTAGCTTACATTTGAGTGTCTCCACATTAAAATTGGATGAAGGGTTTAGGAGTTTCAGCTCCTTTAGGGTCCATTCACACGTCCGTAAGTGTTTTGCGGATCCGCAAAACACGGACGCCGGCAATGTGCAATCCGCAATTTGCGGACCGCACATAGCCAGCACTATAATAGAAAATGCCTTTTCTTGTCCGCAATTGCGGACCAGAATAGGACATGTTCTTTTTTTTTTCAGGAACGGAATTGCGGATCCTGAAAAAACTGATCCCGGAAAAACTGATGCGGATCCCGAAAATGTGGATCTGCATCCGTTTCAGCTCCGTTGAAAACGAATGGGTCCTGAAATTGGGGAAGGGATGCGGACACAAATTACGGATATGTGAATGGAGCCTTACATGTGGTTTTTAAAGTGACCAAAAGTAATTGGACAATTGGCTCGAAGGCTGTTTCATGGGCAGGTGTGGGCAATTCCTTCAATATTTCATTCTCAATTAAGCACATAAAAGGCCTGGAGTTGATTTCAGGTGTGGTGCTTGCATTTTGAAGATTTTGCTGAGAAGTAAAGATCCGGTCAAAGAAGCTCTCCATGCAGGTGAAACAAGCCATCCTTCATCTGCGAAAACAGAAAAAACCCATCCGAAAATTGCTACACTATTAGGAGTGGCAAAATCTACAGTTTGGTACATCCTGAAAAACAAAGAAAGCACTGGTGACCTCAAGAATGCAAAAAGACCTGGACGCCCTCAGAAGACAACAGTGGTGGATGATTGCAGAATAATTGCCATGGTGAAGAGAAGCCCCTTCGCAACAGCCAACCAAGTGAACGGCACTATCCAGGATATAGGTGTATCAATATCCAAATCTACCATAAAGAGAAGACTGTATGAAAGTAAATACAGAGGGTTCACTGCACGGTGCAAGCCACTCATAAGCCTCAAGAATAAGAAGGCTAGATAGGACTTTGGTAAAAAACATCTTAAAAAACCAGCGCACTTCTGGAAGAACATTCTTTGGACAGATAAAACCAAGACCAACCTCTACCAGAATGATGGAAAGAAAAAAGTATGGCGAAGGCATGGTACAGCTCATGATCCAAAGCATACCACATCATCTGTAAAACACGGCAAAAAATGCAGACGATGTCCGTGTGAATACCGTTTTTTTGCGGAACAGAACAGCGGGCCTCTGATAGAACAGTACTATCTTTGTCAGTTATACGGACAATAAGGCCTCATGCACACGAACGTATTTTCATTCCGTGTCCATTCCGTTTTTCATTCACCATTTCAATGTTTCCGCAAAAGAAACGGAAGGTACTCCGTGTGCATTCCATTTCCGTATGTTCTTATTTCCGTTCCGCAAAAAAATAGAACAAATCCTATTATTGTCCGCATTACGGACAAGGATAGGACTGTTCTATTAGGGGCCAGCTGTTCCGTTCCGCAAAATACAGAATGCATCGTATAGTTTGCGGATCCGTTTTTTGCGGACCGCAGAATACATACTGTGCCCCAAAAGTGCATAAGGCCTAAGGAAAATTGCGGGTCGCAATGCATGAACAGCAACCGTGGGGCAGCTGCAGCGGACCGTGGAGCCATTCACTTGAATGGGTCCGCGATCCGCCCGTTCCGCAAAAAGATAGGACATGTTCTATCTTCTTGCGGAACGGAAGTCCAGCGAGCCTGCTCCGCACCATTCCTCATCTCCGGATTTGTGGACCCATTGAAGTGAACGGGTCTGCATCGGTGATGCGGAATCCACACTGAACGGTGCCCGTGTATTGCGGATCCGCATATGCAGTCCACAATACGGCAACAGGGCACACACATTTGTGTGCAGGAGCCCTATTAGGACATGTTCTATCCTTGAACGGAACGGAAATACGGAAACGGAAGGCACACGGAGTACCTTCCGTTTTTTTTGCAGATCCATTGAAATGAATGGTTCCGTATACGGAACCCAAAAAACTGAACGTAAAAAAAGACGTTCGTGTGCAAGAGGCCTTTTATGCAATCATTTTGTTCAACCCACTGAATTAAAGCTGAAAGTCTGAACTTCAACTGCATCTGAATTGTTTTGTTCAAAATCCATCGTGGTAATGTACAGAACAAAAAATTAGAAAAATGTTGTCTCTGTCCAAATATATATGGACCTAACTTAAATGGCAACAGCCTGAAAAGTGCTTAGTGTGGACTGTCAGTCCCTGAAAAGTGCTTAGTGTGGACTGTCAGTCCCTGAAAAGTGCTTAGTGTGGACTGTCAGTCCCTGAAAAGTGCTTAGTGTGGACTGTCAGTCCCTGAAAAGGAAATTCTGTAGATACATGGGGGTTCCGCAGCACACCCCACATATCAACAAGGTCAAGCACAGCCGCTGTTCTGTCACCAGAAGATTTTCTATCTATGCAATCCTATGAGATCAATATGAGAGTCTTTCAGTATCAGGCCTCTTGCACACGACCGTATGGTTTTGCGGTCCGTTTTAAATAGATCTGTTTTTCAGTTTTTTTGTTTCAGTAGTGTTTCCGCTTCCGTTCCGTTTTTCAGTTTTTTTTCTGTTTGTTATCGATTTTTTGCGGATCACAAACGGAAGCATGTCATATACAGTATACAGTAATTACATTGAAAAATTGGGCTGGACATAAAATTTTCAGTAGAAGTTTCCACAAAAACGGAACGGATACGGAAGACATACGGATGCATTCCATATCCGTTCTGTTTTTTTTACAGCCTCATTGACTTGAATGGAGCCACGGAACGGCAATAATAGGACAAGTTCTATCTTTTGACGGAACGAAAATACGTAAAAACAGAAACGAAATGCATATGGAGTACATTCCGTTTTTTTTGCGGACCGATTGAAATGAATGGTTCCACATACGGACCGTATACAGAACGCAAAAAACGGACTGTAAACGAAAAAAAAAAAAAACTTTCGTATGCAAGAGGCCTCATTCAGAGAATGACATCTGTAGTGACTGCAGTTTTTGATGTCTTATTTTTTTTATCCAAAAGCAAAAGCCAAGTCCTAAAAGTAGGAACAGGATAGGTCTTTTCTTAAAGGCATGTTATGTTAATTAAAGCAAATAAGTGTGATTCGTTGTATAACCAACAGCTTTCCAATACGACTTTCTCTATTAATTTCTAATGGATTTCAAGATCTCTACTTGCTGTCATTCAAAAGGAATCCTCGGTGCCAGGGATCTCAAGTCTCCCGGACGTTCAGGGTGTCTCCTGCTATTAGATAGCGACTCCCTGACGCCCGCATGTGAAACAATATATCCCGGAAAGGTTTACCCGCAGTAAACCTTTCCGGCAACCTGTAGCAGTGTCCCCTTCTCGGCCGGTCCTCTGACTCCTTGAGAACTCTAACTGGTGACGTCACGTCCGATGACTTGCCAGTCGGAGCTTTAGCCCACCTGCAGCTACTGCGCGTGCGCCAGCCTTACTCGAACTACCGCCACTGCGGCTGCGCGGCATCACATGCCACTGTCAGAAGCCTTGATTCCCCTCATTGCACCCAGGCATAGTAGAAAGTTCTTTTTGGTCATACATTATATAATGTTTTTACTATGTTCCCATATATGTTTTGTTCATGTTATACTTGCCTTTATACTGCATCAGCACAGTAACCTTGTAAAAAAAAAAAAAAAAACCTCCCTGAAATGAGTTTTCGCAGGTTGGGATGTCTGCGGTGCTTACTACTAGGGGATGGAAATCTCTCCCAGTTATGTTACTGCATGAGTGCTAACTGATCACAGGTATTGTAAAATCATCAGGGTCTTTTAATGGGCTGCGCCTGCATACTGTGAGTCCATCACATCACCAGGGCAAAATTGTATCCCCAGCATAAGGAGGCGTCCTACTGAATGACAGCAAGCAGAGATCTTGAAAAACCACAAGGAACTAATGACAGAAACTATATTACAAAATCTTATAATGTTTCACCATTCAATAAATTATAGAAATTTGCTCCTGGCGTTTTTGTTCCTTATGTTGCTTTTTTTGTCTTTCCTGCTTCTTTTAAAAAGTGCAGCATGCTGGAGCTCTTAGCTTTTTTTTGGTTTTTTTTTTAGGTGTTTTTACATCACATTCTCTATAGGCAAAGCCACCACAAAGAAAACGCTAGTGGGCAAGCACCCTGGGGGTCATTTACAAAGACCAGCTTGTCTTTTCCCCCTTTTTGCACTGGCTTTGCTGGTCATAAATTAGCTGCACATTCAGCAGTCCATGTGCCTGGCAGAGTAAGGGCTCAGGCACACAGCCGTTGCTCGACCATTCTGTGCATTAGGGACCGCAATTTGTGGTCCCCAATGCACGGGCAACATCTGTGCGGATTCCGCGGATGGATCCAGACCCATTCAACTTGATCCGTCCGCACTGCAAAAAAATAGAACTTGTTCTACTTTTGTTTGGTGCAGAGGCACGGACAGAAACACCACGGAAGCACTCTGTAGTGTTTCTGCAGGGTTCCGTGCCTCCGTTCCGCACCGCAGCTTCTGGAATAGTCAGGCTGTGAGCACACGGCAGGTGCCTGCATATTGCGGACCCACTGTTTGCAGGCCGCATGCATGATCCCTAAGGGAGAGTTCACATCACCATTATTTTTCTGTGCTTCTGATCCATCAAAGGAACAGAAAAATAAAGAAAAAAAATGGATCCTGTAGAAAAAACTGATCCTGTGCATCAGACCGGGTTGACATTGGCGTTATAGAATTCCGTCATAGGTTCCGTTATAACAGAGTTATAACGAAATAGTGTTGAGCGCGAATATTCGAATATCGAAATTTAACAACTTCGAGAATTCGCGAATGTTTAGAATATAGTGCTATATATTCGTAATTTCGAATATTGTTTTTTTTTTTTTTTCATCTGAACCCATTACCTGCCTGCTTCTTGCTTGGGGGCCAATGTGAGAAGCCTGCAATATCTTAGTCTGTAGTGAATTAGAATATTCTTAATTATTTAATTTATTTTAGCTAATGCGAAAAATCGGCAATGTAGTATGCGCAGTAATCGAGTAAGGGCGGGTCATAGGCAACTTTCCTATTGGGTTGGCTTGCTAAAATTCGCACATTCGTTTTTACGAATATATATCACACTATGTTCTACATATTCGCGAATTCTAGCAAGCCAACCCAATAGGAAAGTTGCCTATAACCCGCCCTTACTCGATTAACGCGCATACTACATAATTACATTGCTGATTTTTCGCATAAGCTAAAATAAGTTAAATAATGATGACGAATATTCTAATTCAGTGAGGATAAACTCAGGAAACTTCTAGCAGCTTGAAAAATGTAGTCAAAGTGACCCACACCTGTATTTCGCCTTACGAATTCGCATTATGCGATTTTTACATTGCCGATTTTTCGCAATCAAGAGAATAATCTTGAATACGAATATTCGCGAATATATGACGAATATTCTACCACATATTCACAAAATATCGCAAATTCGTATATTGCCCCTGCCGCTCATCACTATAACGGAATATAACAGAATTCTAGGACGGAATTCAAAACTAAACCTTTAAGAGGCATTCCGTTTTGCTCTGTCCTAATAGTCGACAGGACTATTTTTTCCGTCTGTATAACGGAAAGAAACGGAACCGTTATGCGCCCCCATAGACATGTATTAGGGCGGAGCAAAATGGAATGCCTCTTAAAGGCTTCCATTTTGCATTCAGTCCTAGAATTCAGTTATATTCTGTTATAATGGAACCTATAATGAAATTCTATTACGCCGATGTGAACCCGGCCTTATGCACATTTGAGATCCGTTGAGCCATTTCCATTAGAAATCCGTTTTTTGTAGATGGATAAAAAGTACTGTATGCAGGACTGACGGATCACAAGAACGATCAAAGATAATGGTGATGCTAACTCAACTAGACCGGCCCCTTGCTGGAGTAGTTTTCCACCAACATTTTCTCTTGTTTCCAGGCGTAAATGTTGGTAAATTTGTTGAGACCGAAGTCTAGGCCACGGCACGCCCTCGCCACTCCTATGTGTTGAACGGGGCGCAAAAATGCCAGTGTAACAAATCACTGGCACTGGCGTTTAAAAAGTTACAAAAGGGGGGTCGAGCAACATTTTTACATCAAAAACTCTTTGCAGAAAATGCTTGAAAAAAACACAAAAAATACAGGCGCCAAAGAACGCCAGACAAAACATGTGTATGTGGAGATCCTATGGGCACCTGCACACAGAGTGGATTATGTGGATTTCACATGAAAAAAACACTGTTAGGCCTCATTCACACGAATGTATTTTCTTTCCGTGTCCGTTCCAGGTTTTTTGTGGACCGTATACGGAACTATTAATTTCAATGGGTCCGCAAAAAAATGGAAGTTACTCCGTGTGAAAACATGTCCTATTATTGTCCGTATTACAGACAAGGATAGGACTGTTCTATCAGGGGCCAGCTGTTCCGTTCTACAAAATACGGAATGTACACGGACGTCATCCATATTTTTTGCGGACCGGTCGTGTGCATGAGGCCTAATACAGTACCAGACAAATCTCATGTGTACTTTGCTTTTTTTCCTAGGTGCGGAGATTTACCTGATGTACGGATTTTGACATTTCCACCAGGGCAGTTGTTGTTGTTGTGCTTTTCTTGTGCGTAATTTACCGTTTTCAATGAAAGTGAGTGGGGTGATATCTGCTGAACATCCACATCAAATCCGCACCAAAACAAAAAACGTGCCAATAAGATAAATAATGCAGATTTTTGTGTGCTTTAGGCCTCGTTCACATTTTCGTTTTTCTCTGACGTGTGCTGTCCACATTTTCCGCGGACAGCCCACGTACTCATTGATTTAAATGTGTCTGTTCACATTTCAGTAGTTTTTTACTTACCGTGGGTCAGGAAAAAAATCCCGGAGACATACACTACTTTGATCGGTGATGCGGACCAAGCATG
This sequence comes from Bufotes viridis, assembly GCA_033119425.1. Taxonomy (NCBI): domain Eukaryota; kingdom Metazoa; phylum Chordata; class Amphibia; order Anura; family Bufonidae; genus Bufotes; species Bufotes viridis. The sequence continues at coordinate 373,485,323 of CM065592.1, forward strand.
CCCATAGAAGTCTATGGATCCGTGAAAATCACTGACGCACATCAATGTTGTGTCCGTTTTTTCACTGAAGACTGATTGGAGATCCTTTGAAAACTAATTTTCAGCTTAGCAACGTCAATGAATTATGGATGACACATGGATGGTAAAAAAGGACACACGGGCCAACCATGGATCCTTCACGGACATCTTCACGGATGAAACACGTACGCTTTTTTTCACGGACATGACACTGACATGGAATTGTGGATGAGGCATTATGTGCAGTTTTAGTGATTTCTTGCAGATCTTCACGCATGAATTTCACACTGGTGATTTTTTTTTTTTTTTACAATAAATAGTTTTTTGGGCACCTGCATTTTTTTCTGCGGTTTTTACACAGAGTGAAGGGAAGTTTCCCCGTCCCAAAAAAACCTGGCATTAAAAAGTTGCAAAACCCAATTTTGCGACTTTAAAATGCTTTAGGCAGCCCTCCACAGTTTCCAAAAAAAGGGGGTGAGGCACTTTTATTATCATTTGTGCCAGAAACTAGCATAAGTAATGACTGAAATCTGCGCCAGGTGCATGAACTGCTTGAGGTGACATTTCATTTATGATGAAGCCTGTGCCTCATTATTAGGGATGAGCGAATCGACTTCGGATGAAACATCCGAAGTCGATTCGCATAAAACTTAATTTCAATACTGTACAGAGAGCGCGCTCCGTACAGTATTAGAATGTATTGGCTCCGATGAGCCAAAGTTATTACTTCGCGAAGCTCCGGG